>VXBB01019266.1:576545-773471 GCA_013399915.1 Illadopsis cleaveri
TTTGCCCTAACCAGCCGCCCTCCCACCTCCCCCTTGCTGCCATCCTCCCCACCTTCTCACTAGCCCTCTTACGGGTACGGGGCTGTGCTAACCAACACCATCCCCACGGGGCCATAGAGAAGACACATAAGGGGGAAGGGGAAATACTCTTACCAGCTGGTTTCTACCACACATCCTGATTCTCCAGGTGACGCTGTCCCAGCTTTTCACTCCACTCCTAGCCCACTCCTATTGCTAACCCTGCCTAGCCCAAAGCCGTAGCCAGCCTCGTGTTATTTGTATTTACCTCATTGATTTATTGCAATTGCTTAATTGATTGAATCAGGGGCAACACGTGCCCTCAATTAAAAATTTAAAAAAAAAAAAAGAAAAAAGAAAAAAAAAGGGAACATTTAGACTTTTGTGCTCTCCGTTTTACGGGCCGTCTCTCCTCGTAAGGTGTTGAAGCCGCGGCTGGGCCATGCGGCTCAGCCCTCAGGGAGCCTCGGGCGTGCTCCCCAGGGAGCTCAAACAGCCGTTCAGTGCGGGTGCTTCAAGTCGCCAGCGACCTTAAACACTGCTTTAAAGTGACTCCGGTAAGAGCATGTTTAGTCACCGAAGCACATTTTTGTCCCCGATGGGGACAAAATGCTGTCGGACCACAGAAAAGGTCCGCTCCCAGAATTCTGGGTGTATAATCCCGAAACAACACAAAACTTGACTTCTACAAACATTTACATCTTTGCTGTCTTCTGCGTTGGCAGAAGACGCAGGCCGATGACAAACTTTAAAAGATAGCCGGGGGCAGAAGCACTCCCAGCCCATGGGACAAGGAGTGGGGACCTCGCTGGACCCACTTCTGCTCTCCCGGCTCCTCGCCGAGCCTCTCGGAGCATCCCCGGCCCCTTCCAGGCCGCCCCAGCCCGCGGGCAATGCGCACAAACGGGACTACAGCAGTGGTGGAGGGGCAGCGGGACCCCCGTCCCAGCCCGCGGGGCTGCTCTGCCAGCGGCGGCCGGGAGCCCAAACACAGCGGGGATGGGCGCTTTGAACCGCTTGGGAGACCGAGGCCACGGGAGCCAGGTATTTTCCCGCATCAGCGCCGCTGCAATGGACACGATTGTCCTGTGACGGGCTCAGGCGCTTAAACCGCAGAGAGCACCTGAGACCTTCGGCAGCCGCGCTCCCCAGTCCCGTTAACTGTCTGATACTCCTTCTACTGTCTTCCTCACTGCTGCCAGTTGCCAAGATATTTCACATAAATAGAAGCTTTCTGATTTATTATCAGCCTCTTCCTTCTGATTCATTATGTTAATGAATTGAGATATTACCAACACTGGATTATCGTATCTATCAATGAATCCAGCAAAAGAAAGCTAATTATAGAGGAAAAAAGGAAAAAGCCAAGTGTACCCGGAAACTTAATACAAAGAAACGTCCGAAAAATAGAGCAAAGCGGCTGCAGTAGTTTAAGCACCCTCTAAACACAGCTTTCAGTTGTCTGGGGACACTTTGGGTCACACAGACAAACCATTTTCCTAGGGATTTACGGATACGTTTTTTACCGTTAACATCATTATTACGAGCGTTTCCAAGGAATCAAACCCGCTGCCCAGAGCTTTCCCGGGAATCTCGGCGCCGTGGAGTGAGGGAGGACACACACAATGCGCTTCCCGTTCCTTCTCGCAGCGCACCGCTCCCGGCGACGCGCAGTCCCCGCGCCCCGATCACGACCGACCGGCACCCGTCTGTCCTCCCCCGCGCCACAGCGAGCTCGCTTCACACCGGGCAACCACCGAGAAACGCGGTTTGGTTTGTTTGGTTTTTTTTTTTTTTTCCCGTCCTCTCCTTTCTCCGTTTCGCACAGCCGCTTGGCTCGGCGTTTCCCCGGCTGGAAGCAGCGCTGCCCCTCGGGCAGAGCCCGCACCGGCGGGGCGCGGGGCGAGCGCGGCCGCGGAGCGCAGCGCGCAGGTTCGCCGGCGCTGAACAAAGCTGCCGGCATGTGCTTCACTTTGAACACATTATCCTCCGGAAGCTTTTATTGAGCAACACTCAGAGCTCCGTGAATGAAGCTATTGGAACGCATACGAACTAAATGGGTAAAGAAAGGCAAGTCTGGTTACCAAAATTACATTTCTCATTTCCCATTCACCGCAGCGAGGCAGGTACTTATTTACTGCGGCTTCAAGCGACGGTAATTAGTAAAGGAGACTGCAATTTACCTAAAGGAAGGCAATTTTTTCCATTTATTAATTCACAATAGATTTGTAAAATAATCTTACAGCAGCTGGCTCTGCTTGAATCTGTTTCAAAAGTGTGATGTAAATACTGTCTCACACTATTTTGTTGCTTATTAGGCTTTCTGGTAGGTGATACGACTGAGAGTGAAGGGGAAGAACACTACACATTTATTTTTAAGATCATCATCACAGCGATAAAACTTACGGGAAGAAGTGAGCATACTTTCTATCTGTATGCGTTAAAAACAGACGTGTTCAAAGTAAGTCAAATGTAAAAGCTACAACTGGAAGGCTACAAACACAGCGGGTACAGCTTAGCGCATTTTCAAGAGCTGTTTTAACTGTGTTTAAAAGGAGTAGCAAATTCCCAAATTAAATCACCCTATTTATAGCAAAGACAAAGAGTTTCACACAGCAGGAGGATGTACTAAAGAACCGTTTTCTCCCCCACCTGTTTCCTTAGCAAGTGTTTAAGTATCTATATCTACATATTCCTAGTAATTGCGTATCTGAAGTAATTTACCTTGCACATGAAACAATAGGAAGAGTGCAAATAATCGATCTGGGATTCATTACATTTGGATTTTTCATCAGCAAACTTCTGAGATTTTAATCTTCACTCAGCAGATTGATATTTCATATCAGACTCAGAGGAAAATAAACACCATACCTAAGCAAAGTATTTATCACTGGCCTACTCACTGTTCACGCTTGGCTGCAGCCTGCACCAACTTATATCCAACTCATACATGCAATGCAACACTGAGATCCAAGAGGATCAAAGCTTTATTTCAACTATAACACAGTATATCCATGGATTATAATCCTTGAGCAAACAGAATATCACAGTAATGAAGACCTTAGCATTACAAATATGTTAAAACAGCTTGCATTTGGGGTGATATTTAAGGTCAAGTTGTATCTGAACACAACTATTAAAATATTATGAAAATTACCATTATGGAGTAAATAATGTTTTCTTTCAGATATAACCTCTAAAAGTACATTCAATTTTAAATTTGGTTTTCCTATTTTTCAGTATCAACAAGCTCAAACTGAGCATCCCCAACCTGCTCTATGAGAATAAAAAAGATAGAAATGAAGAACTATATACCCAGCCTAAAAATTAGCTCCCAACTTCTATGAAAACGTGACCCTGAATAAATACAATCAAGAGGTCATAGTGTCAGATATGCATCTAAACCAACTCTTTCAAATGTACTCTCACAAATTAAATTAATAGGCTTGTGGAAGATTCTGCAGAGTAAGAAATTTCTTATGCTAGGGAAAAGTAACATGCCTTGCCTTCTGCTCCTGCCCCCACAGCCAGAATTACTGAGAAAATAAAAAGCTTGGGAATGTGATGGTAGAGGTGACAAGATGGGTGAACAGGCTGTGCTCCTGGGGTAGTATTGGGGTTACTCATCTGTGCATTAACCTAGAAAAGTATGAATAATTATTTCTTCTTGCAAGATACTCCAAGATTAACTTACAAACAGGAAAAACCTTTGGGTTTTCTCACTGCTCTTTACTCAATTGCTGTCTCCCACCTATCAGAAAAGCATAAGAAGCAACAGGCCCATAGGACCACTGTACCTTGTGTATACATATATTGTAACACAGAAGGGCAAGCAGCTAGTCCAGACTATAAAGTAAGAAGTTTGGGGGTTTTTGTTGTTGTTGTTTGTGTTTGGTTTTTTCCTTTGTTTTTTGGGGGGGTGTGGTGAGGTTTTTGAGAAAAAAAATCACAATTAGTAGGAGATTATAGAAGATATATATGATGTAATTTCCATATTTATTATACATATATATATATAATCTATATATATATAAGATGAGGTACAACTATATAGAATCAATATGTTTGAGGTGACTGCCTTGACTTAGTGAAGAATACCCATTCAAGATCTCATGGAAGACCAATATTAAATCATATCAGTACTAATCACTTTGGGGGATTCTTAATTTTTTTTTTAAAGCACACTAAAATTTAACATTTGCTTTCTCAAATCTGTCTATAAAAAGGCAAGTATCAAGCTAACCCAGCCATGGTAAAGTAAACTCAACAAAGCTAAGTAGAACAGGAGATACCCTATAATTATGGTCCCTGCTACTGCATGCCCCAAGTCAGCAGACACATGCTCCTGTACCTTCGTGGCCCTGCTGTGTTGCCCCTGCCCCTATTACTGTGCTATTACTATTTCACAGTCATAGGCCTACGCATTTATTTGTTTCATACCAGAGGCCAACACGAAGGTGCTGGTCTCTGAGAACAGTCACCTACACATATTCCTGCTTTAAATGTTTCTCTTCATTCAGTTTTTCCTTTTCTGAACATGTTCCTACATAGTTTTCCATAAACTAGTTGTCCTATTGCTTCCAAAGTTATGCTGCAGGAAATAAAATTAAATTCTCTCTTTGAAGACAATTTCATTTTACCCTCAGGCACGCTATGTGAGCACCTAACTGCAGCACGGTAACTACTCCAACCCTGCCTGCAGGTTGCCAAATTCTCACCCATCCAGCTGCCATGCACTCAGAGTCCACACACCGAGATCTCCTTCCAGGGGAAATCACAAGGGCAAGGAGACAGCGAGCATCTGCATTGTGTCCCGGTGGTTAGGCGGAGTCGGAAGAGATAAAGACCCAGATTATTTGATTGTATAAAGTACTTAGGGGCCCAGATTTTTGTTGAAGTGATTTCCCTTTGGATGCAGAGAACAGGACGAATCCCATTCTTTGTTAGTAACTAACTGCTCATCCATGCCTTCATTCTGAGCATCATGTATAATAGGTTTTCCCTTCTTGTGTGCTCAACCAGTTCCCATTATTTGCTTTTTAAATGTGAGCTCTACAATGGTAAGATCCATACACATTCCCACTAAATCAGATTGAAAATCACATTGTGAGTTTACAGAAGAAAATATTACCAAGTTGTCTTTGTGACAGAACACTGAGTAGGTATAAAATTGCAATGGTCTCTATGCCAAGTTTTTTTTAAGCTCTCAGCTTGTAAGATGAAAGCCTAATTTGATATTTTTGTAGTTATATAACAGTTCTAATATTTTGTGACATTTTGTATTGTGACACTATAGATGAAATTGTCATCGGACTGACACCCTTTACTGTTTATTCCTTAATTACAACTGTTAACAACACTGCAGAGAAGCGTGCTAATCTGCCATCACATATTATGAAAACAACGTTATTGTTACAAACACCAACACCCACTCAACAGGATAATTCTAAGATGGCAGTTTCTGTAAAAAGTTATGTTTAATGGACACTTCAATAGAAAAAGTTTAAAATGAACTCTTAATATTCCTGTGGAAAATACACAACAATTTTATATTGCACGTAAAGTTTTGATTTTATTGTGTCAGTCATTCTTCATGCTGCATAGGGATATGTTTTTTGAATAGTGGGGTCTCTCTTTATGTAGGATGAAGATGCACAGCACAGATAACTACTAGCCCAGCAATATTTGCAATCATTACATTTTCATATCCTCAGATACTGGCAGAGGTACTTCTTTTTTTTTTTTTTCCCCTACTACTTCCAGGTTGGGGATGGAATGATATTGTTGCAGGAGACAAAATTTTAGAAGTATATTGACTCAAGTCCAGGTTCTTAACAATAAAATGAATTAATATTTTCTAGGCTTCTTTAGGTTAGGAAAGATTAATTTTCTGCAGGCCATGTCACACACCAGGAAGGATCTTCCACTGAACTGACACTTTTAGAAGTTCTGTACCAGTGCATTTTTCATACCTAGTTAGCTCAGTACAATTAAAACCCACTGATACTGCACCTCTGTAGGAGGAAACTGAGAAGCTGTTCAATGCTGAAAATGAAAATAGTATATCCTCAACTTCTGTACATGCTTTGTTCTTGGACAGCCACTGCCAGTTACCTTTCAGTTTGTTTCTTTCAAAACTTTTCATGCCTCAGAAGAATTCTCACTTGTAGATTATATCAGCAGAAAGAAAGTAGCATGAAGAGAAGCCTAGAAGTAGCAAAAAGCCCTAGAGATTTGTTTGCCCAACCCTTAGACAAGAAATACAATGTAGGCAGAAGGAGGTTAGGAAAAGCTGCCTGGAGTGAGGTGTAACACTGATGAAAGTGGCAATGACAAAAAAAATCAGGGAAAACAAGATGCAGAAATTCAAGTTTGTTCCTTCTACAACTGCTCTTGTGCAGGTTCTCGCACAGATTCCTGGTGCTAAACCAAGGCTACTCTGATGCACAGTCTGCCTTTTCTGCTAACAGTAAATTCTTCCTTTCTCCCTCATCCACGAGCAGGCATGCAGCACAGATGACTGAAGTGAAGAAAGATAATGCAAGAATCTGTCTTTACTTATCGCACTTATATGTAGAAGCAGAGGATTAAAAATAACATAAAACTCTTCTCACACTGAAAACCCAATTGCCTTGGTGGAAATCTATACACCAGTGTTGCTCATTCTTGATCCTAAAAGCCTGATGTTAGATTGCTTCTCCAGTGCAGAATAAAAATAAGGATTTGTACACAATGGAATGAAATTATTCTATATAATTAATTTTCATTTCAATTATTTACATTGCAGTTTAATAGCACGATACTCTGTTGCCCGATCTCAATGATCTTCTCTGCTTAAGTGATAAATCACAAAACAAAATGAAAATAAAATGTTTATTTTTGTGAATCTTCTTCAGGGTAGTTTATGCTCTGCTTTGTAGCTTTCGTTTTCTTAAAGCCAATAGGAACTTCTGCTCTTCCTAAAAGAAACTCTTCCCACTTGGGAAGAGATTCTTTTATTGATGCCCAATAGAGAGTCTGAGAAAGATATAAGAAAAAATAAACTTAATTTCAAAATATGTGTCAGCTAGTTTAAAACAATATAGAATTTCAATGCATTATTAAATCTTACTTTAAAAGTAAAGCAATTCAGAAAAGAACAACGTACTTAACATATGAAATTTTTAATCTCTTGTATGATACAAAATATCAGCTTGGAAATATTTCATTCTGCAGGACAAACTGTGAAGTGACTGAATGTGCCCTCTTGTGGTAAGCAACACATCAGTTTAGACCTTACAGTACCTTTAAAAAACTATTTTCCATGATTATATACTTTTCCAAGAGCAGCTTTTATATTTAAGTATGTCTGTTACTGGAATTTCATTTTGCAGTGGAAAAAAAATGTTAGAAATGAAAGCTGCACATTTACCAATGTAAATTGATTACCCTAGAAAAGTTTACAGTACTATATGGAACTACAGTTCAAAATATTTGAGTAAATTTTAGACTTGATAACTCACTGATGAAGTAATCATCCCCAGTATTTGGATCACAAATTAAAATAATAAATTAAAATAATAATAAAAAAGTGATGTATATTTAGTGTGTGGTCTAGGACAATCACTGTGGATCACCTAATCCTTCCTCTTGCTTTACACTGTGCCTCTGAGTAATAAATTTAACACATTATTTATCTGGTTATTAATCATTCATCATTTTTGTGTTGGTATCCAAAGGATAACTGTTGTTTGTAGGAAGTATTTATTGCCATTTCTGAATGTTCATTCAGAAAAATGCAATTTTGCAGTAGAAAACAGTTATGATATATATGTAGTGAGCCTTTTTTCTTTACTTAAGTATATAATGCAGGAGAAGTGCAGCATAAAACTGAAGATCTCCCTGCAAAGTATTAGATTCCTGGCTAATCATTTTGATCCTTACATGTAACTCAGATATAACTATGGCTCTTGCAGGTTTACAAAAATATTTTCTTCAACAGATTTACTCAAAGAATCTTTTCTGACAAGCATATGTGCTGTCACACAAAACTACTCCGACTCAGCAAGCTGGGGATCCATTATAGCCATAACTTTCAGAGTATATTAATACAGACACATATATGGCTGAGTGAAATATGCTCAGAAGTGTTTTGGAACAAAGCATGCACAAGAATTTTGTACCATGAAAGAAAGTTTTCTTTTTCCACTATTTATAGCACTCTTCTCTAGAAGCATTAAAAAAAAAGCTGAAATAGGATCTTCTCCTTCAAATAGTAACTCTGTTCTCTCCAAAATTTCACCACTGCTGCAGAGTGCAGACATTCTGCAAACACTCTGCAGCCCCCAATTTGTGTGGACTTCACTCAACAAGCAGCTTCACACCCACCACGGGACCAGCTGACCCAAACAGCTCTAGTGGTGTCTCCAAAGTCACTGAAGAGTCTAAAACTACAGCCAAAATAGGTTGAATGTTTAATATTAGTAGGTTGGCATCTTCCTTAGCATCATTCAAAACGTACAGGTAGTCAGGAAAGAATGTACCCTTTTGCCTGAAAATGTCTAAAAAACACTAAAAAAGCCACTGAAGGGGCACACCCCGTGTGCACCCTGTCACAGTCACAGTAGGCTATTTACAAAATGCACTGACAGATGAAAACTTTGAACAGTAACCAGAACAAGAAGTGATGCCTCTCCTTTAAGTAATAGCCCAAGCATGCCAACACATGCCCAGCAGGTGTGAAGCTGAGGTACAATGCACCTCTCTTCACAGCTGACAGTGCTGAAACCTGGCCCTGTGCCCTGCTCTGACAGAGCCCAGCTCCCAAACCAGCACGGGACACCCTGCTCCTGTGCCTTTGGGAACCAAGCCACCACACAGCACACAAACCACTGGGGCAAGAAACAGATGGGAATCTGCTCAAAATTTTCATCTTGAAGTAATGCTTTAGGGACTGCAGGTTGAGAAGGAAAAAAAGAACTGAGTGTTCCTGCTGCAGTACTTTTCACAAGCTTCCATACAACTCTAAAATAATTGATGTGAAATTTTCTCTGTTCATGCTGATAAACTGTTGACCCTGAAATGTAAAGATGACAGTCTGTGGTAACCTGAGAACGGGATGACCATATAAAACAAACTAAATAGCTCTGACATAGTAAACACCGTAATCTTCTGCTATTCACAATATTTTTTTTTTTTATATTTGACTTTGTTTTTAAATAGAAGTTTGTATAGATCTAAAAGCTGCTAAATATTTCCACCAGAATGCTCCAGAATCTAGGGACCTTGTCCCAGAATTTAGGTTCAGCTTGCTACACAGTACACAGGCCTTTGGCTATACCAGTCACTGGATTTTAAAATCAATTATTTTCACTTTAAGAGCATGCTTCAGGGAAAAAAAAAAAGCACAAAATATTTGGTAAACAGCAAATGAAAACAAATGAAAAGACAGAGTTCTAGGACTTACTTCCAACTTCACAGTATCGGGATGTGGAAGTAAATACATTCTTTCTTGCAGCCTTTTTTCTGCTGCTTCTATATCCTAAAACACAAGCAAAGTACATATTAAAAACAAGCACTTGGAATTTTAAAAAGAAAATACAAATAAAAAGACAGTTAAATTAACTAAATAAACCCATTACAGCTAAACAACATTCAAAAATTAACACTGAAGTTCAAATATTTGTTTAGTCACTCTGAAATACAACTTGTACTACTTAGACTAACACCCCACAGCTGCTAAATATGTTTGCTGCACCTTTTTCATACATTTCACAACCAAGTAAGGCTTCTGCTGTAAACACTGCTATTCTCTCTGGACACCAGGGTAAATCAGCTACATTATGGTGTATAAAACTTGAGGAAATAGAGGGGAACAGAACATCTTTTTCTGTGCTGCATAAGACTGAAGTATGTATTCTAGCTACTGTAACTGTAAAGTAACTAGGCAAATCATGTGCAAGATCTTTACTTCTCAAGACAAAGATGACTTGCTAATATGCATGCATAACATGTGCACATAAATGTAGAGCTGCAGCAAGCTGTTCACCAGACAAGCTTGGATGACAATGCACCTCACATAGTTTTTTTTACAAAAAAAATCAGTATTTGGGTTTCTCCTTGTCCAGTGGATGTGTGCTGGATTCACAGAGGCCCAAATAAATCTTTTAAAAAAGAAACAACCCCAAAAAAATCAACAGCAACAAACAAATGAAAGCATGCCCCCAAACTAACCACACTCCCCCTTTAAAGTTCTGACCTGTTCTTGTGGGCTTAGTTCCATACCCAAACATTGAAGAGATTGAGTGGTGGGCAGATGAAGAGAGACAGAAAGGGACGTGGGAGTGGGGTGTGAAGAAGCCAAAGCTGAACAGAGTGGAGGGGGAAAGAAAGTATAGCAGATGGCAGAGTTGGGAGCAGAGAGCGGGTGTGAAGAGTACAACAGAAAAACTAAATGAGAGAGGAAATTCCCCAAAGGGACTTCCCAAATATTCACCACCACTGCTGCTGAAAAGAAGAGTGAGATTCTGGAGGAGCATATCCACAAGAGAGACCAAACATGATTACTCGTATTGAATAATAGCCAGTCTGAATACATCAATAAGTAAACAGTGTTCAACTCAAGTTTAGTTCTGTGGAGTATGATTAATGAAAGCAAAAAGAACCAGCCTTGCTGAAGTTCAACTTAGTGACACACATACAGTCAGATTGTTCAATTTAGTGTTCATCTTATTTTATTTCATTAAATCCTTTTACAATATTCTCTTGTACATAATTACAAACCTGACCCAAGCAAAATTGTTCCTCCCTTTTCTACAGCAAAATCCATACCACTGTAGGAAGCTAAAGGAGTCTGAGAAAGAGTAACCTAATTCTCAGATTTATCCAAACTCTCAGGAGCAGCAAATGGCTGCTCTTTCTCAGGTAAGAAAAGACTAATGGGATAAACATATAGACGGAATAGGAAAAAGGACATAGGCCATTTGAAATCATGATGTCAAAATAAGAGGCCAACACAGATTTAAGTGACTTAAGCAAGGAATTTCCCTGTTGCACATACTCAGAACAGACACACACAAACAGCACCAAAGGAAGCTTGCACCCGAGGGGCTCAGGCCAAATCTGGAGAAGTAACCACCATAACAAACCATACTGAATAAAGGATCATTCAGTAATGTTCACCTCATATTCTTCCACTGGATTTTCCTCCTTTCTGATTCCTTCTTCCTAATTACTGTAGGAATTTTAACAAGAAGGAAGAAGAATATCAATCATTATTTCTTTATAGACTCAGCCAACTAACTGGAATGTTTATGGTGATAGGAAATGAGTGTCTTTCAGGCAAGAAAGGAGACAGCAGTTGTGCATATATGCTTAGTAGAGAAGGTCACTTTGGCATAGCCTAGATATTGGATGTGTCTTTTCATTGCTCACTCTAGTTTGTGTTGTGCAGTCTATTGTCATTCAGAATACTGATTTAATGACAGACAGTGAAGGAAATTTTTGCTGGAAGGTGTAGTATGCTTTAGAAAATAACTGGAACTACAAAAAGATTAGATGGCACTTCTCGTGTGTCTCCACAACTGGTAAGCTTTGTAGGAAAAATAAATCCCTGTCATCAATATAAAAATAAATACATCAGCAGTATAAAATTCCTTGGAAAAAAAACAGCTAATCTAATATGTCACAGTACTGAAAAAAAAGAGAGCATCTTACAGTGCTTCCCCTAAAACCACAAGGACTGGAACAAAAACAATTCAAGACCCTTCCCCAGAGGTAAAATGGAATGCATGACACATGCATTGCTTTTAGGGGACCAAATTCAGCTGTCACTTATATTGATATCAGTCTGGCACAATCACACTTAAATAATTCTGGAATTGCATGCCTGGGAAGGAAAGCAAATTTGTTTTAAATTACCTTTCCAGTACTAATTACTATATAGCATACTCTTTCTTTTCTATTTCATGTTGCAAGCTGTTGCACAGTAATACATATTTCTAAACACAAGAAATATCACTGAGAAACAAATGTCATAAATTAGATTACAAATACTAGTCTAATTTCTGCTTTTATTACGACAACATTATATAAGCACCAAATGATACAGATTTCCCTAATCTGCAGTCTCCCTCTAAAGACATTGAGGAAAATACTTTGATAATTATGCTAAAATACTGAACAAATGCTTGTAATGTCAAAATTTCAATTAAAAAAAAAAAAGGTTAGTTCCTTGCTTCCTACTGATTAGAATTTAAATTAATTTTGAAATCTTTCCTGTGCATAAATTCCAACTAGCACAGAGAAAGAAAAATGGCTTTTGCTATGATCTATTACTGAAAACAACTGATTTTGCTTACATGCAGAAAACCAGAAATGCAAATAAAAAAATAACACTTCGTCATGTCCATGTATTTTTGAGTAGGCCAAATCAACAACTCTCCACATGGTAACTGTGAAATGTACAGTGCCTGGTATCAGGAACAATATTCTGAAGCTGGCACATTAATCAGTCTTGTTTTCAAGCTTCTCATATATTATGCTGCATAGATTTTTTTTTTCCTGTTTTCTTCTGTTATCAAAAAGCATCTGCAGGAGTGCATGCTTGTTAAAACTAGGATAAAATTAATAGATTTAAATTGATTTATGCTATTTTATCCTGCAACAGAATTTGTTTTGGTGCATATGTTTTTGCTTTTTTTCTGTACAAACACCAACATTTTTGACACTTGAAAGGAACAATTTTGAGGATGTGACAGAAGATAGCAAATATCTGTTTAACTGCAGAAATATTTACACTCTGTATATGTCTGAGCTATTGTTACCATTTCCAATACAATATAGCTTTCAGGACGGAGAAATATACTCTGCAATTATTGTGTTTGCCTGCATATGTAACCTGAGAATGCATTCATAAACACATAATTTATAAAACCCTATATTTACAAGGTAAAAATCTAACCTAAAATGCTTGTGGAAAATGGGAGTCATAATGGCCGAAAATACTAAATCAACAGAGTAAGAGCTATGGAAAACCCACCCAAACTATCCATTTGTCCTCAGCCTCTCACTGAAGCACCTACACTTACTTTACCAAATAAAGAGGGGCTTGATTGCCCCTTGTCCAGACTGCACCAGCTCACCAGCCCAAGCTCAAAAATCTTCTTTGTCACAGAATAGTTAAGAAGGCATTCCTGGCTAACTGTTCTCCTTGTCTGCCCCTCTCTAAATAAACCCCTCGTTTAAGTACAAACTCTAACGCAATAGAATTATACCCACTCAAAGTGGGAAATGTCAAATTTAAAATGTGAACATTTTAAATCTGAACCAGGCTCTGCCAAAGAAAAAAAAAAAAAAAACCCAAAGAAATTCTGGCGACACAAATTCCTCTTGTAATTTTCTGGAGTAAAACTTACTTTTTCAATAAACACAATACATGCATTATGGACCCTTAATAACTAGGAGGTTAAAGAAAAGGCACAGGAGGTTCAGTTTTCTTAAAGGAAAGGCACAGGAGGTTCAGTTTTCTTAAAGGAAAGGCACAGGAGGTTCAGTTTTCTTAAAGGAAAGGCACAGGAGGTTCAGTTTTCTTAAAGGAAAGGTGCAGGAGGTTCAGTTTTCAGCCTCCTGAAAAACCGACACACATTTTTCAAATGCATCATGTCAGTGGTCAAGTGCATCTCTTCAAACTCAGATGCCTGAGCTAGGGGTTCCAGAGAAGCCTTTCAGTATTCCAGTCCCTGCCATCAAATTTAGATCTTTTTAATTGCCTAGGAAGCAAATCTTACCTAAATATGACAACAGGTATGTAGAACAGCTATGAGCATGATTAATGATGTCACCCCTATGAAGAGCCAGAAACACCAAACACTGCTTTTACAGACTTGCAAGTAAAATGCTTGAAGCCACTCTACACCTCTTTAGAGAAAAATATTAAACTGAGAACCTCTTCCACAAGTTAACACAACCACAGCAGGAGAACAGTTCCTACCCTTGGCCCAAAGCACTCCAGCCTGGTCAGCCCATTTCCAAACACACCCCCATGTCTTGAATCAAAGCATAGAGGGCAGTGAGTCCTGACAGACCCCTGAGTTCTCTCAGGCAGACTTGTACTAGCATGTGTTACATCTCTACATGTGCCTAAAAAAAAATAAAAATACATAGTAGCAGCTGCCACCTCGAGGTTTTTATAAGAAGGGCACAGGAAATAGGTAGTGATGCCATCGGATAATAAAGACTTGTCATTTAATACTTTTTGGGTAAGTTCCAGAAAAGGGAACCATATAGAAGAGAATTCAAATGACAACTATAGAGCACACACTTTTTTTTTTTTTTAAATTATCTAAGCTACATAACCGTGACATTTTGATGTGGTTCCTGGTAGTTGCAGAAACTTACATTTAAAAGTGCTGCATTCCTTTTACGAGCTGCATCAGCTGCTTGAGTTTGCCATGTCTTTTTAGTCTTTTTGTCTCTTAGATAAGTCTCCATCTGCTGTAGCAGCTCTGATCTCTGAGACAGTCTACAAAGGAAAACATTTTGCTAAGTGGGTAGAACATTTTGCTCAGGAGCTAGAAAATAACCTTTTTACCTTACCCAGTTTTCTCAAGACTATGGGGCTAATTAAGCCGGCTGCAGGGTGGGTGTGCTGGGGGAGAGAAAAGGTACAGGCAGGCATCACCTGCTGTGCTTGTACCAAGCTATAATGCTGCAACCAGCAGTCCTCAAATGCTGAGGTGTTTAGAAACACTGAATCTCCCACAAGAAGGAAAGACAGGGTGGGTTGGGGTGACTTGATCATTACTACACTTGCTCATTGGCACCTACTGTTGTTACAAGAAAAGCAAATTTTCCTGAATCACTACTGTATTTGCCTCACAATTTGAGTTTACAGGGCAACAAAGAAGCAATTCTATAATTGAGGCATTCAGTGAGAGAATCCAATTACCTTCCCCAAATAGGAATTTAACGGTGACAGGTTAACAATGGAGATCTTAAACCAGTACCACCAGTGGAAGTCAAAAACCTCATCAACCTAAATACCCTTTAACGGCAGGCAAGGATGCTAATTCCCATGGTTCCTGAAGGAAGAGTGCCACCTCCTGGAACTCCAGCCCATTGCTGAAGCATCACTGTGCTGTGCAGAGCTCAGATTCACTGGCACCGAGGGTCGTGGGCAGGGAGGGAGAATATCACAAGACCCAACACAAACTGCTGCGAGGCAGAGCAAAACTACTCACATCTCCTCGTGTCTTCTAGCAAGGTGAACCTCCTGAGCCAAACAAGATGACATCTTCAGTT
This sequence comes from Illadopsis cleaveri, assembly GCA_013399915.1. NCBI lineage: Eukaryota > Metazoa > Chordata > Aves > Passeriformes > Timaliidae > Illadopsis > Illadopsis cleaveri. The sequence goes on from VXBB01019266.1 coordinate 591,843, forward strand.
GTTTGCCCCGGTTTTGTACTCTATAAAAGGAAAACCAAGTGATTAAAATCTTCTGAAGATGTACATTAAAATACATTTTCCAGTATTAAACAATTCTGGTTAAAAAGCTGCACACATTATATCTATATGTCAGCTATCTACACAAAACTTGCCACAAGACATTGCTACAATATGCTTTGAATACATTCACACTACTAATGTTCACAATATGTTTTAGGAAAATGCTACTGTATTCTAATAATTTATGAAAGCCAAATTTTTTTTCAGTTTCAGATTCAGCACTGAGTTTTCTCGAGTTTCAGATGCTTACAAACACACTCTGTGCTTACATAAATTGTCTATTACTGTTTACATTACTGATTTCTAGCTTTTATCACGTTACAGGGAACATAGTTACCCTTGTAAACTACTTCTCACAGACACAGGGACCTGTTCATAGGAAATAATGTTTACCTTATTTAGAACTTACTGGGTTTTTTTCTGAGCTATTAAGGAGCTCAAGTGCCCACTGACGCAAATAAAGATCCTACAGCACTTCTCAGAAGACTGAAAATGTTTTGGCTATTTTTTTTTCACCTCAGAGGTGACAGCGTTATTGTTACATTATTGTCACATGTTCATGTCTAAGGGTGGGAGAAGGAAAAACTTATCAAGATAACATTAGTCAAGGTCTCCTCACTAACACGTGTCACACCTAACTCTGAAACCATCGATTTACACGTGGCCTCTGTTGACGCTGAGGTGCATCTTCTAGGGATGTATGTTTTACCACACCCTGAAAACACTTCTGTCCACCTGGCCTGTTGCTAATGCTTCACCTTCTTTAACACGGAGCACAGCCCTTGAGTGCTCCTTCCTTCAGCCGGGGCACTTCGTGCTCATTGCGACACACCTCTACCGGCGACAGGAGAAGCCAGAGCATGCCGCCGCACGTACCTCCTGCCTTTAAGGGCGCCTACAGCTCACAACCGGAGCAATAAACCAGCACCATGGTGAGGGACAAACCGGCATCAGCCTGAGCATCCGCCGCACCGTGGGGCAACCGCTGCCCTGGGCGGATGCCAAGGCCTGAGGCAGCCCGGGATGAACCTCCGCGGGCAGTCCCTGGATCTCCAGCCACCCCAGAGAAGCCGAGGACGGCATCGCCACCCCAGGACCCGTGGCCGCCCCGCCTGCGCGGCCCCAAGAGCGCGGGAGCGCCACGGCCGCAGCGGGGCCGCGCACCGCCTGCGCCCTACCATTGGGAAAGAGGGGGGGATGGATTTACGATCTCATTGAAAGACACCATCCCGTATGGTTACGGGAGAATAAATCAGAAAATAAAAATAAAATACCAAATACACTAGCTAGTTTACCTTTAGCCTCGCCGGCTTCGAAAAGGAAAGCAACCACCCGCACTGGTCTCCGGGACGTCTTAAAACACCCCCCGCCCCCGCTGCCATGGAGACGGCCGGAAAGGTGGAGCCGAGCCGCCGCTTTGGTGGGCGGGATCAGGCGGGGGCGGGAACGGGATACGGCCCTGGGATTGGGGGAGCGAGAGGGCGCGGGGCCAATCACGACCCGGGGCGGGAGCGCGGGAGCGCTGAGGGGCGGCCGGGGGCAGTGGGTGGTGCGTGCCCGCGCTCACCCTCGCAGAGCTCGCGGCCTGGCGTCCCGGGAACTCCTGCCAAGGATCTGCGTTTAAAACAAGTGTTCCTCACTCTGTGCAAGGCACAGCCTTCCATGTCCGACCCGGGAGAGCGCCCGGCAGCGCCAGCCCGGTTCTCCACATGGTTTCCAAACCTGGTGTGTGTCAGAGCTGAGTTCCTTCCCGGCCTCAAAGCTGAAGAGTTGCTGAGGCTAATCTAGTCCTCTAAACTCAAACTTACATCAAAATACACTCCCAATAAAAAAGCACAATTAACCCACCTTCTTTGTTTTCTGCAAATGTTTTGTCCTTCACAGAAAACACAAACCAAAAAAAATTCAAGCTAGATAAAGCTGAAAAGTATTTTTTTATCAATTTCATTCATGCCAATAGATCTATTGCACATGTGCAGCTGTGGTTTTCTAAAAGCTGCTCTGAAAGTTCTTGTCTTTCTGTCTAAGCATTCTCTCATCCTAGTTTAAGAGACCTCATCACAAGCTTTTCTGACTGCTGATCAGAAGCTTTCATCTCTTTATATTTGCTGTTTTTTTCCTATTTTATATTTCTGCAACAAATTCACATTAATTCACTTCATGACATAAGTAGAAGTTCTTTAATGTACTTGTCAACTTACCCTTGCTTACTGTAGCAGTCAGGATAAATTTTACTTAAAAAGTTATTTTATTTTTTTTAATCATTGTGATTTAAAGACAAGACTTTACAATAAAAATCACAGAAGTGTAGGAGTCAGTCCTCATTTCTAATGGTGTGAAAAGCTAATTGTTACGGTCACACTAAGTGTAACAGAAAGCCCAAGTGTTTTGCATATTTTACTTTGAGCTATGCCTGCTCTCTGTAATGGCTGTGATCTTTCTTTCTTTCTTTGTAGCATTTAATGAATTTCAGGAAGAAAAGAGACAAACTAAAGCTTGGTTTACATAGACCATTGTAGATGCCATTTGTGACAAGAATGCCAAGAGCATTTCAGTTAAGTTACAGATACTATCACTTGTTCAGTGTTGCGGAAACAGAGACAGGATGGAAGCCATAATTTTCTAATGGCTGGCTGATGTGACAGTGGGTGATGTTCATAGCTAATGAGCTATAAACTCTTATTTTAACCTAGACTGAGTCTGAAGTTGTCAAGAATATGAGCTTTAAACTTATTGAAAAAAAAAAATTGTGCTGGTAACAGCCAGAAATCCTCACGTGCCTGTTTGGGCTGAGGTGGAAGTAATTTTCTTCACACTGTCTGATCTGGGACTGTGTTTGGAATGGAAACAGAGCTGATAACTTGGGCATGTTTTTATTTCTGCTGATCAGGGCTTACACAGAGTCAAGGCCTTTTCTGCTTCTACCCCATCTTGTGGGAATGCACAAGGTGATGGGTGGGACACAGCTGAGACAGCTGACCCCAACCAATCCAGGTGACATTCCAGGCCGATCCAGGTGACATTCCAGACCGCATGGTGTCATGGTCAGCGGAAAGAGCTGGGGGAGGAAGTCGTGTATGTGGGGAAAAGCTTTCTCCTGTGTGTCTCATTGCACTGGCACCTCACTGTAGTGTGTCCTACAGTTACATGTGTCATGTCATATGTGCCCCTGCCTTAGCTTCCAGTTATGTTAAGGCTCTTGCAGAAAAAATCCCACCTTTAATAAGTTTTATAAAAAGCCTTTTTTCCACCCAGATTCTGTCTCCATTAGATACTTCTGTCTTTATGTGAGTTCACTGTTGGATCACTGCCACAAAAATTTGGAAAACTAGATACCTGCCAGTGGGACCCTGAGATCTCTATTTACTGTCCATATGGATTAAGGACTCAATGTTAGCACTGAAATGGGAACATTGTGACCCTCACTCTTTTTTAACCCTGCAACTTGATTTTGCTCTGAAAACTTTGAGTTTTCTGAGTGAAATTGGTGGATCGGGACACTAGGTGGCACTTAAATCCAGCTAACGGAGATTTTTGTCTCTTCAACACACAAAAACAGACTAACACATCCTGTTCTAACATGCAGTTAATTATATCCTCAAAATGATGTCTTGGATTGATATTACTAAACAAACATATAAAAAATGTAATTACAGACAACTGAAAAAAATATTGTGGGCTTATAATTGCAAGATATGTTTTTTGCTTGTAATATGTCACACACCTGTGCGTAGTTTATATAGATAGTATTTTATTTTGTCATTTTTACTAACATTTAGGATGGCACGATTTAGCTTTATGTGCGTTTATTTACTGCTACCAATTTTTGCCATATGTCAGCTTTTAAAAAAGGAAATGTTTTTATATATTGGGATTGCAAGACACCAGTATTTCAAAGGGAAAACTGTAAGAAAGGAGTTTTTCTTATACAAAACCACTTCAAAACTTTTTAAAAGAAATGCAGAATATTTTAGGGATTTTTTTTCTTTGCTTTCTGCTTCTTTCTTCCTTTACCTTTTGGAGATGTACCTCTGTTGGTACAGTAGCTGAATATGCATTTTGAGGTCTATCTGTTCATAAATATTTGTTGAGTGATATAATTGGTAAAATGCAGCAGGCCTACGGGACATTCTGAGAGCTGTGAAATCCCATCAGAGAGAGCAGCTTGTGGCCATCACCTTGGCTTATGGCAGTTTTCCTATCAGCTGCAGGGGCTGTTGGCAGCATTTCAATCAACTGCACAAGTCCTCTGCAAAGCTGCTTTAAGTTACTACGAGCTAAAAGGCAAAGGCTTGCAAGGAAATGCCCTCCCAGAGCAGGAGTGAGCTAATAAAGTGTCAAACTTGGGAGGGTAAAAAATGGGCTTCTAATTCCTCTTTCACATTCCAATATTTAGAGCCTAGCTCTCAACCTTTCTGTTGGCAGGTCCCCTGCCCTTCCCTGTCCTGTGTTACAGATTGTTATCCTCTCTGTAGTGGTGATATTAGAGCTGAGCTGAAGCCCATAAATGGTAGGACAACTCAACAGCACATTTCTGTATTTGGGTTTTGGGTTTTTTTGGTAGCTAAAGGTGTGTGTGTTGGTGTGGGAAACACTGGTGCACATGTGGAAGTCACGTGTTGTTGAAAAAAAATGTCCAACACATTACTCTATGCTTAGACAAACTAATATCATCTGTGTATGCTTTTTGGACCTGTTTAAGGTGAACCAGAACCCAAACACTATACCAGGATGGGCTCAGCAACCATCAGCTGGTGCAAAAATAGTCCAAACTGGAGCCAAGTTCAGAAAAAGAGGTGGAAGAATTGTGTGAAGAGGAAGGACCAAGAGCTGTGTGTATGAGGGCACTCCAGCTGCTTTGTGTGCCTGTCAAAATGTGGTATAAAACTGTGCATCAGGCCAGGCCAGACTCTGTCCAGTGTCAAAGAAAAAAATACTGTTCTGGATAAAAAGATGTTAACAAGACAATATTTTCTTCATGCTTCAAGTAGGGATAGATAAATAGATAAATAGATAAGTAGATAAATAGATAAGTAGATAAATAGATAATAGAACAAATCTAAGAAAACCAGTATTCAGCTACATTTTTTTTCTTTTTTTCTTTTTTTTTTTTTTTTTTTGAGGGAAGTCCATTAATGTTCTGTAAATATAAACTAGACTAGACAATTCTTCAGACAGTTTGCTGATACACCCACTCAGTCTTGTCAAGGCGATATGTGCCCCAACAGGTGCTCTCTATCAGTAGTGTCTATGGTATGGCTACTTCTTTTTGAAGAGTTCATGAAAATAGTTTGGCTCTTAAGTAATAACATTAAACCTTCTCTTAAAAAAAAAAAAAAAAAGTACAGGTCTCGACTGACTTTAACAGATGTACACGTAGTTGAGTGTTTTACAAGGAGTTATAATAACTATTTACAGCAATTAACTTGAATCTAATTGCTTCTCAGCATGTTAGGATAGTAAATTAAAACTTTATTTCAAACAACTCCTGTTGTCTGTTTTCCCTAAATGGCACAAAGGAAACACAATAAAAAAAGCTCTTGGAGAACCACCATTCTCTGTTTGGAGTACTTTGAATGAAGGTGATTAGCTTTGATCTTACAACCAGCACTTCACTTATCTGTGTAGACTGGATATTTCTTCCCCAGCACGGAGAGCAAGCTCCTTCTGAGAGCAAAAGTGATGCATGTGAACAGGAGGGACAGAAATACACTTTTTGGCTTCTAAGTGAGAGAGTCATGTCAGATGGCTTATACAAGGGAAGGCTGATTTTCCCTGGCCCCCTCCCTAATCAATGCAGAGAGCTCAGCTCTCCTTGCCCACAGTGTCGGCCCGAGGCTGAGCATTTGGAGCTGCTCTGAAGGACCAGAGGTATCGTTCTTTACAGGCTGTGTAGGGAGCTTTGAGAAACTGCCTTCCTCACATTGGTGCCTGTAATTATGTACCTGATCAGTGTCTGACCATCTGCTTCAAAACCATTCACAGCTTATGTCTTTCACACCCTAGTGGAGGTTCATTGGAGCTCCTCAAGGCTGACATTGCCTGCTGCACAGACAGAAAGTCTGTCGGCTTTGGCCTGCTTTGATATTCCTGTTTGAAACCATAGCAAGTTTACTGAGGAGCAGGTCAGTGCCTGCTAACTTAATGTGAATTCAATCACTTGCAGGTACATGCTGGTTATTTAAACACTCTTCCAACTGCATTCACACAATGCTTCAAACAAACTGGACTATTCAGCTTTGTGCTCTGGGATGATGATGGACACCATCTTCAGTTTCAGGCCATTTGCATTGGGTGTACAAGTCACCCTACAGCTTTTAGCCACTCTAAGTAATGCTATTGCCATCTGGTCGTACATTAAAATTGTCTTATTCTGTAATGATGATACATCTATAGCAGCAAAAAGTACTTTGAATTTTAATACATGCATTTATACGACTGTCAAGATGCCTGATATTAATAGCTTGACTTTTACTGTAAGCAGAGGTAGAAGAAATACCACCACCTTCACAGTTCTGGCACAGTTTCTTTATGAGCTGAATTCTCATCCCATTGTTTCTGGATTTTGCCATACAAATCTGAGCAGCAGTGTTCTATTTTTTAATTTAAGTTTAGATTTTGAGTGCTTTTATTATGAATTTCTTTGGTTCCAGAGAGAAATTAGAGAGGCAACAGTGCTTCTCTTACTGCATAACACCAACATATACTGACAATAAAAATAACTGAACTTGCACAAGAAGCCAGTTTCTAATAAACCCTTTTACTGGGTTGTTGTTATGAAGTTTGAGCTTTTCATTTTTTACAAAAAAAGCCCCACTTTTTAAAGAAAGGTCAGTCAATCTTTTTAGAAAGATTTAATAAATGACTTTTCCCACCTTACAGAATTTAGTCTTTTGTTGAATTGTTTCTGTTCCTATTAAAGCCTCACAAAAATGTACCTTCTATTATATTTCCTCTAATAGGTTTCTCAGCCTTATAACTATAATAAATTTGTCAGTCTAGATTCGCTGAACACTGCAGTTGGAAATCCTACCACAACAGATTAAAAATATAACCATTTCTAAACCCTTTCAAGAAGTTTTACCCTTTCTTTCAACACATTTTATGTACTCAGAATTCAATGAAAATAACCTTTCAGAGTCATCCTTTAAAGTCTCTTTCTTGGTGATAGCACAGTTGAGCCATTTGATCAATCAGTCAAAAAACCTGAGTTCTGTTCCCATCTCTGCCAGAGTGGATTCATAGTCTGAACCAACTTGCTGAAAGCCAACATTTTCTTAAGTGTTCATTCAGAGGAAATGACCAACTTGACCCACACAGGACTTGATTTTTTAGAGCAACTGAGTGCTCAGACCTGCAATTTCAATAATTTTGAGCAGTACCCTTAGCTCTGCTAAAATGGTTAAAAAAAAGTCTAATAGTGTCTTGCTTGAAAGCCTCAGAACAAGCTTTTATAGCAGATTTTAAAAGATATGCATTTTTTTTTTCTTTTTGGTCTAATCTCTTTCCTCTATTTTGTTTCTATGAAATTTAGTTGTTGGTTGTGGTTTTCCATTCTCTTTTTAGGAGAGAAGTTACATTTCGTACAAACACAAAATACTGGTTTGATAAACAATTCTCTCCAGGAAATGTCTTAAAGTGTGAGAGAATGTAACAAAACCTTTAGAATATTAACAACCATCCTAAAAGCAGAGAAGCAAAATCACAGATCACATAAATCTGAGAAAAGCAAACAGAATCTATGTTGCTCAAACCTCGTGTTATAAAATGAATCAACTTTGCTTTATAACAGTGTGTGAAGTATAAATGTCAATGTATCATATTTCCTTTGTATGAATGGATTGGAAGAAGAGAGAGAGAGGCAAGAGTTATACAAGTAATATAAAGGCATAATTAATGAATACTTCCAAAGGACACAAATAATCTGCAGTAATCCCAAATTACAGGTTATATTCTATCCTTCAATTTAACCCCCTCCCCTCAGGCTTACCTATAATCAGGAAGTGGAGGTAAAGGTGTATTATCTTACCCTTCTGTACTTTTGAGATAATTGTTCAGCCGAGCCTCTTGGAAACCTTATGGGTTATTCTACTTATTTGACCAGCTGTGATGGTTCTGGTGTGCTTCTGGTCACCTGAGTTCAAGAGAAATGAGGAAGTGTAGAAGAAGCTTTCAGGATGATCAAGAGAGCGAAGCAAACTTGTTTTGTGAGAAAAGATTAAAATATTTGGCTTATTTATCAAAACAGAAGCAGGAAGAATATCTGATTGTTTTCTACTAACAATAGAATGATAATATTAATATTGGTGAAAAAGAGCTTTTAAAACAAAATTATAGCACCACCAGAAGGAAAAAATGGGTGTAATCCATTTGTGTCTCTCCCCATGGCCAGAAGGGTGGAACGAGATGATCTTTGAGGTCCCTTCCAACCCAAATCACTCTAAGATTCTGTCATGAATAAACTTCCTATTGAACAGAGAAGTTTCAGAGAAGCGCTTAAGCAGCAGACAGGTGAACTTCTAGAGAGAACAGAGAGGGAGGGAGAGTGGAGTCATTTCAACATGGACCTTCACCCATCTGTGACTGGGAGTCTGAGCCAGCATTTTCTGGTGACCTTCAGAGGGAAGCCTGACTTGCAGAGCCTCTCCAATGACACATTTTTCATAGCAGACCTGTTCAGATGAGCCATGCTGGTGAAATACCAGAATCCCACCACCAGTGTCAATATTGTTATCAGCTGCTGGTCTTCACTGAGAGAAAACTTGGAACTTTAAGCTCCGAGTCACCTGCTGCTCTGTGTCTCTGGCTGTGGATAGTGTTACAGAGGGAAAACCACACAATGCACAACCAGTGCAGTTGGCTTGGCTCTGCCTGCTAAGCCAGGCTGCTTTTGTTGACACCAGTGCTATGTAGGTGTGCAGGGCATTGCTACTCCTTTCAGGATTTGGGAGGAGAATGTTTTGAACATTCTGAACAGCATCTCTGTGTTGTGAAGATCCTGTATGCATAGGCTTCCTAATGTAACCTTCTATTTGCTGTGATCTCACTATGAGCTTTACATTACAAAGTCCTACATGACATTATTTGTGGTTGGCTGTTTGTCTGAACTGATTTCATAGCCTAAGGCACAGAAAGGCAGGTGAATTTAAATTTTAGCTTTCAAGTTGGTTTTCAAATGCTGTCAGTTTAAAATATTTAAATAACAGCAAGTTCTAACAGCATCACAGATTTTCTTGCACAGTTGACTGTCTTTGGCCTTACTGAACCAGACTCTATTTATGATAAGAATTATGGACAGCACTGTGGAGTCCAGGCTTTGAATCGCTGGGTAAAAATGTCAGTGCTGCCATTGACATGAAAAGGGTCAATGCTTGCTTTTCTGTCATTTGTGTTTCAGCTTAGCAATAATGTAGTAAAGGAGGCTTTCTTTGGAAAGATGAAGCAGAAAGAGATATAAGAAAAAAAAAATACATTCCAAGGAATGAGAAAATTACTTTCCTTAGGGAGTAACATTTATTTTCTTCATTAAACCTTATCGAAGAATGATATCAGTTGATAGTTGGTGGTTTAGTTTCTGAAAATGGGCATGATGGGCAAAAGCTGTAGAGTTATGGCAGTTCATATCAGTTTCTTAAGGGGAATGATTTTCTATTTAAATGCAGCCTATGTGTTTATACTCTGTGTGCATGAGTGTATGCAGCTGTGCACATCTGCATGCACATGTCTCTATTTCCAGTCATTTTTGAAGCTAACCACTTGCAGCCAAATTTAACACCAAGTTAAATAGTTTACTAGTCCCAAAGATATCAAAATTCTAAAAGTTTCTTTGAAGATAGGTGGCTATTCAGAGCAAAAGAAATGTAGTAAGGAGAGCTTAAGGTAAGATGTAAGAAGGTTCATGTAGGTTTTTTTCCAACCAACTCAAATCTATAAGGCTCCTTGGTTCTGTTGTTCATAGAGCTGGTGTCTACTTAGTATTTTCCTGTATTTAAAGCTAGTGGAACAAAACCAGTTCATAAAAGCAATCAAATGATCTGTTGCTAAAATATGACTGATGTATTAATCAAGCCATTACTGAGATGCTCTAAATTTCCTCTCTGGAAATGTCTCTCTGTAATTAGGTAATCTCTCAAAATAATGTGTGATACTTTTTTACACATTGTGCCAACTGGAATAATCAAACAGAGCTGACTAAAATTATGCTTTCCCAGTTATATTTGAAAAACATGATGTGTAAGTTTTATATACTTTGAATTGTCTTAGACTTACAGACTCTGAGGAGGGACTATTGTCTCTGCACTTAAAGACATTTAAGCAAGTGTAGAAACGGTTATTAATGTCTGTTCATGTCTGTCTATTAATGTCTGTGTGAGAAAATGTGAGTGCTACTTGTAGGACAGATCATGGAAGCATGACGGATCCATGGCTAAATCCCACAAAATGTGCTGAAGGTAGCAAAGTACATCACCACAAGATAATCTCTGCCAGTAAAGGATCATTTGCCATTAATTGCATGTGTGTAGAACAGAGTGGAAAGGAAATACACATCTAAGGAAAAGAGGACTTTTTCTTTTCCCTTGTGGTTTATTGAGAGTTTTTCTTTCTTTGTGTTGTCTCACTGCATATGCTTGCAGGACTATAAGGAAATACAACTCTGGCAAGGCTGGAAAGTTATGATTACATGTGTCTTCCTTCTCATCATCTACCTGATGCAGTCTATGTTTAGATTTCATTCACTTTAGATTTCATTTGTTTCTCATAGAAAAGCAACAGGATTAGTTTTAGAAAATGACTCAGCATGATATAGGGGTGAGGGGGAAGATAGACAGTGAAAGATCTCACAGCCTACAAGACTGAGATTTATTGTAAATGTGGCTTGGGAAAATCGTTTACTTAGAGTAAGATTTTTAAAAGGCAGTTAGATTACTGGCTACTTTATGGGCCAAAATATATGTAGAAAATCAGATTAATCTTGGTGGAAATACTAAGTTAGAAATGGAATCATTCATTGTGAACTGTAAAAATGTTCTACAAAGCCCCATTTATGGAAAAACAAAGCAACATAATAGGAGTTCTTCAGAAAGAATCATGCATTTGCTGTCCTGGTGCAGGATTGTGATCTGTTTGCCACTACACCAGTGATGTTCCAGACAGATTTTCCCAACATAATACAGGCTGAAAAATTGTGATTACTGAGAGTCTAGGAAAATTCAGACTATGTCCTGTTCTTATAAAGGGACAAGAGAGGATACCCAGGGAGGGTGACAAAGAGCAGCAGATATCAGTTCTTACCAGGCTTTGGCCGTCTGTAGACCAGACACGTCCTGAACCAGAGATTCTATCCACATCTTTGTGTTTAACTCTCAGTTTAAACTCCTTCATGTCAATGTCTGAGGATAAGGTAAAGAGCACTGTACATAAATAAAGACCCAAACTGTCTCTTTATTATGCATCCACACACTGCTGCTGTGGATGCATGTGGGTCCACAGCTAAGGTCCCAGGACACTACTACAACAGAATAATTACTATTCATCATGAATATCTTTGTCAGAAGACTGAAATAGGTTTTCCTAAAATTGCTCAGAAAAATATGCAGTAATGTTGAAAGCCAAGAAATGTAGTGATAAGGTGACAGAAAATCTTGGCTCTGCTGAAGTGAAAATGAACTTTGCCCATGACTTTGGTAAAGCCCAGATTTTTGCCTTGAGAGTCTGCCCAGACCAGCTGCTCTTCCTGGATGTCCTGAGAGTGTCTCTTGCCCAAAGGGGCTCCAAGGAAAGGTGTGCTTCATGTATTCAGAACAATGGATTTTAACAAGCATGTGTGCACTGTGGATGGCTGTACTGTTCTTTTTGTGAAGAGCCCACTCTTTCCAGCTTAGCTATTCATTTTCACAAAGCCAGATCCCGCAGCTGAGCACTTGTGGCTGTCAGTGTTCTCATGCGACTTTGTGAGGGAGGACTGGCAGAAAACATTCAAGTGCAGAGGATTTTGTAAAAAAAGACGTTGACTTGCTATTTAGATAGTACTGGAAAGTGACTGTTGTGAAAAATTGAAGATTTGAGCATATACCACTTTTTTTCTCTAAGCTTTTCCCTTTTTTGTACACACAAATCAGGAAAAGAACCACTCCCTGTCCTTTGAGAAATTCTTCATCCATTTTGCAGCAAGTGCTTCTGCTTGTAGGTTTAGTACTTTGTGTTGTGACCACCTTAGTAAGATAAATCTATGAAGGGCATGGCCCAGAAGGGAAGCACAGTTTAGTGCACTGGTGAAGCTGTATCCTCAGACACTAGACGGGTTTCCTGTGAAAGGAAGATTGAAGGCAATAACCCAAGGATGGGCACTGCCATGGCCTCACTGCTGCACTCAGTCCCACAAGCCTGTGTAGAACTCTGCTCACTCTGAGGATTGTTAGCAATCTCTTGGTGTTGTTCCCAAACCTGTCTGTACCAACACAGTGGGAAGAGCTCAACTTCTGCTGCAGGCATCAGTTGCCACGTGGGAAAATGCAGCCCACAGATTATTGATAACCATGCCCTAGGAAGAAGGGGATTTTCCCAGAATATCAGGAGTGTATGATAAAATTCAATGAGGAACCATAATGAAGGATTAGCTGCACAGAGAAACGTTTTAGTGCCTGAGTCCCGCCTGTTTTTGCTGTAATCTGTTGCAGTTGATACTACAGCCTTATAATGAGGTTAGTTTATAAATTATTAATAGATAATATGAACATCTACCAGATAAGGATAACATGGGTTACAAGCTCATGAGCAGATAATGGTCTATTGAAGTAATAATCAACCTGCAGAACTCTGCAATTGCCTATAACATTTGAGACCTATTTGTGAAAATATCTCTTAATTCCTATTAAATATAAAAGGAAGTTTAATACAAAACATGGCCATAACGGTTATACATATAATATGAGATTTTTTTTCAATACTTTTTTGTCTTTAAGCACTTGCTTGTGCCTGCCAAGATCCTTCTGTAAGTAGGAAATATGTGTGGAAGAACTCATCTGTGAGGAGAGGGAGAGGTATTTCTCCTCTGCTGCTGCATTATTGGGAAGCTCAGGTTTTGAGCTGGGCAGAGGCAATGATGGTTTCAGGGACAAATGGTTTGGTGCTACAGAGTGTGGAACAGCTGTGAAAGCCAGCTGAGTGACCTGACATGATGTCCTCTGAAGTCACCCCTGGCAGCAGCTATTCCATGTCAATCAAGTACAGAGCTGGACATCTAAGGGGGACAATGTCCTCCTGTGCCAGCCTGGTCACTAAGTACCTTGTACCCACCTTGGATCTCATGTTCATGTGGGTGTCTGAAAAAGACTTTAAAATTTGTGTTCTTAACACAAATATCTTAATTGCAGGAAGGCTAAAATTCCACTCTCCTGAATCTCACTACTTTTTAAAATGCCTCAAGTCTGGGACTCAAAACAGTGCTTTTGGGCCATAGTGTGAGCTGTAATAGTTGTGATGACATGTTGTGAAACCAATCCCCATCCTGCTTTACACAAGGTGAAAAGAACTTTTTAAAATCCAGTAAATAGCTAAGAATGAAAATAAACGATCTGAGGATCCTTTGTTTGGAGGTCTGCTGTCATTCAGGTCAGGAAGACTGTGATGTCCCCAGTGCTGCAGAGCTGCCACCCTAGAGGGAATGTGGATTTAGTGACATAATTTTTCAAATCCAGCGTGTAAGACCTGACTATAGAAATATATATATATATTCCTCTCCTATGAGAACTACAAACACTTCCTGCTCTGTACCATGGCTGGGACAGACCCTTAGTTGTGTGGATGCAGCCTGCCTGGAATAACAGTAGGTCTTTCTCCATATTGCTTTGCAAAAGTACCTTGTTTCCTTCTCAGGAAACCAAAGTCAACAAAGCAATGGATAGGAAGGATTTTAGTGATTGGCTTATCTTCTGATATTTTAGCAGTAGATGAAATTAAACAGAGAAATCCCCAAACCCACAAGACCCAGAACAAACCTGTTCCCCAAACAATGGCCTGTTCAGTCATTAAGTGGAAATAACATGCACCAATAGGATTATGATGCCTGCAAATGCACCATACTAAAATAAAATTAGTTTAAAAGGCAGGGACAATATCATCATCAGGTAGCTTTCTTCCAGAGTGGGAAATAGCTTTAATAACTTCATTGTTAGAACTAGTATAAAAATATAAAAGCTCTCCTCCCCCCCAGTACAGCAGTGATTGTGTTAAAAGCATGACCTCTGGGTCTTGAGGGCTATTTTAGTGTCCCCAGCCTATGAAAAATGAGGGCTATGGCACACAGCTGGAAATCAGCAATGCAGAGTGTTGAAATCTCATTTAGAGGTGGGTGTATTTCAGAGTACAGAACCAAACGAGAAAATTCATTATATGGGAAGTTAATGCATCATGCTGCCTAGGAAGGATGCTGAGAGGTGGCACAGGAAAATCAATAAAAATTGAAGTGCAGGCAAAATGCGGAATAAGAGCTCCCAAAGACAAAGAATCCAAAGTTAGTATTATTTTTTTGGGACTTGCTTTTTGGACTTACTTAGAAGGAAGTGATGTAATGGGACTATTCTCTATTTTGGGTAGGAACCACTGTATAGTCTGAGGAAGAAAAGAGGATGAGACATGATTCAAGCAGAAAATTCGGGCAGGGGTAGCTGTGTGCTCAGAAGTCACCAGCCCTGCTCAGGGCTGTTCATTGCTGAGGCTGTCGTTAAATACCTGGCAATAACAAATATCTGATCAAAGCACCTGAAGTGGTGAGTTCCAAGCCATTTGTGAGAGAATGGACTTTTCTGGCTCAAAGTCTATGGGGATGCAGCTGCCCCAAAACAATTCTGTGAACACACTGGAAACCACCAGGAAAGCATTGGGCTGGGTCAGCATTTTGTGCCATGTGTCTGTGACTTTGTGGCCGTTTGCAAAATTGGCTTTATCATCTTGTGCATTGTTTTTTCACCCAGCTACATGCACTGACAGGGGCATAAACTCAGTAAGAAATAAGTGCATAAAAAGTGGAGGTGTACTAGTATTCCTTATTTAAGAACTTTGGTGTAATTTGAGCTACTTCATGTAATTTATATTAAATTATCATGTTATTTTTGCTTGTCATTTTGGAGCTTGTTTTATTTCTTTTTGTCTTATCTTTTATGTGACAGGATTCCAGCTTAATGTCTTCTTTTGGCAGTTACATGCCTTATCTTTGTGGTGGATACCAGCACAACAAGGTGTTTCAGAAACTATTGAAGCTGATGAATCAAAGACCAGTCATTGATCTTCAGCGGGGACTGAAGGTGCTGAGCCCTGGCTGATCAGGCACCTGTGGAGAAACTGGAGGAGAATTTTGACAAATAGAGAAAACTGTGTTGTGACAGGGCTCAGCTCATCTGACCAGATTAGCTTGAATCAGTTTTTCTTCCTAATACACCCTGCTAGGAGGTCAATAGTGCTTCTGAAGTCCACACAGGATCTATAGCCTGAAAGTAAACAAGCCACCTGCCTCCTTTTTATTTCAGAAAACAGGGGAGGGGGAAAAAAGGTGCGAAGATTTACTTATGGCCAGTTTTACAGGCTGCAATCAATTTACAGGTCACTGGGAGACTTTCAGGCAAAGGCATAACATATGTCTAAGAGGCTCAAAGTAAGAGGCTATCTAGAAAATTGGATTTAAGTTATAAGGAGGCTTATTTAAAGCACTAAAATTCAGAAGGCAGAGCCTCTCATAACCTAAGGTACTGAACCTTTAAGAGTTTTTACAATTCCACTCCAGTCCAATAAAGGTGTTTTTCAGCTTGAAGTCTAGTATTAAGCAGCACTAAGGGCTTTCCTTGCTAGTTGCAAAGTGTGATAACCTTTCTGTACCTAGGTAAATAAAGTGTCACCTTTTATTCTGTGTCACCATTTTTATACAGCTACATATATTACAGCTACAAGCCAACAGTCTCTTTTGGTCACAGTCACACTGTATTCAGATTCATGATGAAATGATATTTAATTTAAATGACATTAAACGATACTTTAAATTAAAATGTTCATCTGATGATTGGACTCAGAGTTTGTCCAACAGTTCTGACACTGGGCCAATATAATTGAAAGTAATGATTTGAACCTGTTAGGAGAATGAAGCTGTGTGGTGCTGGTGGTCCCATCAGGCTGCATGTAATGAAGGCCTCGATTTGTTGTTTTTCTATGGTTTTCTGTTCTTCTTGATTGTGTGCTGATGAAACATGATAAGCACCTTGTTACAGAAAAATGCTCATTTATGTAGTACATGCAGGACACCTCCATTCCATCCCTCTTGTGCACCCCATAGGAACCCCACAGAAAAAACAGCCAGGCTTTCCTTAAGAGAGCATAATTTCCCTCCCATGCATTGTCTGAGAGAAGAATAAAGATCTCATTTTATCCTGCAGTCAAGCTCATCAGCTCTCCCTTTGCTTTTCTCTCTCAACAAGGAAATGGAAAGGATCCCCTCTCATGGAAGGGACCTGCAGCATCTCAGAACTCTGGACTGACTGACAGAACCTCACCTTAGGAGAGTCTGGGGGTCTTTGTGATGCATGGCTGAGAAGCCACTGTTCCTCTGTTATGATGTGAAAATATTTTTAAAGAATCTGTACTAGATTTATTATTTGGACTTTATTTGGAGGTTCTCACTATTGCCTCAGTGTCTCATTCCCTGCCTGAGCAGTCAGAACCTGCTGCTCTCATCTTGCAGACAGGGCATCATTTTAGAACAAAACCCCCAGTGAAACAGATGACGGGGGGCTGTGCCATCTTCCCTATATTGAGCCTTGGGCCTCCAGCCAATAATGCCTTCTCCCAAGACAAAAGACACATACCTTCTGCCTTTCTTCTGATGTTGACCCAAAAACTCTCTCTTTCAGCAGCTCCTTAGACAAAGGAACAAAGTATTTATGATTAGTGCAAGGATATCCTGTGATATGGGACACAGAACCAACAGGGTTTGAATTGGGGAGTGACAGAATGATGAACTGTGCAGAAAGAATGGCTCACAGACACAGAGACAGGGAAATGTGAAATATTTGAAACGGCTCCCATAAGAGACATGGAACTGAAATGCAAAATCTTTTCAAAATTCAAAACCATAGCATAAAACACAAATGAAGCAGGCATTGACTCCTAAACAAGGATTTCAAGCCATAAGGAAGATAACAACTTTAGAAAAGAAAAGCAAGCCCAGTGACTGTCAGATTGATTGAACACAGTGTCAGGAAAGATTGCTTTGTGAGTGTTGCTTCTTAAAGCATTACAAAGTCAGAAAGACATCAAAAACATTGACTGGCAGCAAAGGGGAACAGAAATCACCAGTGATCAATAAGGTGGCTGCCAGCAGGTGGGGATGACATGTCAGTGCAGGAAGTACTTAGTGGGGCTTCAAGTGGCTAAGTAATAGGACTGGGACCAAGCCATTGATCAAAATTATTTTTATGTTGTAAAAGGTCTTGAAAATAAACCTTCTGGCATTTGAATCCATTTAATAAAAATGCTGCTATTATTTGTGCCTGCTTAAGATGACTGCTAGCAGCCTCTGGAAGCCTTAAAGGCTAAACTTGTTAGCGATTTATTACAGAAGATGTTGGGATCTCCTGATACCACCAATTAATTCAGGCATATTGTTAGTAGTGGGAACTGTGGGTAAATCATATCTCTGTTGCCAAAGTATTAATGAACTACTTACTACATCTTTCCACCTGGTACAGGCCTCAGCCAGGCCTCTTCCCTGAGCATTCCCAAGCATGGAATCCAAGTACTTTCTCCAAGGCTTTGCCTTTGCTCTTATCCTCCCTTCCTGCCTCTGTTGCTCACCATGATCTCTCAGGAGGAGCAAGGGCCTCCTGGAGCAAATGCTGCATGACCTTGGCAGTGCAGGGACCTCTGCCCCCTTTGTTGTGTGTGCAACAATGACCTGTCTGGCAGCAGCTGGAGGCTCCCCTCAGAGGTGCTGCTGTCTAGTAAAAATGCTGGTTTTTTTTTTCATTTAAGGAGTTGCCTTGGGGTGTTCTGATTTCTGTAGCTGTTACAGAGCTGTTTTTCTTGTTGCATGGCTTCCCCAGGTCATGTTCCCACTGCCTGACCCCTACCTTCCTTGTGTGGCTTGTCAAACTCCGGTTTTTGTCATATCTATCAAAGATGTAGGAACAGTTCTACCCTTTCTTCAGGAGTGGTGATTTAAGTACCAGGAGACAAACCCCACAGCCTCTCTGCTCTTGCCTCTTCCAGGCACTCTCTCTCCATCATTTCACTAGGCAATGCCCCAGTTCATCCTGTCTTTGCTCAGATTTCCTGCTCACTGACCAGCCCTGTTGCTCTTTTGTCTGTCTTCAGTGAGGCTACATTTTTTTGTTTGTGTGGTTCTCCCTTCCCAAAATGAGATGCTGTGAGCATTACCTGGTCCCAGTGTAGACCTGCCAGACCTGCTTGTGTCTGCTTTGCAGCCAGTGGGGTTGGCTCATATTCAGCTTGCCATCCTCTCCATCCTTCAGGCACTTCCCAGACAAGCAGGATTTACACAACTTTTCCCCATGTTGTTGCTGTGAAGTGTTGTGTACCCACCTACCTGTGCATGCAGGGGCTGCCATCTCCTCCATGGAAGCTGAAGCAGCCAAGCTGGGCAGAGGAACCTTCCCCTAGGTGCCTGCTTCTGGCCTGGAAAAGTTACAGAGGGCACTGGAGGTGCTGGAGCATCCCCTAGAGCAAGTGTGGCAGGCTGGGAAGCAGCTCCCAGCTGCTCATCCATGAGGCAGCAGGACCTGCTGGTGGGGTGGTATCAAGCTGCTCCTGGGGTGCAACATGAGGCAGCATCACAGAGCAGGGGCTGGAGGGAGCACCCTACAAAGTGGGGGGCTTGGCAAGGGTCATCAGGCTGCTGTGCAGTGTCCCAGTGATCACAGTCCCCATCCAGGGTTCCAGGATCCCTCTTCCTCCCAGTCAANCCATGAGGCAGCAGGACCTGCTGGTGGGGTGGTATCAAGCTGCTCCTGGGGTGCAACATGAGGCAGCATCAGAGCAGGGGCTGGAGGGAGCACCCTACAAAGTGGGGGGCTTGGCAAGGGTCATCAGGCTGCTGTGCAGTGTCCCAGTGATCACAGTCTCCATCCAGGGTTCCAGGATCCCTCTTCCTCCCAGTCAAGTGGAACACAGACCTTACAGGTGAGAAATGCAGCAACACAAAAGGCAGCAGATGTATTGATTTTAATCAATTTTACACCACCAAGCAGTTTGAGTTACTGATGTTTTTGTCCCTGTGCAGGTGCTGGTCTGGAGGCTGAGTGCTCCTGTGTTTCTGAAGGCGCTGCCAGCCTGGGCAGCTGCTGTGCCAGCAGCAGATTGCAACAAAAATCTGTCCACAAACCCAAGTGGCTTCCCCCCAAGAACAACAAAATAGGTAACACAGCCCTGAGCACAGAACCAGAATGGGAGGTGGCGTGTGCAGCTGCCAAGGTTTTGTTGCAAAGCACCAAGAGCATCGATGGCATCACACGTGCCCACCTCAGTGACAGCTCCTGGCTGGAGCAGCAAGGGGGTGTGACCACTAACACACTCCATGGGGGATATTTGCTGCATTGTCTCTGGGATTTGCAACGTCTGTAGCCCCTCAGTCTGTCTGAGGTGGGAATGAGTACTTTTGCTTTTCCTGCCACAGTGCTGGGGTTAGTGAGCAATGCCATTCATCACAGTAAATCGGGTGATGGTGGCTTGGTGGAAATCCCTGCTCCTGCAGGCTGGAAAGCCAGAAATAGATCGAAGGAAGGGCACGTCAAAGGAGCTGGCAAGAAAGCTCAGGATCTGAGATCCTGTTCAGAATGGAGACAGTTCCCCTTCCAAAAGGGATTTTGATGGGTCACAACTCTCTGGGGAGGAGCCTTGGTGGAAAGGGATGGGGTTATTTACTGGCAGCTCTCTATTAGTTGGAGACAATTAAGAAGGGAACAGTGAACTCCACTGTCACTGGCAGTTCCCAGCTGAGTACTGCTTGGAAATTTGAGATCTAATTAAAGCAGGCCTTGGATCTCATCATTCTTCCTGCATGCCTTGGACAATGAAATACTGACTCCTGCATCTGTTCCTTATGTGTACCCAATGCAAATAAGTAAGAAGTCTGTAAATACATCAAAAACCATACTTTATTTTATGTATAGCAATACAATTTACATATTAAATAACACTATAATAGAATGATTTGATATAGTTTAACATAACAAAAAGAAGATTCTTCAAGTTACAAAAACCCCCCAAACAAAAACCAAAAATGAACAAAAAGTCTCCCTCAAAATACTCCCTCCCACCCTTTCCCCAAACCAAACACCACATTTTTGTTTTTCTTCTGAATGGATCAATGAGACAAACGTATCTAGTGACTGGCTAAGTCTAAATCCTGTTGCACACACTGACAATGGAATAAAAAAAAATTTCCAACTTTCACAATCACTGCCCCAAAGAAATGACACTGTGGAAATTATTTTTGGAGTGTGATGATGGCGTCTCACTACCTTGAAACACAGAAGGTTTGTATTCACAGAACCACCACAGAACTAGGAAGGAGGTGAAACTAGAAAAAAATTAGCTTTATATGAAAATATAAAATTCTATGATTATATACCATAGATACAAAGTTCCCAGAAGATGCTTATCTAAGCAACAAAATATTTACAGTTTTAATGACTTTGCTATTTTAAAAATGAAGGAAAAGAAAACAGGAGTACACATGAATGCTTCGGTCTTTAGAAACAATGGCTGCGTGCTAGTCTCAAGTGTTCTAACAAAACAAAAAGTCACTACCCCAAATGTTGGAGAGTTGTGACATTGTATAAAATTGACTGTCTCCTCTTTTGGAGACGTTTATTCTTAAAACTCAAGACATTTTTCTTGAAATTAATTATCCTCTGTAGAAAATGCTTCCCTTTGCAAATAGTTAACAAAAACACTAAAAACAGTTTAACAGCTAAGACAAAGTAGAGGCCAAATCTCTTTATTACAGTTCCTCTCTTTCCTTATTTTTGCATTCCTTCTCCTTTGACAAGTGAAGCCAATGTAGTTCACATTGTTAGAATGGCAACAAGGAGAAGAAGAGCAAAGGGGTAACAGTGAATTACATCTGAAAAAAAAAAAAGAGAGAGAAAAAGAAAAGAAGAAAAGCAATGCAGTAGATTAACAAATAGGCATTTTCCCTTCATATAAAAATTCACTGGCACCATTTGAACATAAACTTCGGAACAAAAGATCTGATGTCAAAAGACATGAATTTGAGAAAGACTGCTAAATCTTCAAGACAACTACATTTTTTAAATTAAGTTGGTTTTGTTTTGCTGAGAATTAGTAGCATGTATCTTTGGTAGAATCCCTATCTATACTTCTTAGCTTTTAAATAAAATACATCAGCTTTAAAACAGATTAATGAGAAGGCAGTTGTGCTGTATCATAAAGATTCTTCTCTTAATGTACTAATGTATTACTCTGTGTTCAAACAATTCGAGCAGTCAGAAGCTGGAAAAACAACTGAAATTTTGCAGATCCTGTAAATGACTCCACTAACCTAGAGCAGACCCACACTACAGAAACAGTCACTTACAAGCAAAAGTTTAAGGGGTTTGAATTTTTCTTTTTCCCTGTTTCTAAATTAGCTTTTGGAAACAGACACTGAAATACTGACAAATGCTGTTTAAAATGAATTCTTTTTAAAAAATGAATTCTTTAAAATTCTTTAGACATTGATCCTGCAGAAGACTTGGTGCTTGCTCTGCACACCTGAGCAGTCCCACCAGCTCCCCCAGACCTTCCTGCCAAAGCCAAGCTCACACACAGGAGTGTTTGGAGGACGGGTTATTCTGAGCCTGCCACCTATTTCAGATGTTCAGATCACACAGAAACTTTCCAAGCATTCCCACTTGGAAAGCTTGGCTGCTTTTATGGTCTCAAGACACAGTTCACATCTTTCACACGGTCTGTGGGCACAGGACACGTGCAAGACGTGGAGAAATGGTATTTTCTAAATGTAGACATGTGTGCTTCAGTCCTTCTGTTCCTTATTTCTCGGGGCTGGTGCTGAGGACCACACTCTGCAGTGATACAGGAATGTTCTCAGGTTCTCTTAATTTGCAGACCTACACATTGCTTGGGAACCTTTGGTGCTTGAAAGACATCCTGACTGAATGGCAGGAGCTGGGTACAGCAGAGGGGTTGGGGGTCCCAAAAGCAAGATGGTGATTTGCAGAGCAGGACTTTGGTTGGACACTTGTGGGAGCATGGGGAGAGTTTATCAGTGCCCATCTCTGGGCAGACATTGCTCCTTCTGTCACTCACTCAGTCCCAAGGAAAGGGTGCAAACCTGTGTAAGAGAGCAGAACTGCAGCTACTTACAGGAGGATAAATTTGGCTCTTCTGTGTGCTTAATCCTGACCTTCACAAGCAATTTCTAGCTTCACCCCTTCAAGCCTCGTGCATCACTACCATCTACGGGCTACCTGACTGTCAGCACAGCATTTAACATACAGCAGGAGCTCTCTTACAAAACAATCCATGGAGAACTCAAGAGAACATCAGTGTACATTATTTCCCCATGGATTAAACCCCAAAAAAGTATTTCAGGTGTTGGAAAATGCCAATGCAAATGCATAGATTTCCAAAGCATCCACCAAAGTTCAACCCCCGCAGCCTTCATTCATCGATGTTTAAAACTTGTGAAAAGGTAAGGGATTAAACCAGGGGTATTCAGGCAGTGTGTCACAAACCACAGTTATCTTCCATCATGCCAGTGAAATGAAATGTAATCACCTGAAAGTACTGAACAAATCCAACCTCTTGATGCCTGCAGTAATCTTTGTGTCACTTAGTTGTCAAGGTTTGAATTTCTAACTTCTCCCTACATCTCCCCAGGAACTTAAAATACTTCTGGATTAAACTGATCCAACTCCTGAGTCCCTTTGTGCTACCAGCTGGCATTGGCAGAGTCCAGGTTCAGACTGGGGGCACAGTGGGGCTCAGCAGCCTCTGAGGCTGATGCAGGCTGGGCAGAAAACCACTCAGCAAAACCTTCCAACCCTTGCAGGGAGCAGCACTTGAGAACTTACTTAAACCATTCTGTTACTGGGGTGTAGTGACTGGATGGCCAGTCCTAACTCCTACTGACTCCCACCTCCGTGCAGTGCAAAGGGGATGCAAACTACAATCTTTTGAAACATTCGGCATATATTTTATTTGAGTTAGCTGTTGCTGAAAAGCTTATTAAATTTTGATTTCCTGACTGAAACCATGGGCTTATTAAATAGTTTGGTATCAGCAATTACTGGGATTGCTTGGATGGAGGGACTCAAGAAACTGAGAAGTAAAAGGTGACTGTGTAAAAGGTTGCTGATGAATCCTTGAATACTTTGAATTGTTCTCTTATTAAGATAAAAGGCCAGATGTTAGCACATACCAGTTTGGACAGCCCCTCTGCTCTCAGCAAGGCTGTATCAGTTTGCACCTTACATGGTTCTGAACCAACATATCTCCTCTCAATATCCCTTTAAGCAGTTTGCATTCAGCTTCTCTGTGAGTGAAAATACACAGAACCTTGCCAAATGTCTGTGTTTCAGCAAGACTGGACTGGCAGAATTTAATAGTTTTACATTTAAATGAAAAAGAAAAAAGCTGTAACATTTTGAAAAGTCCTGAAAAGTTACAATGAATGCTTTCTATAGTTTAGAAGTGAAGGAATTAATGCTGCAAATAAGGGATAGTGCCTTTAACTGTACACTAAAGGTCGGGATGGCTGAAATCACATATTTCCTTTTCCAGGCAAATTCAATAACCCCTCCCTACTCAGCCAAGCTATGAAGGGCACAACTAATTTTAATTTTCAGAAGAATTAAGCATGTGCTTACTTCTTTCATTAAACAGGGATTGACCTTGTTGAATTGCAACCAAATACAAAGGAAGAGGGAGCCAGTGAGGATGTAAACTTAAATGCCGCAAACAATAATTATTTACATAATCTGGGGAAAACCATTCTATTGCCGTGGGAGGGAAAACACAATAAGCTAGGTTTGTGCTAAAGAATTAGTCTGGCAAAAAAAAAAGAGGGAGAATGTAACTTTATAGGTAGTTTTTTTATTAGTTTGCTTCACCAGTAAATATGGATCAGTACTTTATGTTTTAGCACTAAAGTATGAAAATTACACACCTGTAAAAATGGCATCTAACAGTTATGAAATTAAGAAACGCCTGTCATCATGTAACATACCATTAGGTGTGAGGTCATATTCAAGAAATAGTAAGGAAATTAGATGTGTTTAAAATATTGAATAGCTTAGTAATGTAAAATATTGCTACCTTTAATATATCTGAAAACTGATCTGATTTTGGGTGGTCGTAGACTTCTCACTGTATTGGCTCCAATGAAAATAAGACCAAAATACTTTCCCGTCACAGGGCTGGTTAAAAACCAAAATCAACATTTTCCTGAATACATGGGGAAACTTTGAAATTGTAAATTCAAAACTTATCGCCACATCCCACATATGAATTGCATCTAATTTGTAATTATATTGTATGTAATTTATATATTCCATGTGAAACAAGTCTCAGGCCTGTAAGTGTACAACACAGCAATTTGAAACAATACAGAAATAATTGTTTCAGCTCCACAGGGCTGTTAGACCTTCACTGTAGCTAATAATCACCTGCCACATTTTGTCAAGAAAGGATGAGCACTGCTCAGCCACTCCACTGGAATGCAGAACACCGTTACCAAAACTTTGACATGATAACTAAATAATAAATATGGTACGAAGGGGTACAGTATCTGTTGTAGAAAGAATCCATGTGGCCTAGCATTCAAGATTTAAGATTCGAGGGTCACTGTAGTTAGCAAAACTTCACTGCATTTAAACAAAACAGAAAAAGCGTATGTTTGTTGTCATGGAATGTCACATCAGGGCTTGTCTTGTATTAGGATATTATAGGCAGTAACACTGATCATATAGTGCAAACTAGATAAAATTGCGTTTCACTGTGTGAAATAAACAGAGGTGCAAATGCTCAGTAGGATACCATTAAGACATAAAATGGCAAAAAATAAATATCAAAACTTTTATCAGTGTAAAAAAGTAATTGGGTTATTGTATAACCTAGAGTCTGGCAAAAAAGGCCTCAAAAAAGTTCAGTCTTCAGAAGTTCTACAAATTAAGTGCCTTTTCAGGTTTCCAATTAGACAAGAGACTCCATGCTTTCTGCGGGATCGGATTCGTCACTGGCCATCACAGCTCCGTTTTTGTCCAGTGTCATGGGACCATTTCCATTTTCCTTAGTGCTGACCAAGCTTAGCATTGCCTTATAAAGAAACTGGTACTGTTCCTGAAAAAGAAAGAACAACTTATTTCAGTCCTCTAAGTGTACATAAATGATTGGCACTTTAATTTGGCATTTCCAGGGAAGGTCATGGGTGTTCATTACCAACAGCATACACATGGCAAAGAAATAGAGTTAGAGCAATTACCTCTGTTCATCCCGTTTAACCTTGTCAACCCAAACTCCAGTTTTGGGTAGATTATATTATTTCTGATATGCTACTAAACACTTCAGGAGGGCAGGACAAAACCTGAGCTCACAGCTCAGCCCCTGGGTGACAGAACCTTGTACCACACACTGAGGGAGGGGGGCTGCTCTTGCTGGACACTCAGGGAAGAGCCTCATCTCCCTGCAGCTTCACCTGCCTTGAGCCTCCCTTCAGACCACAACGTGCCAGATTGAAAGAGCACAGCTTAGCTCACAGGGCTGGCAGGCAGATGGTGGCAAGCTGAAAGGTCCTCCTCTGCTAGGACTTGTCTGTATGATGCTCCCTCCAAAGTATGAGAAATAAGTTTAAGTGCAAATCAGAGACTTACAGTGTGGCTTGGAGGTTAAGAAAAAATGACAACTACACAAAAAAAGTTCAAATTCTGCTTGGTAGCAGATGCTGCAGGGCTTGATAACATACACAATGCATGTTTTAGTTCATGCTTTTGGTCTCAGATGAAAACCTTGTAAACTGTCTATTTATAGTCCATGTAAAGACTTACAATGTCTGTAAATACTCCAGGCCGCATAAGATTGATCATCTTTGCCACCTGGAAAACATCGACAGCATTTTCATTCTCCAGCTGCTGAGACAGAGTGGTAAGGGCACATAGAGTTCCTGCTGACACAGCTCCATACCTGGAAAACCACACCAAAATGAAGAGTTACTCAGAAACACAACCAGGGCACTGACAGAGTCATGAAAGTGGTGTTATAGTCTCATCTGATTACTGCAGTTCCTCTTTCATCTACCAAATGCTTGTTTTATGGTTGTTAAATTTTTGTAACTTTAATTTATAGAAGAAATCTGATGGTACACCAGTCATCTCAGATTATCTGCACTATTCAACACAAAGAACTGTATCAGCAGCAGAACATGAGCCATTCCAAAATACCCAGCCTGGAGACTGTAACACTGAAATGAGTTCTCCCACACCACATGGGCTGAGAGCATCTGCATTACAGTGAAGTGTATTTTAAATTCATTAGTGGGAACTGAAGCAAAACATGAGTGATTAGAAAGAAATGAGACTTTGCCTCTTCCTCCACATCTGACAATTGCAGAAAACTAACACAGCTCTGTACTGCTCACAAGTAAATGGAGCACATCTCAAAGTCTTGCCTGGGTCTGATTCATGGGTAAAGGCAACATCCCTGAGCCAGGCACCCAGGAGACATTACAGATTTTGAAGAGTTGAGCTGTGTTGTCATGTCATAAAACCCCAAGCAGCAGTTATTCATCAGGAGCATGACTCAGTCCTTGAGATATCCTTGAGATACTGGTCAGGTAGAAACCTCGCTGCTGCAAGCCTGGGGGTGTGCTTAGGCCATGGGTGCAGGTGTGAGACACACCATGAATGATCCTACACGACAGCTTCAGAGGAGCCTCCACTCTCCTCTGCTCTCCTGGTACTCAGGAGACTGGAATTCTGTCCTGGCTCTGCTCTGTGACTTTGAGAACGTCTGTGTTTAAATGTTCCCACTGGTAAATGGGGTCATCAGTGCTGACCTGTTCTCTAAGCCACTTAAAGAGCTTTATATGAAAACTGAAATAATCTGCAAGTGCTGCAATACCATCTTGTATTGCAAGATTACCACTAGGATTTGTACAGCTTTGCAATGGAAATCCAGACATATGCTGACTTAATTTTATATGATTTTTGCAAACTCAAACTCAGTTTACCTAGAAATGGGAAACAGAACTCAGATCACAATAGATGTGCTCTATTGGATGTGAGGTCTACAGGAGAAGCAGCAGCACTACACAGATGGCTGTGACTCATCTACAGCGACAGTGGACAAAGTGCCCAGTGCATGTACTTGACAGGGCACAACTACATCCTTCTGAGGGTGTAATGGCATCATTTTCACTTGGGCTGGTAATTTCCAGTTCCCAACAATCTGAAGACTTTTCTTGCAGAAAATTATGCAGCATGTCTTTATGTAGTTGCCTACACTTGGGCAGTTACATTTAAAAATCTTGACAACTGTCTCAAGTTGGAATATTTGAACTTTTAAAAATGTTATCAAGTTCATCCCACCATGTACTTCCTAAATACCACATGAATTTAGTTATCTGCAAATTCATATATTTGGAATTAATCTGCAGTTGTAATTATTAGTGGATTATGTGATATAGTTGTTGCATGTAGCAAAGGGAAATTTTCATTTTCAGCTACATTTCCTTAGACTCCAATGAAAAGCAGAATCCACATTATGTATTAGGCATAAAGATAAAATCATTGAATATGACAAATAAACCAAAAAAGCAATGTACAGAAAGAATGACTCAGCGTTGCTTGGAATGTAATTTTGATTTTCTTTTTCTTTTTTCATCTAGCAATGAAATGCCCAAATCAATAATGTTTCTAATTTCGTAAAACACAATCTTAAATACTGCAAGAGCAGCAAAACTTCACTTCAGTCTACCCAAAGCATGAATATTAAAACCAGCCTGGAATTAATCAGTGCTGGTGAAAGGCAACAGAGCTTAAACTCTGCATAAGCAAGGCAGGAAGAGGTGGTGGGAGAAAAACTACTTGCTGCAAGCCCAAGGCACCATTTGCAGGAGTCAGTTGGGAAAAACCTGTTGCATCAGCAACACATGGATGTGCAGGGAAAGCTCTGTGGATATGGATGTCCTCCTGGGACATCGGCACAGTGCCTGAACCACAGACACACCAGAGTGTGAGGCTTTTGCAAAGATTCCCAAGACCTTCCCAGTGATTCTGTTTTGTGCCAGTGCAGAGGGGCTGCACAGGCACTTGTGCTGGTTTGGTGCTCGCTCTTAGGACAACATGAGCACTGTCAGAAGCTAGGCCTCCTTGGGATTTTAAGCATAGAATTACTCCAGGAGGTGTTCTGCCCACCAGGAAACAATCCCTCCAAGGAAATCAGGTCACATCCAGGCTCCAGCCTTACTATAATGGTATTTTGAAGCTCCAGAGTGTGTGCAAATAATAATGTGCAATGCAGTATTTAGCACCCTTTATAACGGGGTGTTCAAGCATAGCTGGTGGGACAATGCTCACCACTGTGCTACAAAAAGAACAAGTGTTGGGGCATACTGGCCTGGAGTTAGTGGGCCCCCTCCCTCCCACTTGTATGGGCCCCTTGGAATGTTTTTTGGGAAGCAAAAGGAGGAAAAGTAAATCTGCTTTTAGAAGACCTGGGCCCTTTGTCACAAGATACTTCTGCTGCTCATCGTGAGACACAGCTGAGCCAAGCTTGTTCTGTCTTGCATGGCACGTGAGACCTGAGCTGTTAAGACAGGAGCTTGGGCTGTTTTGAAACTTGTTTCCATCAGCCTGTATTAGGCTGCTTAGAGCCTTATCTAAATCAAAACTCTGCTGGGTTCTTAAAATGTTGTAGGATTTGCTTGGGATACTTCCAGGAGCAGAAGAACCCAAAATGCTTCAAAAGCAAACAGCCTCACCTCCTGAGTCCACCTAAGGTTATAACCAACACAAAAACTACACAAAGCAAAATGTATTTGGCCTCAGATGCCAACTGAAAACTCATCCTTGGAAGTTTATATATTCTTAATCTGTTCCCTGGACTACTAAACCCCACCTACTCCTGGATTATTAAACCCCACCTACTCCATGCAGGAATGGACATCAGTCCTAACAAGTGTCCTTCAGCTGAGTGTACAATCTGCACATAAATGGGAGAAAAGTGATGACATACTCATCATGAACTATGGTGGGGCCATCCCTTGTTAAGGCCTCTTCCTTGATTACATTGATAAGTTCAAAGGTACTGCTTATGGGAGCGTCAGGGTTTGGCCATTTGGGACACTGAAAGTGGCGGACTTCCAGAACGTAGTCATCCTGCAATGACAAACCAGCCTGGCATTAGCTTCCTCCACTTCACAGGCATCACTCCAGGGACAGAGAGGGAAGAGCCTCACTGCAAACTGAAGGGAAATTTTCTTCTTCCCATCAGTTTACACAGAAAGAGGACACACAGCTCCAGCATGGCTGTAATGGTGAACACCCTAAAATAATGCAAGTTTGACAAAAATGTTAATCAATAAAAGAATTTTTATTTGAATTCAGGGCTCATATCAAACCTCACTCAGAGTCCTTCTGGCTCTAAAGTCAAACAAAAGCAACCAAGTCAAATTTAAATGGGCTTGCAAACGAATGTCTTGGAGCAAAGTCCAGCTGCAATCCAGACAGCAAACTAGAAACAGGTTTATATAGTTTAAAAGGATGGTGCTTACTTTTTTAAGATTAGTTAAGACCCCCAAACAATTAAACTATAAATGCTGAATTTTGTAAGCAGAAATAAGACAATACACATTGGTAAAATCAATCTTCACTTTCCAGCAAGACAGACAGTTAATACTAGCCTTACTAGCTAGAGGAATCTACCTGGAAGTAGAAGATGTGAGAAGGAGAAGGAGTCAATGAGAATACCTCTCCCCTGAGAGCAACATGCATCCACATGCATTTACAAGTAAATCCTTTCCAAACATTTTCTGAACTGTTCTTCTTCTTCTGTATTTAAATGGCATCAACATAATTTTGGTGAAAAGCAAGGACCCACATTTGAAGATTTACTTTACCTGGGTAGCTTCAAGGATAAAATCATGGATGATAATTTGCTCTTCATTAGAGAGGCACAGTCTGTCTTTGCTGATAAGGGTCACAGTAAAGGCCTCACAGTTCATGGATTCCTCACGACTTGGCCAGTACACAAACTCATCTTCTGCCTGGAGAAATGAAAGAACACACTACTGCAGCCTTTCAGATACCTTGTGTGCAACAGAAAAATCCAGTGGATCAAAAAATTGCTTTGATAAATAGAGATGATCAGGAACTGACCTTTAAAAAACATTTCTGTCTAAAACAAATTTACTATTACAGTAGGCAGTAAACCTGCCAGATCCTCCCTTTATGTGTTCAAACAGGTGACATCTGCTTTTTAATTGGTTTCACAGGGAAATGGTTATCTTAGCTCACTCACACTTAACCTTTGTATTGTATCACAGGCTTTATGACCTCCTGCCTACACAGTTTTGTTTGAAAGTCTAATATTTGTTTAGAAAAAACTCATTGACCTTTAAAAATTAATTACTTGTTATTTTTAATTTGTGTTTATTATGGTCTAATCCAAAACTCAAGTTCTGTGGATCAGGCCTAGGTAGAAGATTGACGGATACTTCTGTAGGGCTTGAATTTTTAGGAGTGAGTGGAGGAGTGAAGAGGAAGAGAAAAAACCCAAATATTCTTAGCCTTGAAAAAAACACTGGCTAAACTTAATGCAAGTTCTCCAACAAAACACATCTGCCAAAGGGACACTGTAAAACCTCAGTGAGACTGGGAAGGCTGGAAGAAGTTCAGTGCTGAAGTAGCCTGACTGGCAGGATGTAAGTCAAAGCTGTTCTTTAAAACGCAACAGAGAATTCCTAATTTGCTACAGAGAAAGGAAATTATGGTCTGTCACCACATAAATGCAAAGTCCATTTCTTCTCCTGGCTTCAGAGGTCTATGTCCCTGCAGCATGAGCACAGAAGCTGCCCTGGCCACATGCACAGAGGAAACCTGTGTCTCTGGACACCCCATCTTTCACTCATGTGCAAACATGAACTATCAATTGATGTCATCCTGCTGTGGCCATGCATATCCCTCTAAAACGTATTTCTGTGGGTCTGCAGCTCTGATGCACAAGATACTGTTGAGATTTGTGCTGTCAAGTATTCATTCTGAAAATGTGACTTGTGGTTTTAAGTCCTTAAAATTCTGCCCTAAATAAGCAGAAGCACTGGGAAGCAGAGTAATACTGCCGAGTGCCAGGCAAGGGAGCTGTCCTGCCTCCTGACAGGTTCTCATGCAGCAGGTACCTTGCATTATTGTCTTGTCCTTTGGCACTGCACATCCAGCATGTTGGTGCTGCCTGAATCCTGTGCCACCCCTTCTTGCCAGCCAACACATCCCACACTGACACTGAGCTCAGGTGAGACGCCACTGCCTTCCTGGCCAGAAGGTGAAACCACTGTGGCTGAGCCCAGGGTTCCTCCTTTACCCTTTGATCACTGTGGTTCTGCAGAGCTATTTCATGCACATGTGAAGACAAGATCAGCCTCTTCATTTCCACCTGACATACTTTCATTTCCTAAGCACTTTCTGATCCTATCGAATGTCTCTGAGCACTCCTTGCAATGCTGCACTCCCTTTCATGCCCACACACAAGCAGCATATTGACTGCTGCCTCTTTAGTAGCCCCTCATCACTGCTATTTTCCTGCTGTAATGAAGGTGGTTTCTCTTCCACTTTCAGCTACAATTGTCTGCTCACCTCAGTGATGCGTGCACGAGAAAACGAACCGATTAGTTCCTAATCCTTTTCAACACGCCCTCTTGAGACATGCTGGTAAATCTGGAAGTAGTGATTAGCACTTCACCTGTGTCTCCTTATTCTCTCTCTGTGTCTGACTCATTATTTCCACTTAAATTAACATACTTGTTTGCTTTTTACTTTCATTAAAATGGCACGTGCAGCTTTGCACAGTCACAATCTTGCACGGCCTGAGGCTTAAGCTCAGGGGCCAACAAGCAATTATCCTCCTGTCCCTACCTTGCATTTCTGCTCCTCTCAAAGTCCTTATCCATAACCCCAGCCTCTCCATACCCTCAGTGCTTGCATCTGCCAGGCAGCCCTCAGGAGCCTTGCAGCTGTTGACAGCACTGGTGTGCTGTGCTGTCTGTGAGCACTGTGGACCCTCCAGCCCTGGATGTCCAGGATGAGTGCAGAAGGCGACAGCAAAAGAACAGCCCCTACATCATGGAACTTCTCTTTTTGTAACCAGCTTATGGCAAAGTTTGACTAGGTGGCTCAAAAATTGGCTTTGCTTTCAGCTAACAAACAGCCCCAGCAGGCAACTGAGTGACCCTGTGCTGTGCCCGGCTGGGCTGTGACAGTGGCACTGTGCAGGGAGGGACACGGGTGACTCACCAGGCTCTGGTTGTCCGGCAGCATGACAATGATCTGTGCATTGTGATCCCAGATCATTCGCCAGAAATCTTTAGTTGTATGTGGCAGTGGATGTTGGGTTATGATGAACTCGTTACTCCTGTAGTAGCCCTTTTGCAGCAAAACAAACACACAGTTACTTATTGCCTCCCGTACTTTTAAAGCATTAATTTAATTTCTGGGGACACATAATGACCCTGTTTCATTTTACGCCACAGTATTTTCACACAGGCTATATTTTCTTAACTCCATTTCAATTCTACAGAGTCCTTACTGCTTTAATTTACTTTAAATCCCAGTATCTGACTGTATCTCACAGAAATACACATTCCATCTAAATGCATCTTGTAATTAATTTTTTTAGGCAAGAATCTTTAATAAAACATGGTTAATAGCTTTACATTATGGGGAAGGTGTTAAAATCTCATCTGTTAATACACAGCCATTACATACAGAATTAAGACAATTATAGGCATCTGGTATTTAGCACCTTAGAATTGATTTTACTTTGTAATTAGGTGTTGGCTTCCTCACCATGATATAAGAGGCATTAATGTAATCTGTTCCCTTCATTCCAGGCAGTGGTGCCAAGCCCACTCTAGCACGTTCAGCTATAACATTAAGGAAAAAAAAACACAGAGAAAAAAAAAAAAGATCAAAGTCTGATCATGGCACAATGCAGAAAGTAAGAATTTCTCAGCTGTTAACAAAGCAAACAGTGTGCAGCTCCCATCTCCCACAGGAGCAGGCCAGCACTTTAACTGCGTTAAAGCACTGCCAGCTAACACAGGATATAAAAGAGAATGTTGCACAATATTCCCACAAGGACAAAGTAATTTCAGGAATCAAATTTTACTATAGCAAAGATTTTCACAGCAGGCTGAATTACCAAATAACAGTATATGCAGTGATAACAGGGGATTTCGAGTAATTCTTGTGTGTAGTGTTCCATTTGTCTCCAGCAGCACACAAACCCAGCTGATTTATTTTGTTTTCCCTGCCATTCTATAGCACTGCCATCTCTCACAGGGTGAGAGAACCTCCAGAGACAAACATCTTCCCTAATGGAGAACCTCCCAGAAGTGTGTGCTCTTCTGCATATCCATGCTTCTCTGTGTTTGAGGGCTGGGTTCAACATCATCCTCAAACCCTTTGACAGCCCCCAAAAGACAAACTGAAATCCGTGCAGCTGCCTGACACAAACGGCCAAATCAAACAGCCTATTTCTAGCCTGTTCCTATCTGTTTTTAAGATGTATTCTGATGACTTCCCTTTTTATTAACAAACTTCATGATGGACTGTATCTGTGCCACTATTACTCTGTGCTAGCTTGGCTATCATCTGTCCTCTGTGTCCTGTTCTCTGGGTTATGTGATGGGGATGACATTGTGCCCATGCTTGGTCTGGTGCAAGTTCATATTGCTTGACAGCCATGCACAGATTCCATTTTAATGACAGTGAAACTGTGTCCTCAGGCACTAAATACCCTGAAATCTGGGGCGGCTCACACGGAGGAACAGAGTGCAGTAGCTGAATTACAAACAACTGGTGCCAATCACTCTGGGAGATCTCACCAGAGCTGGGAGCTGGTATCAAAGTAATCTCTCAGTATTCCATAGATTTATCCCCTACCTAATTATTCAAATTCTTAAGCACTTCAAATTAACATTTCACTTGGACAGTATATCTGGCTGACGCTGCAACTATTTCCTTTTGTTCAGTTTCATCAGGGTTATACTGAAAGACAAGACAGCTTGGGCTGAACAAAAGATTACATTTCCCCTTCCTAGTGGCTATGTCTTTTCATGCCTAACACCGGGAGAATTAGGTACAAAAAGTTATGCTAGGCAGGAATCAAACCGAAGATGTGATCTTACATGGCACAACTGATGAGTTCCTGTTCTTCTCTTTGTTGCAGTCTTTCTGAGCACTGAAGCATTCCACGTATTTTGCATTACACTGTGTAACCAGCTGAAAGAGAATAAAGTAGTAAGTCAGCCCTCAGAGCGCTCTAAATGAAGAGAGAAGGTTTCTTTGCCAACTCCTGCGAAGATGCATTAGTAGAAGAATAAACTGCATTGTTAAACTTGTTTAAAGTACTCAAGTTTCCAATGGAAATCATCCTTTTCATACAACATGTTTAATAGATAAAAAGATCTCTGCAGCTCTCAGCTTTGAAACATCCTGCATATGAAGTTCCATCCAAATGTATTTTCACAGAACACTACATTTCATTATCTTTGAGAATATATTTCACAAAATTTCAGATATATTTAGTCAGAAGCAGTTCTCGAGGAATAAAAGCTAGCAAAACAGAACAACAAAAATTTAAGGTTTGTTTTTTTTGTTTTTTTTTTTTTTTTGGTTTTGTTTTGTTTTGTTTTTTTTCCCAAAATAATAGCCAGATCATTCCTGCAGAATGTCTTTTTCTGCCAGGCCTTTGGGGAATCCACCACACTGGCATCTGAAATCTGAGGCCACGGGCTACATTCTCTGCTCTGCCGTATTTATTCTGGGCTGCCTAGAGGCACAAAGAAAGGCAGATTTGTATTTGAATATTCTCCCAGTACATGGGGAAACTCTGCCAGAGCAAAGAGATTAAAGGTGGCTTTTACATTTCCTGCACTCACACCTCGGTGCTCAGCGTCATTTCACTCTAAGATGGTTGAATGTAAATTGCTGTACTGGGGCATGAGCACAAGTTTTTTTCTACCAGCTCTGAGGTAGCAGCAGAAACAAGAGACAGATCTAATAATTGCTGCTGGTCACATCCCAGTGTGAAATGCACTCTAAACAAGATAGCACTCAACTCATCTATGCACTGGCATAAGCCACATTAGAAGTTATGGGGTTTCTAAATAACTGTCCAATGTTGTCAGAGAAAGTAATTTCTGAAAATGGCACTTAGGGTTTTTAAACTTTGGCACGAGTCATCAGAAAACATATAATTTATACATATAATTTAGAATTGTTTGTAAAAGTGGAATGCTTTTTAAAATAACAAATCTTCGCCTCTTACTGCATTTTGTGTGGGTGTGCATGCACTTGCACTTGTTTCTTTAATTTAGTAATTAAGCATCTGGAATGTCTTGAATGATGGAGAAATACTGAGATTCCTAAAGTGAATTCAGATTAATTTTTTGAATAGCTTGGCACCTGGTGTAATTTAACAGCTTTAGTTCCTTGGGTAGTTATTAACTGAGTTTAGCTGTGAAAACAGATGTCATGTATCTCTTTGTGATACAAACTCTCACAAAATATTTTACAATGTATTCAAATAAAGTGCAATCAGAAAATCTTAGGTTTCAAATAAGAGATCTGGGAGAAAGAAATTACTTTGGCCAGGAAGGAAGCAGCTATGACATAGCAGGAAATGCAGCAAACCTCATGATTAGCAATGAGAAAGGCATATTGTGTTTCCTGGCCTTAAAACATTTGTAATTCCTTATCTACATTGATGAAATAGTAGGTGGTGCAAAGAACCTCATCTCTTGTCTTTCCCCATATCTATATGCATGACAGCCAGAGTTTGGAGGAAGACTTCCAGCCATGCTAACCACAGACTTGGGAACATCCAAGCCCCCTTGGGAACAGGGAGATCAGCAGCACAGTCCAAACCAGTGTCCACGTCCCTCTTCTCACCTCTGACTGAACAGCATGAGCACTGATTTCCAGCAGTGAAGCTAACACTGTATAGGACTGAACTTTCCAAGATGTTGTGCTGTGCTGATCAAGTTTTCTGGTTTGGTTCCTTAGCCATGACAATAGACAGTGAAGACAGGCCATGGTTCCTTAGCCATGACAATAGACAGTGAGCACAGGCCATATAAAAGAGGAGGAGAATTAGGTCCCTCTGGATGGCAGTGATTAAGACTTACCTTGAACTGTTTTTCTAGCCGTGTCTTCCCTCCTATGCCAGGAATGAGGATGCTGTTAACATAACTATGCAGCTGGTTTGCAGACACTTCAGTCTCCTTCCCAAGGATGGCTTCCAACAAGGCATCATGAATAAAAATGTACTGCTCCTAGAGAAACAGCAGCATGTCAGGTAGACATTTGAAATACCCTACAGAGCTGGCTTTGTCTGAGGAGCAGTGCACAGTAAAGGAAAGGGTGTGCAAAACAAGCCACTCATGCAAATACTGCCAAATCCAGAAACAATATTCATAAATGTAGCACATACAACTCTGAACAAGTCAGAACCAAAATCTGAAGTTTCTAGTCTAGAAAAAGAGAGATATTCCAGTGCAGAAAAATATCAGTAATATATTCAATTTTTACAGGAATGTGATTGGAAAAATCTATTCTTTTTTTGATTACAAAGCAAAAATTAAGAAGGCTTTAAATTCAACTCCACTGCAATTTTTACCTCTGTCTGGACGAGGTAGTTGCGCTGCGTCCTGATATGTTTCAGGAAACCCAGGACATTAACTGTGCTTTTGTCTTTTATCTGCTGCAGCATACTGTCTATCACAATGTAGGTACCAGTTCTGCCAACACCAGCACTACAGAGAACATAAGAGAAACCCATGAAATACAGCCAGATGAAAGCAACTGCGGAAGTAGAAGTAGGACAGAATTGTGCAAATATTCACATATTCCTGTTCATGGGCTTCCATTTTCCTCCCAGCTTCAACCATTAAAGTTTCCCAGTAAAATATTTTGCGTTTCTGGAAATATTTCCAGGTATATAATTCCTCTCTTCTGTGGGTATTTCTGTGCTTCAAGATGCGGCTGAACACAACACAAGCTATCACAATGCCAGCAGCATGAGGATGAGGCTCCTGGGGTCCTGGAGCTGACTCTCTGGCTGTTCACACTTGGCTCCTATTTCCACTGTTGCAGTTACTGGTGTTGGCTGGATGAAGCCATACAGAGGTCCACCCTTTGCCAAGCTGCTGCTATGTGATTGCCAAGGTCACTCCAGGCTGTAAGACAGCTCTGGCTGGCTTCAGCCTTGAAGTAAACTTAAGCTGCACAGTGGAGCTGGAAATGAAAGTGGTACCAGCACTATGGGAAGGTATAAAAGGGGGCTAATCCTGTGGAGAACCAGTGAATGAGGGCAATCCTGGGCCCAAGAGAGATGGCAGCTCTTCAGAAATTCTCAATTTCTGCTGAGGAAGGAGCTGTAACCCCCATCATCCTCTCCTCTTTGATATAGTGCTGTGCAGCCCCCTCACACACAGCGATGAAGATCACATCCCTGAACTAGTATATTGACTGATCTACTGCTGTGACTGCAAGTGCTGGTGAGTGTAAGTGTGGTTCAGTGGCAATTGCATTCCCAGGTGTCCAGGTATCCACACTGTTGGTTCCCAGCAGAGGTGATCCTGCCCTGTCCATGCACTGAACTGGCAGGCTACAAACAAGCTTTGACCAAGGAGCTTCTCAACTACATCAGTGCAATGTTCAGCACCTCAGTATTGTGGCAATAGCAAGACCCTGTACCAGGTGTGAAACTTTTGCAGTGGAGCTGTTTTAAGGCAAAGTAGAGCTCGTGTCTACCTGCACTCCATGGGCCTGACACACTCCTTCTGTGTTAGTAACCTACAGTGCTTGTCTTAGGTGGCACAAAGAACACACACACTGTGCTCTAGCTGTGCTTGCCATGGCTGTGTTGTCCCAGCCATTGTACCTGCAGTGCACCACCACTGGTCCCATGTCCGGGGTTCTGGCTGCTGAGGATCTCCTGACGAAGGTGAGCACGGGCAGGGCGTACTCGGGCACGCCCATGTCGGGCCACTGGGTGTAGTGGTACTGGATGACAGTCCTCTCGTTCTGCCGCCCCTTGGGGTTCCCCTTCTGACCCTGGGGATGAACAGTGCACAGAGACAAGGGAAAGAAAGGAGGGAAAAGAAGCATAAAAACATCGTCAGTCCTTCTGGCTTGCTCAGCTGAGAAAGTGCTGGACTCTGACAGAAGAAATCTCTGCCTCCTGATGAGTGGAGACAGAGTTTGAGGAAAAATACAGGTGGGAACAGCAATTACAAGGACACCAAAGCAACAGTGCACTTGAGAAAAAGAAATACAGGCTAAATCTTAGCAACAGGTTCCTTGTAATCCTGACTTCACTTACTTATTTCCCACCCACCTGCCTCTCCAGGTTGCCTATGCAAACACTGAGTTTTGCTCTTGTGTAGGGCTGCATTTCCCACACCGAGCAAGTGTTTCTATATAAGGGGAAAAGTTTCAGCTTACCTAAACATATAAGGAAACCAAACTAAAAAGTTCTGTGCCCTTTTCATTTATATTGGCTCAGTGCTAACACAGAAGAACTGATGGGTTTTAGAAGTGTACTTCAAAGCCTGTTGCCAATTTTATTGGGCAAGGTGCCAAAAAGCCCACCTAAAACATTTAGTAAGAAAAGGCACAAAGAACTCAAGGGCTTTTTAGGGTGTCTTAGCAGGGTGTCAGGGGCTTCTCTGACACCTGTGCCCGGCTTTCTCTTTTGTTTCTGTAACATTTATTATTTTTCATTTATTAAACCTTTTACTTTTGCAAAGCACACCAGTCTCGCTAATTATTTTAGCTAATCTGAAAGCGCAGGACACCCTCAGAGACTGACACAATTTCACAAGGCTCAAAACACTCTGGCCACATGTTAAATTGTATCACTCTTGTGTCCTATACAAGCCAGACGACGCCTGGATGTGGGCAGAGAAGGGCTGGCTCACCTTTTTCATCTTGGTGTTCCTGACGGTGAAGCGGCGCACGGTGTAGCAGGCGTGGACGTTTGTGCTCTTGAGCGTGACGATGATGTTGCCGTACTCCTCGCTGTTCTCCGTCGGCCAGTACTGATCACATTTCCTCTGAACACAGACACAGTTGGGTCAGTTGGGTAAGGGCCTGAGCTGCTGCTTTGTATTTGTGTCTACAGCTTTTTGGAAAAAGTCATGGCTCAGTATCTATCCCTCTGTTCTGTTGGTTATGTATTATGCAGCAGTACATATCACCCATCGAGCCATTTAAAACAAATTCTGCCCAGGTGATTTGGGGAAGTGTTAAGGAGCAACTGCTAACGAACAAGAAAATCTCTTACTCTTCCTTTTTCAACAAGGTTCGTGATCATGACAATGATTCCTGTATTTTGTTCCCAAATCATCCTCCAGAAATCTTCAAAGGTAGACTTTAAAGGTCCCTGGGTAGCAATGTAGGCTTTTGCTTTGTTGTAACCCTTCAAAGAAAACCATAATGCCAAGTGAGATGAAAGCAGTATCGTGGCAGAAAAATTAATATTTTAGAGATAACAAGAAATGTGCTTTTCTCATTCAGAGTAGTGAGGAATTTGTAGCAAAATTATCAGGTGAAGTTGGAAAATACAATCACATCACAAGTGACAATACTTCTCCTTGTGGAAGGATTCAAAGGTAGAGCAGATAAAAACCATTAAAACAACTTACATCAACATAATTAGCATTAATGTAGTCACTGTGCTTAGAATCTTTCCCCGCTAAAGGCCTTAGCTTCACCCTGCTGTGATCATCTGCAGGATAAAAAACAGAGCAGAGAAACATTAGGGAAATACAGTGCAGAACTGCAGGCAAACATTCCGTTTCCTGGGTATCAGGGTTGCCCTTACTAATACACAGAAGAGATTGGGCTTGGACTGGAGTCAAGAGGGAGATGGGAGTATCTGTTCTTGGTCATCTGCTCATGTACAGGTTGTCAGCCTTTACATCCCTTAAAGTACGTGGTTCATGTTGAGACAGCTTCTCTTTAAAGGGCACTGGACCCTCAGGAGCACAATTTCTAGAATCATCTACATCACCCGGGATAGGGAGATTCAAAGAGCCAGGGCACCCCACAGGGCTGTGAAATGCTGCCTGTGCTTGGCTCAGCTCATTATCCTCCCCTCAGCGCTGGGCTCAGACAGCTCTGCTGGCTCTGGGAGCTGACTGAATGTCCTCACTCCTTCCCCACCATCATCACACCATGAGGACAGACTTGAGGCTGTGTTCTTTAGCTCCTCTTTTTGTTTCACCCAAATGCTTGATTCCGCCTTAAAGCAGGAAAAAATCATAGTCCTGCTCCTAGGCAGAAGCACTGGGCTGGGTGGTGCTTCCAACTCATGCAGAGATGAGACATGTGAGCCAACTTTAAGCATGAAGACTGTTTTCATTTGCCTTCCTTGAGGACCAATGGAGAGAGAGGCTCCTCCAGTGATAATCTGGAGAACTGAAGTGCCTGCTTCAATCCTCCTTCAATGTCACACCTCTGTACCTAGAGAGACCAGGCATCTATGCCTAAAATCACAGCTGGGACAAGCTCAATGAAAGCTTTTGCCCAAGGCCACACAGCAAGTCTTTCACAGGTCTGGGAATTGGTCTTCAGCCAGTACCTTGATTACTTCTGAAAATCTGTTAGAAACATGCATTTCCTTCCTATGCCATCAAAAGCATTCAAGATTTATTGTAATGTTTATGAACATTGAGAACTTTTTACCAGTGGGCTCTCCATGACTGTCCCTAAACCACAGTGACTGGTGCATCTGCCATCCATTCCGTATAAGAGAACAACAGGGAAAAAGTTACTGCACTTCCATCCCAGACAATTGGCATTCTAGAGCAGAGTGCAGATTTGCAGTTCTCAGAGGGATACAGGCAAAGCCTGCTCTGTGCTACAAAGATCACTATTTGTCCAAATCCTACACAGAGCTAAAGCAGTTTGAAATACAGCAGATACACTCTGTAAGATTTAGCACCTTTGGGATTGTAAGGTAATCCCAGGAATCATCAGTAAAACTCTTTGCTCCTCCATGCACTTCCCTTAGGCCAGTTTTCAGGCATTAGCAGGCAGGAGAGCTCTGATCATCAATTTATCCCAGTTATTCCTCTGCAAAATTTCATACCAAACTTATACTTCTAAAATTATGCTTGGACCGTCAAACTGTGAAACATTTCAAAACAAAAGCTGGAGTGAAATCCTGGCCCTGGAGAAGTCAAAACATTCACTGCCTTTAATGGGGGAAGGATGCCCCAACCA
Source organism: Illadopsis cleaveri (assembly GCA_013399915.1). Classification (NCBI taxonomy): domain Eukaryota; kingdom Metazoa; phylum Chordata; class Aves; order Passeriformes; family Timaliidae; genus Illadopsis; species Illadopsis cleaveri. The sequence continues at coordinate 633,431 of VXBB01019266.1, forward strand.
CACTTTCACATGTTTATTACACCCTGTGTAATAATGTAACCTGGGCCCACCTGCCTGTCCCAGTCACACACACACACACACACTGCAAGAGGACAGTGCCTTTTTGGGGTGATTCATTGTGCTCAGGCCAGTGCTTACTTACAGGCCAGGATGTTGATGTATCTGTTCTTGTGCTTGTTGTCGGGATGGTTGGAATGCTCTGCAGTGATGTTCATGTCAGCCGTACAGCGCTGCACTTCCTAGGCAGAAAGATTATTCAAATGGAAAATCTGTCAGTCCAAAAAAACCTGAGCTTTCTCTGCTTTTACAACAGCTCATGGAAACCACGTTCAGAGTATCAGTACTTTAACTGCTGGGTTAAACACAGAGTGTCTCATTGTTGTCCTGTATGTTGTGGTCTCTCACACTGAGCTGTGTCAGCTGTCCCTGCAGCATGGTCATGCTCCTCTCCACAGGCTTGGGGACAGATGAGCACCCTGAGGGCCAACTGTCCCCTCTGACCACCAGTCCCTCATCTTCTGCACTGCATCTCCTGCCATGCCCCACTCTGTCCCTCCTTGGGCAGCTAAGATAGGGTCCCTCAGATGCAAGAGTGGGCAGTGCAGTGTAACAAACTAAGAACAAAAACCATTTCAACAGAAGACTTTTGACCGCCGGACAACTTATCTGCCTATAACCTCTCAAAATGGGGTTTCTGACATTTAAGTTTGGCACTGACCTTTTGCTAGTTCCTGCAGAGAGATGCCTTTTGTAAAATATAAATAAAATAGATCTCTGAAGATAACAGTGAGAGCTTTAAATACCACTGCTGGGATGCTGATTAACAGCTCCAATGCAGTGAAGAGAAGGTTGCATCCGTGTGTATTTACAAAGCAGAGAGACCAAGGGTCTCACGAAGCCAGAGATGCAGATGTCTGTCTAGCTGGGACTGTAGGTTAGATCCTTAATTCCCTTGGAATTTTTAAGTTTTTAACCCACCCCTTACTCTGTTCAACAACAGAATACAGAGCTATTGAAATGGAAGGTCTTTTTTTTGACTCTAAAGAGAAGCAGCCATTCCCCTAGAGAGTTATACCCTTCAGAAACTGCCCTACAAACCAAATCACTCAGCAGTCTTTTCCTCTCCAAGATGCACCTTTTTAGTATCTGTTTAACCATAATCTTCCTGAAAAAGACAACCCTCTTTTTATCACTACATTAATATTCTTCATTTAAGGACATATTTTTGAAAAAAAACAGATTAAAATTTGGAGTTTACGAAGTTGTGGAAGAAATTATATTTATTCAAATCTTTTGTGACTCCCAGAAACTGCACCAAACAGAACCAATTTCCCCCCAGGATATGTGAGGAAGTGCCAAATTACTTTGTACTTCAGACTTTAAAAATAACAGTATAGAACCTAAGAGGCAAAGTCATTAGGAGCTCACAGCTGCTACAAAGATCATGAGCTAAGTGACAGAGAAAAATTATCACAAGAAATGCTATACAAACAGCAGATGTAGGAGTTCAGCATTATGCAGACATTTCACCAAGGACTTGCATAGCAATTTTGATATCTTCCACAACATTTACATTTTAAAAGTGCAAAGTATACTAAAACCTTGTACATTTTATAGCTTTTATATCCATGTGACACTCTCAAATAACAATTGCTTCTCTCTCTCTTCCAGCCCTCCATAGGGAGAAACATACTGTGCTCAAGGAGATGAGCTGAGCAAAGACAAAGTCGAATCAAGCAAAACTCTCAGCTGGCCCTAATGGAATTTTCATAGTTCCACTTCTATCAAATAAAACCCCTCATATTAAAGTGTGCTCTTCCCCTAATTCTGCCTGTCAGCTCCAGTAGCAAGGGATTTCAGACTACACAATAGGCAGGATCAGTTCAGCCTAAGTCATGGTTGGAAAAGCAGTGATATTTACATGTTAGGTTGATTTAATGTAATTTTGTTTTACCTATTTTTGCATTTAGAAATCGTACAACATCACTGCTGTACCATTACAGGTCACTCCCAAAAATACCCTGCCCCTTTCTGAAAAGCCTCACATCAAACCCTACATTCCTGCACCACTATAAAATTCTTTTTAGAAGATATTGGCATTGAAAAATTTATGCCAAATGCTGTAGAATTTAATACAGATTATCCAATAAGGTTCTGTGGAGAATACTCTGAGAAGTTATACAATTTACTAGGGAATTACCTCCCTGCTAAGGAATTTTCTCTGACAGTTTAAATACTACATAGTAAATGTATCATTTTCTATTAAATTCTATAGGATTTTTCCATAAGGGAATTGTTGGTGAGGTTAATCATTTTAATTAACCTTTTTATGTTGATGGTGACTGTTTCCTCAACTGTACATGTTCCCAGCTGGCCAATATAAAGTTAATAGAAGAGGAAGATTAAGCTGAGATGGTGAAAAACACAGCAATGGAAAAGGAGGTCTGATGCTGTGAGAGCTGATGATCTGAAAATGGCTTTTCTTAACACGTAACATTCTAAATGGTTTTTAATACTCTGGAAAGCTGTTGTAATGGTGGATTCCTATATCTGCACAATGCAAAAGCACAGCAAAAGGAGACTCTTACAGAAAAACCTCCCCCTTGCCAATATGCTTCAGCTATTTTTGTCTTTTTAAAATCTTCAGCCCTCCCCCCAATCCAGGACACAGGTAAGGCTTTGGGACACTGAAGCTGTCAACGAGAAGGGGACTGAGGACATCCTTCAGTTCCACCCTGGCCTGGGTTTGGCTGTGCCAAAACTCAGATGGGGCTGAGAGCTAAAATTGGGTATCCACACTCTCCTACCCTCCAGGCTCATCTCTCCAAATTCTAACAGCAAATTACTAAACCACAGGCTCCCCCCACCAGCCAAGAAGGCACAAGTTAACATTTCTGTTATTAAGGCCAAGGTGGTCATCCTTCATCCATACACAAAAGGCAGCAAGGAGACAAGACTAGCTGCAGTCTGTTATCTGTGCCTCTGTTCAGAGTATTATTTACCCCTTGGCAGAAGAGGACACCCCAGAGTCAATAAATAACATCCTGGAGAAAGTCCCCTAAAGTCCCCATCTTAATTATGCCACTTTACCACATTTATGTATATCACATATTTACTTTCCCAGCATTTTCTGTTGCTTATGCAACGAACCACCCTGGGATTTCTAAACCTTACTGGCTACCAAGTCCCTTGGTTGCACTTAAAACATCACCATGATTGTATTACTATTACAACCGAGTTTGCAGGCAGGTCACTGCAGCTCAGCCTAAACAAAGTCACTTCTCTGCAGGCACAAAACTGTTACTGGCACCTTGGAGTAGGACAGATAGTGTTTGTATCACCACGTTCATAATTCATCCATAAACTTTTCTTCTCTAGAATATTTCCTTTGGCTTTCCTTAATCCTGTTTAGTCTCCTCCACTGATTTTAATGATGGCTGGCTTGCACACTGCTGCTCCTCATGTTTAACTTCCCAGAACACATTACCATCTCAGGATGAATGGATACAGGCTTTATTCTGTCCTTTCAACTTAATCATTGACAACCCCAGAAACCAAAGTACATGGTTTCAATTGACTGTTAGTTACTGTAAGAAGTGTTCTAGTCTATGCTATTATGGCTAATTTACCTTTTAATTATATTGTCCATGCTAATGCTAATTGGAATTTGATACACCCAGGTTTAACGACCCATTTTAATTGCGTTTCTGAAACAAGTTACAGATTAGTTTCTTCTAAACTTCAAAGAATTTCCATTTAAGTGTAAAATCAAACTGCTCCAGTTCTTGCTGGCAGTATAAGGTTCTGAGCAGGAATTTTTGCTACAGTGGCTGAGCAGGAACTCGGCCTCTTGATTTGGCCTTACAAAGTGCTGCTGCTGTTGTTTCCCATTACTTCAGGCTGATGTCCTGGCAGGGGCTGAACTGTGAAAGCCTATGAATAGCAATGAGGAGTCACAACAAAGAAAGGATCCTAATCTGAGTGACTAAACCTGAGGAGCTCCATACCTGTGTTTGGATATTAAGGTTGATATTTTTCAGCATGGAAGCAGGTAGTTCATCCACCCCCAGTATCAGTTTTGATCTATTATTTTAATCCCAAATTACAAGAATTCTGTGGTAGTGCTCTTGCTGTTTGTTTTATCACAGCAAACATGAAGACAGCATCCCAACAGAGACTGCAGATAGTATTTCAAGATACCCCCCGGAACAGTGTAGATTTCTGTAATGATTTAGCACTGGTATAAACTCTCCAACAGCACTCGAGAGAGAGGTGAGTTGGGGACAGCCTAAAAAGAGGTGAAAATAAACAAACCAGAAGAACTCAATACAGGAATAACATCAATAGACAGCTAAAAGCTCCTGTAAAATGTATGAGAGAGAAAAGGATGGTGGGGTGGAGGTGTCAGTCTGACCAAAACCTTGCATTACCCAGCCAATGGCTCATCCAAGTGGAGCTTCCAGGCACAAACCTTGGGAATGGCTGTGGTACTGTGGTTAGTAACAGAAACCCCAGATATTGCTTCTCTTCAACTTCATCTCTTAATTCACAATGGCAATTTCTCAGGGTAGGTGAAGCAGTGAGGTAAGAATTGAGAACTCCAGGAAGGCCCTGTTCTGCAGCAATCCTTCCTCCTCCAGCTTCACAGTGCTTCTTCCCTCTGGTTTCAGTACAGCAATGCACAGGCTGAGAATACCTCTAATTAAGGCAATTTTGGGCCAGGGCTATAAAACATTCCCAATGCAGTACTGCCTGCTAGCAGCATGCTTTTGAAATGACATCTTTCTGCTGCCAAATTTCTTGGTGTAGATGCAGCTATAAGCATGTGTCTGGTGTGAGCCAGGTCTAATCTGTAAGGGATGTCAGTATATCTACTCCGGGTTTTTAGTATCTCAAGAAGTGTGCAAAGTGCAGCATTATCTGTTTTCAATGCAACCCTTTCCTAGAGAATAACATTCTGAGGTCCCCAGTTAAAAAGAGCCAGTGACCCCTGCCCTGAGCAGCAGCAACCATGAGAATAACATCAGCAAATCCCTGCCACATGGCTGGAAATACAGATTTATGTTATTTTCTTACATTTCAGGACATTTAGAAGAAGGTGCCACTGGAGTATAAAGATATTTTCAATTGATGTGATGAGGGAGCTAGACAGCCTGCCTCCGAGTTCAGTGATCCTGTTCAGACTCCAAATTGGCAATGAATCATTACACTCACACGGCCACAGGCAGGAGAGGTCTGCAGAGATTGCATTTCCCCTCTCCAACTGCTCCAGCAACAGCACTGACCAGCCCACTCCAGAATTACAGTGGAGGGAAATAAAACTCCCTGATCTCAAAAATCCAAATGCTGCATTAAACTGTAAAAATTCACAGATAGCTTTGGGGATGGAAGGTGATTTCTTGGCTTAGTGTTCCTTTCTTAGAGCAAAAGGACACCATTACTCAAAAAAAACTTACTGTGTTATTCCAGTAACTGGCCAGGGGGAGGGAGTGAAAAGCTCTGCTGTGGGAGGTGGCACTTCACACTCTTTTTGATACAGGAATTTGGAGGGCACATGTCCTATATAGTCAGGCTATCAGGGGAATAGAGGATGACAAATATGACATCAGTTTTTAAATTGAGATTCAGAAGGGGTTTTAGGCAGCACAGCCCACTATATCTGACTTCTCTGTGGGGCTAACTGCAAGACTGCAATAGAGGAGCAGAGCCAGTGAATGCCTTGAACTCACTGGGGATAGGTCCCTGAAGAAGTCTACAGGCTGCCCAGAAGAGAGAAGCATATCAATTTTCAAAATGTGTGAAAAGGCCTCTCAGAAAATATTACTAAAAAAACCTGTTCTGGTTTTGGAACAAAAAGAAAATTCGCCTTATGCACTACCAGGTTAGAGGTGGGACTCACTTCCCAGGAAGTGACAGTGTACAACTTTCACTGGTGGGACCTTATGGGGACCTAACCTATTCATAAATGGACTGCACAGGAGGCAAAGTGTGTTTGCAATACAAAATTGTTCAGGATAATTAGAACAAAAGCTATTTGTGAAGGGAAGCTGAACAATCTCACAGCACTGAGTGACTGAGTGGCAAAATAGCAAATGGAATTCAATGTTGATAAATGCAAAGTGATGTACCTGGGGGAAAACCAACCCTAACTATACATATATACTGACAGCTATTGCCATTCAGTGATGAAACCTTGGGGTCACACTTAATAGTTTTCTGGAAGTGTCAGATGAGTGCTCAGTAGTTGTTAAAAACCAAATACTCTGTCAAGAAAGGAGGAAAGTAATAGAAAATGGAAAACGTCACTGAACTCTGCAGTAAAACAACCTGCCATATCCTGTGCACAGCTGTGGTCTTCCCATCTTGACAAGGTTATGGTAAAGAAAGAAAAAAGGTACAGAGGGGACAACTCATTGCAAGTCTGGAGTGGCTTCCTCCAAAAAACGAAGTGAATAATTTAGACTTCTTCAGATTTGAAAATGGATTATTAAGGGGGAATTTAAAGGCAGACAGAATCATGTGAGTAAACAGGGATGCACTTTGTAATGCAGAAAGTAGAAGGCACCAAGAGAAGCTATTCAATATGAATTAAAAGCAAAAGGAAGTCTGTTCTTGGGGAACAAATTGTATAACTCATTGCCATGGGATGCTTTGGACACCAGAAGCATAAAAGGGTTCAAGAGATAATTAGAAATTTATGGAAGAAAGGTCTATCAAAGACTGTTAAATGTAATGATGCCAAGAAAATCTCTGGCTAGACAAAGAATAGATATAATCTCTGGTTTAGGAAGCCTTTCAATGTCCAGTCTTGCCCTCACACCCTGCCCCAGTGCCCTTGCAAAAGTGTGGTGTCTCATCCTGTACACCATAGCAAGAGAGTGCTGGAGCTACCTCAGAGCAAGCAAAAACTTTCCCTGAACTTTTCTTAGTCTACTACTGACCAAACTCCAGGGCTGAATACAAAGAGTTATGTCAGAGACCAGCACTACTGATGCAGGATCTTTCTTTTAAAAAGCTATTTGTTGTTCAGTATTAAATTGGGTCCTGTATTTCCAATTTATATCAAAAATTGAAAATTCACAGGACTCAAAGGAAATCTTTAAAATTCTGTACATACAAGAAAGCCCAGCTATCACCAGACAATAAAGCTGGCTACTAGCACTATGATTACCCAAAGGCAATAAGGATTCATTTTAGATGTACTTTCCAAGGGAAGATTTGTGAGTTCGAAGTCCTTTTTTTCCTCAGCACATAAAATGCTTTCTAAGCACATTCACAAAATATTTAGCTGTAATTACAGCTCAATTTAAGAGGAGGAGGGAGTATTCACACAATTCACTTTTAAAGCAATCTTCTTCCTGTAAAAAACAACTCAACACAGCCCTAAATATGCTGCCAAAAACACAGGAAGTGACACCAAAATCTAGCAACAAACAAATGGGGGAGGTTCACCTTCCACATTGGGCAGTGTATGTGTATGCCTAGCCTAGTCTTTCCTTTTGCAGCTTCTACCTTAAACCTTCTGCCACAGAAATTTCTGAAGAGATTTTTGATCCTTTTTTTTTAAACAAAATCTCATGCACTGGCTACCTTTGGGAGGATTTGTTTATTCTGCAGCATTGATCATTATTTCAGCACCTCCTTGCCAACCTCTTTTCTTCCCCTTTTAGATGTAAAAGGCGTGGTTTTTTTGTATGACTGCAGAATCTATTACCTTTTTTCAAAAGTTCCACAGGCATGAAGGCACAATATGGCTGTGGTACTTCCCACCCAAGGCTAGCAGCCCTGGATTTTCTGTTTTAGCTGGAATCTTATTATTTCTCCATAAAGCATTAGCTAAGTCTTCCCCATAGGTGGCAGATGCAACTCCAGCACATGGACCACGGCTGGATCTGACTGGATGTGAGAAGCTGCACTGCAGCAACTCCTACTAGTGTATAAACGTAACCTTGGGTTCCCCTATTCCTCAGCCACTCTCCAAACTGGGGCTCTGACCTTGGAGTCAGTTTGGGCACTTGAGAAACATTTTACATGTGGGCTCTGTGAAAAATCCTGGGTTTCGAATCAGGCCCACGAGGCCTCAGCAGGGCAGAACACCAGAAGGGGAGCCGGGTGGTTTATCCCAGACAGAGATTGCTTTGCTCCTGCTCATTACTCTAGCAGAAGATTTCATTTACATTTAGGAAACAGAGACCTCAGCTATGGAGGAATACATCTGGAGTAGCTATCCTGACTTCAAAGCAGATGCTCCAAGTTTTAAGTCAGCGGAGAGAACAGAATTTGCTGCACGCAGTGCAGTTGGAGGAGTGTAACCTCCCTTTGGAGGGGACCCTGTGCTCCCCAGAATGGGACTAATTGGCCAAAGCTCTCTCCAACTAGCTGCCACAGCACAGCTCTCACAGCAGGGAACTCCAGGAGGAAGGGAAAAAAAATAAGGCTATTAGAGCAGTGTTTTTCTTTGCTAAAACACAGGCGGAAGGTGTCCAACATTTCTTAATAGCAGTGATTTAGTGACAACTGAAGCAAAGCCTGCTTAAAGCCAGACCAAGTTTACAGATGTGTTGTTGATTATTTTGAATAATTAAATGGTGTAAAACCCAGCTGTGATGAATAGCACTGGGGTCGCAATTCATAAATAATTGAGAAGAGTGAGTCGCATTTGATCATCCTGATCAAATTCTACTCTCTGGAGAATCAATGTTTGTCCTGAATACCATCAACATTGTTAAATGCCTCAATATTCCTGCTCAGCCATCCAGCCAGCAGTCAATTGAACTAAATCACTTTAACACCTTACACATTTGCCTTCCTCATGAATACAAAATGTTTCTAACTTACACAACCCCTTTTGGGCATCAGACAAAGCAGACACTCTTTATAGACAGTAACCAAACAGCAACAATAAACGTTTTAAATGATCCCATTAAAAACAATTCCTGCATACAATCTTGTCTTTACAGTGCAGTAAGCAAAGAAGCTGTAGATATAAGGCCACCTATTTTGGTTCAGTGCCTTGTTTGTAAGCAGAGCTGCTGCTCTCATTCACAGGCAGCAGGCAAATGCACTTTCTTTTGCTCGTGGGGAAGCCAGAAGTGCAAATCCATGTGATTTCCTGGGGCTCCTCCTGTTTCTCAGTACTTCTAAAAGTTCTGCAGTGACTATGATTAGATTGAGTGAAGGAAAAGCCTGAGTCTGCTGTCTTATACTGCATTATGTTTACCATGCTTGCATAATATGGGTTTGGTAACCCAGAGGTAGAAAACTACTTTCACTCCATCGGAATTATCTCCAGATGACAGCACATTTATAGGTCAGAATCTGTTCTACACAGGTAACAAGATGCAAATTTAAAAATAGACACATTAGATGAATACCACCAACAAAACCCCAAATCCTTTCTCCTTGGTTTTACTCAAACAAAATAATCAATGACTTCAATAGCAATATCTCCTGTCTGAACAGAGCATGAAAAAGGACTCAAGGAACTAATTCACAGTTCGGGTTTTCATCAAAGACCAAATTCTACTACTTTGACTCATTGCAAGCACTATTACACTACTTTTGGACTACTCAGGGGATATGTGGCTTTTCAGATGACTAAGAGGAGAAAATTCTGGAGCAAGAAGAGTAAGATAATTGTAAGAAAACCCTCTAGTTAAAAACGACTGTTTTTATCTTCATGTTGTTCCTGGGGGCTTGTAGGCAGCTCTCCCTTTTTAACAAAAACCTAGGATGGTTCCCCCTTAAAGGCACCAAATTTGTGGTGGTTAGAAAGCATATGTAAATGTCCAGTCCCACATTGCTCATAGCTGGTAGCAAATTGGTATCATCCTGTTTTTTCTGATACATTTGAGCACTGCATTTACCTGACATGACAGCCTCACACAGATGTCACATGATCCCCAATTATTAATACACAATTAACTTTAGGAAAACAACATTTTATTGGTGGGTCATTAAATCGTACCTCAAAGTCTTCTGAGAACCCATGCTGGTTATTAGAATACAGCTCACTGATGTGTTTAACAAACTGCTTGACTGGAATTGCTTCCATATCATCTGTAGGAAAAAAAAAAAGATACTCAGAGTTGCTCTTTGTTTCATACATAAAACTTGAGGAGAGGAAGTCTTCACTCGATACCATTTAGATCTGAGTTCCCAGGGGCAGAGCTAGTTCAATATGCAGTAATAAGAAATCTTGATGAATCTGGTCAGTTTCAAGGTAAACATTTTATTGTATTTTCAATTCTAAGCACTACAATTATAAATACTGAGAGCCTGTTCCCTGGGATGCTGATTTACAAAGTCCAATTTAAGCTCAAGGATAATCAGCTCTTGCTCAGTTTAAAGATGGCTGTGGATGGGATGAAGAAGCTTCCTCTCCTTTCACTTTACATAAAACAAACATAAGAGACCCCAAATGTGAAAATACAGTTGACAATTACTCCCAGTGTTTTACCAGACTGAGCAGACACACAGGCCTTTCTTATTAAAGTTACTAACTTTTTCCCTTTCACACAATGATGTAGAATCCAAATGGACTTACGAAACTGCTTCTGAGCAAAACAGCAAGCAGACACAACAGCCACACTCATTTGAGTTCTCTCTCATGCCAGACATTATTCATAACATTGAATATTTTGAATATTTCACTGGACCATTTGCTCTTGCACAGCACAGTGCAAGTGCCACCCAATATACCAGTAAATCACCCTTACATGTCTTCTTACAAGAAAGAAGTTGAAGACTCAAACTGAAGACAAACAAGACTGTTTTGAGCACCTGGGACTCCATGCAGATTCTAATAAAGCTGGGGTGTAGGATGGCTGCCTTATTCCTCTCTTTAGCACTCAAAAAAGGCCTGGATATTGTTATGACCACCACTGCAGTTGGCAGAAAAACTGTGCTTGCCAAGATTCGCCAGATAATATTTTCAGTCTGGCATTTAGAAAATGCAAATTGCTATACAACTGTGATTACTTTCAGCATGTGAAAAAATCTATTGCCTGATGGCTACTATTGTCTGATTGCATGGTTTTATGGCAATACCCTGTATTTATATAATCCATTTAATATTCTTCTGAAGATAGTATCTAGGTTATGTTTACTCCCAGTAATTCAGTGGTGTATTTTTGCTCCCATTTAGCAGACATATGGTTTGGTGCTACAGCTGCATTATAATCTGGATTCTTTTCCTTTTAAACATCTACATTATGATAGAAAAAATCCAAATATTTCTACAGATACTTAGCAAAATTTAACGATAAATAAATAGATGTGACATTTACTGTATTCAGAGTGAAAGATCTTTGGCAGCTAAAACCTCTAAGCTGTCACATACGCTTTTCTTAGCAAAGGGTATGAAGATCTGTATGTGTAAATGAGGTTCTACTTTGGCAAGAATTTTATAGATCCCTGACAATCTGATTTCTTTCCAGCTGATGGCAGTTAATATTGACCATGTCATTACTTCTCTCCTTTTATTTTATAAGGTAATGCTCTAAGGTGGCTTTTTGCATCTATTGACATTTTCAGATCTCAATCAGCTCTCTTCTATTTTATTTACAAGGGCCAATTGTTAAAGATATGTTTGCAATCTGGTCACCTCACAGTATAGTAATGCTACTTTAATTAACCACATGCTCATTTACTGAATAATACAGAATTCAAAACATTTGACAAATGTATGTTCTTCTTAGCAAAAAGCTGCAGGAATGCTGGCATTTAAAAATATTTAAGTGATAACATTTATTCTATATAATATTGGGAATATCATCATTTCATAACAACATTTACTTCAATATTTTCACAGCTAAGACATTTGAATGGAATGATTTGTAGGAACAGCAAGAACCTGTAAAACAGTATTTTCTCTTCTGAAAAGTAACCCATACATCCTAGATTTCCTTGAAAACAGCTTCTGCTATGATAGCAATTGCATATAATCTCACAAGAGAAGTTCCACAGTTACAATTTGGGTTTTTTCCTTGCATAGTTTTAGCTGAACTGAGACCAACCAAGATAAAGGATTGGCTGCAGCAGACCAGTGTGTCCAAGCTAATTTTGTAGAAGGCAGAATTTAACTTTAATTGTGATCTGTGAGCCAGAAAATACATTAGAGATAACATGCTCTTCAGTCCATTGAATTCCCACCAATTTCAAGGATGGGTCTCCACCAGAAATCCATGGCAAAGCATAGTTAATTTTCTTTTTATCATCATCACTGCATGGTGGCAGTATGTCTCCACCTTTATAGCCACTGCTACTTCACTTCTCTCTTCTTAACTGTCCTTTAGTGTTCCTCCTCCCTTTTTTCTCTTCTGCATTTTCATTCCAACTCCCTCCAGAAGCCTTAACCCAATGCAGTTTCTTACCATATTTGATGACGTGGGTTACAATTACACACTAAATAATTAAATAGGAAGTATTGTTGACATATGAGCTCACCGGGTCAGAGGGAAATGAAGTTGCCCATCAACTCAGGAAGACCATGCTGGAGCAAATATAATTATTACATATCAGAAAGATTAAAATCAGAACCATGGACATTAGAAACTTAAAAAACAGTTTAAGGTTTCCAGCTTTCAAACTGGTGGGATAACATGGTCCAGCATGGTCTGTGACTGGGACAGGCACAGCCCTGAGGGGATGGGCAACCTACAGTGTGATAGGATATGACTGGTCCTCCCTGCACACCCACCTTGGCCCAGCTGATGGCCACAGGAAAGCAGCTGCACAGGTGATAGAGCCATTCACATTAACCACTGAAACAGGGAAGTAATCTGGGCCCGAATTCTTCTATTCATAACCTCCAACTCCAAACTCCCACCCAGGAACACAAATTACTTTAGCTGGATACAGGCAGGCTTAGCCATGTGCAGCCTGCCAGGCCTCTGGTAGAGTGTGTGCTCACAGGCTCAGCACTCTGGAATGCTCTGAGCTGCCGTTATCTGGAGATGGCTGTGACCTTCTCCAGGAAAGCCAATAGATGTAGCTAGATGCACAGAATCTGACTTTCCTTTAGCTATCGTCAGCCCAAAGGCTTTGGTTAAGCCTTCTTTCCATCTTAAAGCAAACAGATGTAAATGACTGTAATTCTTTTAGTCGATTGAAGAGATTAATAGAATCCTATAATGGCTAATTAGCAGCTCCCCATCGTTCTGTGCATATTCACTTTTGCACTATATACTTTTTCCCATCATGAAGCTGGAGTGACATTTGATATTGTCAGTGTGATCCTTACATTTTGCAAGACCTACACATTATTCAAAGAGGGAGGTGTTTTAATAACATACCTTCACCTCTAACACTGCAGATATAATTACATTTCTGTCTAGCTTGGGTTTAGCCATCTGTTTTATCAGTGTCAATAAAGTGATTCTGGATTTACTTCACTGTGAAATATGACCTGAATCTGGCACCATAATAACATACTAACCCTTTGTGTTACACAGAGAGAGAAGTATACTCAGATGGACAATATTTTAGTAATATTTCTTATAATCAGATACTACCAAAGCTAGTATGTTTAATTTCTGTGCTAAATATTTAACATACTGGTGGAGTTCCCATCTTGTCTTGCTGTCCCAAGCCAAGCACCTAAGAGGAGTATCAAATAAACCCAAAGGGAAGCACAAGGCAGCTCATTTCCTGCCACATGGAGACAATGCCAAGAAGAAAATCATATTTGTTTAAAAAAATGACTGTAGAGGAAAACCTTCACTAACACCTCCTTTTTAAAGAAATGGCAATTGCAAATGTGGAATACTTAACACACTCCTCCATAAGACAGACACCTTCAAAAGAAGCCCAAAGCGTATAGAAGCAATAAAGTTCAAACAGGGTTACATTTTAAGTTCAGATAATTAGTAATCCTACCAGGAAGGATTTTCCCACAGCTCCCACTTAATAAGCTGCCTTTGTAACGTTAAAGCAATAGGGGCCAATTTCCAAAGAAAAATAGGATATCCTATCAGAAATGACATTTCCACATAATAGGGTCTCAGATTCATTTTGATTCATTTATAGTCTGAGAGCTCAACGGATAGTTTAGTGGCATTGTATTGGAATAGATGGGTTTGGGTCAGGAATTAATGAAGAAGGTCAAAACCAAAGTGCTTCCTCATATTACCTTTACTTAGATGGAGTTTTGGTGTTTCTGAAGACCAGATGTTTGACACATGAAATAGTCTTGGTAAGAAAATTCTCCATGTCCTTTTTTCCGCCTGTAAACGCTTTCTGTTTTTCAGCTATTACCTTACCCAGCCTCCTAAATCCAATATACTCCCTGCATCTTATGCCTCATTCTTAATGTGCAAGCTTATTTGGTAGGTTTGTGAGTCCCTGCACTTTAGTCTCATTTACTAAGCCACCTGGATTCATGTGCCATGGCTGTCACATGCCTTGGTCCATCTGCTCCCACAGCAGCCACTCACTGCTCTGTGCCATCCCTGCATCCCGGGAGCACCTCCATCAATTCTCAGCATGCTTTTCACAGCTGGCTCCAGCCAAAGAATGAAGGGATTCTCCCACTGCCCTCTCCCTGCCTGGGCAACAGGGCAGTGACCTGAATCCTGCTGATCTGGCTGATGACTGTAAGAAAGGATTGATTGATTTGTGGGGAGGGAGAAGGGGAAGAGGAAGGGGAAGGGGAAGTTGTTGGTGGGGTAGATGGGTTGATCCTACTTGTTAGGATGATGAATAGTGAAGTGACAGGGAAACGTCTCTTTCTGAAGGCAGCACAAACCTGACTTGGCTTACGATGACCATTAAACCAGTGACAGGGTTAGGGACAGTGATCCTTGAGAATCCACTCTCAACAGTGTATCCTTGCAGTTCTCATTTTCTGCAATAAAAGTCTTCCCAAAATATCTACCAGTAGGATTGTAACAGGACTGGATTTGACCTCTTAACTCAGTGAAAAATAAGATATATGAAAAATACTATCCCATATCCATAGCAAACAAGCACTTTCTGTTTCCAGCAACACTCAACCCTGGAATGTTACTTCATCTTCACTCTCTTATTATCCATTCCTAGGTAGAACACTGAATGCAATCACAGGATTTTTTAAGAGATATTTATTTATTATTAATCACCTTCAGTGAAATTTCATGGGTTTTTTACAAGGAGGGATGGAAAAATTCTGCAAGCAGCTGGAACACCTAGCAACAATATTTAGGATGCATTTCAGTTGAAATGGAATCTAACAGCCATTGCATAAGCTACAATACATACCAGAGTGAAGGCTGCCACAGCTATGGTGTCACAGTCAACCATGTGGAGTGTGATATTCTATCTCTACAAGGCTGAGCATATACAATACTGCAAGGATGAACAGCACACCCTTGGGCAAAATTCTGCCCCAGCAGAGATTATTAAAAATTCCCATCAACTCAATTGTCCACCTCTAGAGAAAAGCTTAGACAAAACTACCTAAATCTACAGATTGAGCAGCCACTCCAAAGTGCAAATACTTAAAAGGGCTTGAAACTTCACATGCTGCTCAAATTTTGGCACACACTGAATTTGAAATGTCTGAGCAGACAGAAATAGCCAGCCCTTGTTACACAAATACTGGACTTTATGAGTAATTCCACACATAAAACAGGGCAGTGCCCAGCTTTCCTCATTTTAGATTTAATGCAGTTGAATTATACACATTTGTATTGTCAGAGCCTTTAATTCTGCAGTATACTGGCTTTCCTTGCATAACTATTTAAAATAAGAGTGCAACTGAAGCCATTGTATTTCAACTGAAATAATTAACCCTTCTGACTGATTGCATTTACTTGCTGTATAAAAAAATGCCAGAAATATAATAACTGTTTTATTTGTATAGCATTAGTATCAATTAATTTATGATAAAGTCATTAAAAAGTCTTAGCATTGAGAGGGTGTCTGCCTTCTGTGGAGATCATATCTCCATAAATACTATGAAGACTATCCAAAAGGTTTCATTCTAGGACATCAAAATACCTGCTGAAGATCTTTTAAGGGTGGCATCCACCTGAAGTCACTGACCTCAATAATTAAGACAAATTATAAATTAAAATGAATTAAGATGAGTAAGAAATCATTAAGAGTTGATTACTGGGAACACGATTCCTCATTAATGCTCACTTTTTTGTAATCATGTGTTTATGAAGTATTATTTTAAATAAAAGCCAGCTTTCAAAGTGAAAAGGCATGGAAAACACTTCGAACACATTCAAAAGTCCTGGAGAGATGGGTATGCTGAAAGAAAAACAGGAGTCCTTTCAGCAAGATAATTGCTATTTGTTATAATCAAATCAAATGAACACAAGGGCAGGCTTCTGATAAAGGGAAGACATATGAAAAAGCAGAATATGAAAAAACACCTGTGTAATTCTGCTACATTCATCTCTCTTGCTTCAAGACTTAATCTACTACAATGCTATTAGCCATGTGTCAGTCAGGAATATAAAGATGTTAATGATAAAATTTTATATGTGTCAAAATAAGAGCTCACTTTAAATCTGCTTGTACAAAGATTAGGTTATCATTAATTACAAATATAATAGCAATACACTTCTTCCCTTTAAGCAAAAAGCCAATTTCAGTCCAAGAGAATGAAATAATGTGAATTTTCCCTTAGCCCAGACATTAAACATGATCTTATTTGGTATTGCCAGCTAAGGAATGCAATTTTAATCTCACACATTTCCATCCTCAGGTCCCAGTCCGGCCATCAGTTACACATGTCTTCCATTTGAGCACATGAAGATCCAACTCCAGGGCTCTGCCTCCCAGTGGAACAGCTCTCAGAAAAGAATCTGTCTGCATTCCACATGGCCACCACAAAAACACATTCTTTTGTGTTGTAGCCAACCCCTGAAGCCTCCACTAGAAGAACCACAACTAGATATCATGCCATAAATTCTAGTGTACTACTGCAGGAGCAGGGTTGGTACCAGAGTAGAAGCAAGGTGGATGTTCCCTAAAATACCTTGATATTTTCTTGGCTTCAGAGGATGGCTGTGTTTGCCATATTGCATTCATGAATTTAATTGAAGCTGAAGATAGGTACAATTCACAATATGGTGCTGGAATATAAATCCACAGGGAGCACAGAGCAGAAATGAAGTCTTAAACAGCTGAAGAGCACTACCTCTGTGCTCAGTGAAGAGCTTCATGCCCTTGAGAAAAAAGCCCTCGGCTGCAGTTAGTGCAGTTCCTGTACCTCACAGGGCTCACTGTGCTCAGTGCACTGTCACTGTCACTGTCACAGTCACAGACATATCCTGGGCTAGATTCCTTAGCTCTGGGAGTGCAACTTGAGACAGACACACCTTAGCAGAAAACAGTAAGATACCAAGTCTGTGCTGGGAACCTGCAGTTTCCTTGTCAAATGAGATATCATTACTGTCTCTTAACAGAAATAGTTTGTCAAAGGGTGGATGCTACCCAAACACAGCACCTGAGCCTGTAAAAAACACATCAAGTCTGACCACTGACATTTGCCAGGAAAGGTTCAAGGCATTATTCAAGTTATTGAAGAGCTAAGAATTGTTAAGATGGACTCATGATGGGAGTCCTTGTAACCATGAAGAGACAGAAGGAAATGAAAGAGGGTCATGGGTGCCCTGGCCTTCACACCCTGCTGGGTGTGAGGTGGTCAAAGCACCTTTTGATTGCTATTCCTCAGTTTCCTGGACTTTTACACCCATACTGAGACATTCTTGAAGAGCCATGAATGTTTGTCCATCAGATTCTGCCATTAGTTTTTTAAAATACATTATTAATAAACTCCATGACTACTTAAAAAATTATTTTACTGTCATTTAAACCTAAAACTGAACATACCGTGATCTGAAAACTGTTTCTTAAGTCTTGTCATCTAGACACAGCTGAAATGATTGGCATCACCTCTGAGAAATTTTACTTATACTGAAAATAGAAGATGTGAAATACTTCTGGAAGATATGGTAAATCAATCAGCTGCATTGGCCAGCTGTTTTGTTCTTTATGATCTCTGCTTCTCTGGACTGTGGTCAAAACTACACAGAGTTTTGAGCTTTCCCATCAGGTGAAGACTCAAGTACCCCTGTACTCATCTCACCTCAAGTCCTACTGACATCAGTGTCACAGCATCCATTGTGCCCATGGGCTGGGCAAGGAATCAGTAAAGTCACAGCAAGATCCACAGCAAGAACAATGCTCCACCCAAGAGCAGGAAAACTGACACAAAAGAGAGGAGGAGGTTAAAGGTGGAATTTTTATTAATTTTACTGTCTGATATCATCTAAGTTGCACAGAGCTACACTTCTGCACTGCTGTCAGAGAGCAGCTCTTGCTAGGGAAAGAAAGGAGAACTGCTAAGGAATGCATTTTGGCTTCACGGTTGCAAAACACACAGGTCTGCAGCTGTGATGCTGCTGTTGTTGTTACTTTCCAATTCTACTGAAAAGGATCAAGTCCAGAAAGATCCAGAAAGTCAGTCAGATACTGACCCAGCAATAGACAAGACCAAACAAACAGCAGCAGCTTTGCTGAGTGAGATCCTGCCAAGAGCAAATGTTTTAGGAGAAGAGATCCAGGCAAAGATGGTGTGTATGTGGCCAAAATTACCTGAGCATGGAGACAAAGAGAGAAGATACAGAGAAATAATTTTGTTGGGTGGAATGGCAGGGGAGTTTTCAGAAATCAGCCATTGATTACAGATGCATAACTGTTAGGTTCAAGGCTTATGTGAGTTGAGATTCATATCTCAGACGTAATATCCAGTGGGCGACTCAGATAATGACAACTCCTTTGTCCTGTGTTTCTCTAGATCAAGCAGTGCAGATAATTATGAATAATGATAATGATTTGGATCTCAGAGAGAATTTGCACAGATAGGCACACACCTATGGGTGATGCAGCTTCCTGCACAATAATTAAGGACGTAGCCAAGGGAAGTGAAATAGAAAATGGATAAAATGATTCCTCTGCAAAAAGATATTTTAGATTTCACACCTGAAAAGTTGCACCGTGTGCCTATAGCAGGTAGCTGGCAGTCTGATTTAGAGCTCATAGACCTGAGAAAACAGAGGGTTTGCACAAACAAGAGCAAGACATTGTGTAGAAATAAACACAAAGGCTACCTCTGATTGTGCCAACATGTCACGGAGCAGAGCAGTGGCACACAGAAACACCAGTGCTCTTCTGAAACCTCCAGCTGTGTCAGGACCTTGCTGTGTCTGGCTCCCAGGCATGTGGCAGAGCCACCCCATGCCTGGGCCAGGACCAGCCAACCCAGACCCACTCAGCTCCCTGTGCCCAGAAGCTCACTGTGTGCTGAGATGGGTCTTGGCAAACCTGCTGAATACCTTCAGCCACACTGCTCTGAACTGCCATCAGTGTGGCTGCTTCCAACAAGAGTGGAAGTTGATCCACTGAACTTAGGAGGTAGAGGTACAGTCCCACAGGGACCTATTCAAATTCCTCTTGTAAGGATGGGGTTTCACAATCTAACAAGGTTACTTTAAACTTGTTTCTGTGAAAATGCCACTTGCATTTTGCTTCTAGTATCAACATGGCAAGTAAGACTTTCTCACACCCTGCGGCAGCTTCCAGAGGAAAAGTTCAGAGACTTATCATTTCATCAGTTGCCATCAATTTAAAGGAGAATTTTGTCATCTCATGTTCTTAAGGCATTTCAGTGGGCTGCCTATGTGGGAGCAGCAGCTGACGTCAGGGAAGACTGTCATCTAGCAACAGGTATATGGGGAAAACAGCCTACTTCTACATCTCCAAACAAGGAAAATACCTCAGAGAGCTTCAGGATTTTTCAAGGCAGTATTTCCATATTTGGAAAAAGCCAACATAGCTGGACTTTTTCTCTACTAACTTGAGCCTCATGGCTGAAAGTATTAATGTATTATCTATTATCCCTGTACAGGTAATAGGTAATACACACAGAGTGAGGTGCTTACAGAGGGCAATTTGGCTTTTGGTGGCCTAAATAGCTTTAACAACAATGTCAAGATCTTCAAATTCACCAGTTTATTCTCTTTTAAGATTTTCTGGGCATGATTCAGCTTCAGATTAAGGCCCCTCTATTTGGATATCTGCATTTTTAACTACAAAGCTGCTCAAGGTGTCCTGCAGCATTTGCTCAGGGGATGCCTTAATCTGCAGTGCCCCTTATCAGGGGCAAGCAGCTCTTAGCAGTACTGAATCTGAGCACACCACAGGGAGCACTGCAGTGACAGTAGCATCATGTTCCTCACAAAGCTGCTGTGGTCTCACAGCCTGGCTCATTCTAGTCATGGAACTGTCCCCAGAAGACAATGTTCTGTTCCAGACACTTTCTGCTGTGTGCCAGAATGGCTGTTGGAGAAGCACTGGTGCACATGCTGCCCTGACAATACCTGCTGCCTGCATGGTTTTAATGGAACTTCTTCAGCCTACACTACATTTCATATAAATGCACTCCAGTCTTAATGGACTGACCATCAAAACATCTGTGTGCAACAGGGAAGAACCACTGTCTCAACAAAACACAACTGCAGCGTGGAAGATGGACCTTTCTGCTGGTTTCTTTTGTCTGAGAAAAATATTGTCTCAACTGCAGTAAAAATACCGCACATTGGCCAAAGATGTTTCTGTCTGAAGGGAGAATTTGTCTTCTCCCAGTGCCTTGTAGAGATAATCCCCATGGTTCATGTTGTGCCAGAGTCCAGCTTAGCCCAGCCTCCCATTCCCCACAAGCTCCAAGGAGGCACCAAAGGAGAGCAGGCATGGTGGGACCACTGAACTGACTGCCACAAGCAGTCCCAACAGGCATTTGTTCCTCTCGGTTTCAGACTAGGAAGAATGGAGCTCTCCAGCTATTTAAGTACCTCTGTGAAAACTAATCACTGGTGGTCTAAGATTAAAACCTGCCACCTCCTTTACCCTAACGGAGAAGGATGACTTCTTGCTAAGGACATGAGGTGACCAGGACATTTTAGTCTCCAACAGAAAGGAGAGGGGACAATAGCACATTTTCTTTATTTTCAGTGGTACAGCATCAGACTGCAAGGCAAACTGCCTAATGCTTTCTGCAGGAATGTAATAGCTGACCTTTTCTACTAGTTCCCATGGGTACTTTGAAAGACTCTTTCTAGAAATAAGTCACACATGTCTACTGAATAAAATCAAGGAAAATATAACTGGAAGCACTTTTTCCTAGCACTTCACTTTGCTAGGAAGCAAGTTTCTTCAGTGTCTCAGAAAAGGCTCTGAACGTTTTTTTTGTAAAATGAACCTAATTAGCTACAGATTGAATTCCAGACCAAAGATGCAGATACAGAATATGACAAGGAAACTTAAAACACCTTCAAGAAACAGGTACAAGCCTTTGACAGACTGAGGTCAATATAACATTTCTGGTATCTTAATCCTGCCTGTGAGACTGACCATCATCAAACAAGGCAGCGGCTGCAAAGGCCATGGTAACACCAAGCTGCTCTCTGTCATCACAGCTTCAAGGCAGCTGCATCCTGCACTTAATAATTCCCAGGGGAAATGCCTCATGAAGAGAGAATAGCACTATACTCTGCTTCCAGCATCACTCTCAGTATAGCTGAGAGAAGCATCTGACCTTTTGTGACTTTATTAATACCACATTAACAGATGGCTTTGGACTTTACTTTGAGATTGTTTGCTTATCCCTGTGTCTCACTGTCCTTTCTGAAAACCCCAGATTTCACCTCTACACACAGTGAAAGTGGGGGCAAGGCCCCCAGTCTTGAGAGAGCAGTGGAGCTGAATATCCCTTCTCTGCAACCTGCCCTGATGGAGCAGCTGGTTTCACCCTAGATGCAATGTCTCAGTGTTTTCAAGACTTGTTACTCATGTTTTTGACATTTTGCAAAGGTTATTCTGAAATTTCTATTAAAACAAAGTGGGAGAGGTGCCTATGGAAAAATACAGCATTGGCACTTGGAGCCCCATTACAAAACACATTAAATTAAATGAAGAAGCACCAATACAAAAAATTTCTACCAAAACCCCCATGATTTATCACAAGCACAGCCTTCTCTTCTTTATGTAATTAAACCAGACTCCAAGTAGTACAAACACAGGAGATTAAGCCCGTCTTACCTGGAATAGGTATAATGGGAATACTTTCATTGGGGACCACACGGGGGGAACTGCTGTCCTCCACATAGAAATGAGCAGTCTGAAAACACTTTCTGTTAAAGAAAAAAAAAAAATAGATTCAGGGTGTGAAAAACTGCTCTCTGAAAAAACTTTTGCACATGTTCTGTTTCTCCAGTTCTGTTCCATACTTTCAGATGTTATAATTTTAAAACATTGATACACGAAAACATATGTTTGTTTTCTACAATTACAATCCTAATTCCAGATTCTGGTGTGCTCTAATTCACTGACATCTGACATCCACCCATCATAAATGCCTCCATACATTATTGCTAAAGTACTATTGAATATGAAATTATAATCATAAAAGTTAGTGGCTGCAAAACAGGTTCCAAATACATCATTCAGAAAGAAACTCTGCACACAAGAAACACATTAAGCATACAATTCAAGCCCAAATCCACCTAAGACACTCAATTTCCAGGGAAAATACACTTACTGTAAAAGTTTCTGCTGTGTAACAACCACCAGTAATACAGCATCTGTAACTGCTGCATATCATGATGTTCTGCTATGAAAGTTATCCTTTTTTGTTTGTTTGCTTTTTAACACTAATGCCATATAACCTTCATCCCATCCTCCTCCTGCAAACTTGTATTACACATGCTGGTACACAAAAATCCAATAGACACTTCCCTTGGGCCCAAGGACTCCTCTCAAAAAAGTCCTACAATGAAGAGCAGAACTTAAATCCACCTGACTCTTTTTTACCTGTATTTAATGCAAAGCAGAGAGCACAAGCTGGTCATCACAGAAAAGGTACTGAGCAGAATAGCATCAACAGATCCAGGGAGACTCTGCATGGTGATGTTAACTGAGGCAGGGTTTTCCAATGCCAGCGTCACTGCTCATTGCTGACTTAATGAGCTGCTTGAGGCTGGAACTGAATATTTAATGAGTCTTGCTTGGTGTGAGCAGCTATTGTGGCAGGAGAAGGGTCTGCTCTCATCTGTCGAGGCGCTAAACAATAATTCCCCAGTGCAGAAAGATGCCCCTCACTGTCGCCCTTCAACTGCTCCTCAACACCTGGGCTAAGTTTGTGGGGGCTGGTGAACCTTGCCTTTGCCAAGTTGCAGGTTCCCTTGCTCAAACATATTTGCACATGTGGCTTCCAAGCTGCTGCCTTGCAGTTCCTGCGGTTTGCTGCTCTGCAGTTTGCTGCTCCGCAACTCGGGCATTGTGCTCTCCATGCAGAGCAAAGTCATTTGTGCTCCCTTTGTTTCCAACATCCATGCATGCCAGGGAGAAAAAAAGTTACTGAAAACCAAACCACTCTCTTAGGTGAAACCAGGATCAAAAATTATCACAGGTGCTTGCTTTCCATGCACCTGTACTTTCTAGTGCACAGGCACAGTGCTTTGTAACACAAGCACAAGCTATGTACAAGTACAACTTAAGACAATCCAGAAGCAGGAGAGAGTGGATTTCACAGCATGGAGTCACTGTCTGGGAGCAGCTTTCTATTTTCAGGCATGATGGCTTGCATTCTGCTGAAGTCATATATTTGGTGAGTATACCTTTGTTAAGAAACACCATAAGGTGAATTCACACATGAGGATGCAAGATGTGCAATAGTCTCACAGCATTTAAAGACATGGGTTGAACTCCCCCTGCCTCACCACTCGCTCCCTGTTCTCATTTTTTTTTTTGGCAGCCTTTCTTTTGGACAATACACACCCTGGGGGCACACAGCAGAATAAATCAGTCACACATAAAGAAGAAACTATGAATATGAAACAGGCAAAATGTTCCTGATTTTGATGTATTTGGGGCTCTTTCCCCTGAGTCAATACTACGGAAATCCTTGAATGGCTTCTCCTGGTAATGAAGGCCTTAAAAAAAGTGTTTGATAAAAACCCAGACCTTTAAACAGGGATTTACAGGATTTTTTTAAGCTGATGATATTGAAGAAAAGCAATTTTTTTTGTTAATTTGTTATTTTATACTCTCAGCAGCTCTGAAAGGCTGGCATTATGGTTTTTATACACAGTCATAAGATGGCTTTTTCTTGATAGCCTCAAAACATGTAAATGTGTCAGATAATCTCACTGTGCAATATTTTAAGGCCCATGATGACAATAGCTGAATACCCAGCCCAGTGCAACTCTGCTGAGCACAGTGTTGGATTAACAATGTATTAAATTAATATTTCACATAGTAACATTTGCTACAATCATTAATGTAATTAAAATTTCTGCATTGCAGTCCTGGAAGACATTCTGCAGCTGTTTTGTGAAGGCAGACACCTTAGACTTTGACTAAAGGTTTTCTCAAGTCACAAACATCACACTTTTGTCTAGTGTACATATGTAATGTAGCACTTTCATTACTTTACAATAATGGATAGTGGGACATTATGTGAAGACATGTCTCTCAAACTTTTTTTCCCCCACTTGTTTATAATAGCTGTAAATATTCTAAGTGTAGCCTCTACAGCTGAGCTTAGTGCATATAGGCCATTGCATCCCTGTCCCATCACCTGTGCCTCAGATCTTTAAAAGGTCTTTTATGGATTTAATGAATTCGCTGGATGAATTTTCCAGCACGTTCTGCTTCCTAGGTCTAATTCCCACTCTGGCACCTTTCCTTTGTGCAGCTCAAGGAAGGAACACATCTCAGGGTGCCAGGCAGATGACTCCAGTTTGGATAATGTCCATTCTTCCTGAATAAGGAAACACCTGGCCCCAAGCAGAGCCTTCTGGAAACTCATGTCTGGTTTGTAGTAATAGATACTGATAGCTGCCATCAAGGCTACTGAGAGGCATTTCAGACAATTCAGTATCTGCCTCCTCCTCCAGTTTAGGATGCTCCTTTCTATCCCTTGGCATTTCCCCTCCCCATTACCTTTTCCTCCAGATACAAACCTTAAGTGGCAGCAGTTGCTAAGGCTACAAGAGGCTGCAGTAAATCTGAGTGTGTATATGGGGAGGGCTGGATAAAGGAAAAGGATGAGAGCAGGAAATTGCTTGTTTCGAGCCAGCGGAGAGGGGAGAGAGGGGAGTGGATGCAAGGCCAGACAAGGTTCAAATCTACACTTCTTTTCACATGAGCACTTCAGTCTGTAACTTTTAACCCCAGCGTGTGTGTATACATGGGCAGGTGTTTGCATATCTGTGCCCATTTCCTCAGGAAACCACCACTATCAGCAGAAAAAAATAACAGGCCTTTTTTCCTAATAGAAGCAGTCCACAGTGAATGCACAACTGGGATTTGTCATGGCATAAATGACTATTAAAATCTTAACAACTGAAACACTAATTTTACAATAATTATTGTATTTATTCAGCAGTGGTTGAGAAAAACAAATCACAACCTTGATTCACTTCTAAAAGATTTTGAGGAGCCGTATCTTTTCTGTGAAACACCAAAGAGTCTGTTGTCTCTGAAATGTGCCCGTGAGCAGTGAAGCACACCATTTTCTCTAGCCCCATATGTTTTTGTGGCTCTCTTTCCCTGGGGTACAATAACTGTGTGAGATTGTGGTGATCAGACACACAGTTGTCACATATGGACCCAAATGCAGAAGTAAAACACTGCGAGATTAGCATCTCCCCAGAGAAGCAGCACAGGCAGGGTCTGGAATGCAAAGACAATGTGAGGGAGAACATCCCCCTGCCCAGAATCTTTTTGCAGAGATACTGGCTGTGAGTTACTAAAGCAAACTAACAGGATGCAAAGTCCAGAGCAGCAGCACCTTATTGCTAAGATGAAAGCATAAAAATATGCCAAAAGATGGTCCTGATTAGCTGGGTTAAATCCTTGTTCCATCTCTGTGGAACAAAATACCAGATTAACTTCTGTGTAAGAGATGCCTTGTGAGGTTTTGACACTCCAAACACGTTTCCTTGGTTATTAGTTACTAAAACTCAAGCAGCTTCCCCTTTACACTCCTCTAAAAGCAAGAGGGAGAATGGCTCATGTAATGGCCTGAAAATACGGACGCATTTTATTTTCGTGGAGAAGGTAGTGCCTCAATGTTAATCCTGCCTCCAATGCAAACACAGCTTGGCTGCAGACAATGGGAGTGCAGGGAATTGCTCTGAGGGCACTGCCTGCCCTTTACTCCTCTGTATTGGGTCTAGCACCGGCAGCATCCCCTGATCTGTGATGACAGGCGGGATCTGTGTGCTCTGAAGCAGCCTGGGCAGGGAGAGGAGGAGCCAGGATTATGGTGAGGGACAAGTGATTGCCTCTGCACTGGCTGGCTGGAACCACCAGAGCAGTGGCTGAACACAGGAAAAACCAAAGGGGAATGTTTCACATTCTGGGTACACCCAAGAGCCATGCCCTGCCTGACGCTGAAGCAACCAGCATATTCACTGCTCCTTGTTCACTTGTCCTTCTTCCAGGTGTTGATGTTGGCTGGAGCAGAGTGTATTCCCTCTCCAGGGTGAGCCAGATTTATATTACTTTATTTCTGTACTAGCATCTAGTAGCTCTAGGCTCTCTTCTTGGGTCATTACCTGCTAAAGCATGACCAGTTCGGGGGCAGATGGTTTGAAAGGGTCCTGCAGGTCTATCCACTACTGTCAGAGCAGGGCAAATCTTGTCCTTCAGACTCCCTTCCTCCAGAAACAGCCTCCCACAGACAGAACCTCTGCAGAATGCATATTTGTTAACAAAGAGGCCAATAGTCCCTGCAGCCATCCTACTTTTACACACACTTTTTAGCTGGTGGGAAGAACAGGAAAGATGGAATAAGAGTCAGATTAGGATCTGTAAGGGACCTCTAAACCAGGCTGCACAGGACATGGCTTAGTCTTTACCAAATGCAATCTGGATACAGGCATTCATTCCCCATGCTCCTCCATCATGGGGGTGTCTGCAACTAACTCCTAAACAAGGATGTAAAGACAGGAAACAATCCCCTTTCACTACCTCTGTACATTCATTCTCACTTTCAATAGAAGAAAAGCTGCTTCAGATTCCCATTGAACTGTTTTGCATGTTTTTCAGGAGACACAATTAAGATTGGTTTCTGCTGGCACCAAAACTAGAGTATGTATGCAGTCAAGTGTACTAGTAACACATGGCTCTGCACTTTAAACTAGCTTCACTATTCCTTGGCAAGCATTTGTCACTGTCAGAATTGGCAATGACTCCTCAGAAAAGAGCACAGACTTCGGAACAACAGAAGTGCTGCAAATCATGACCATGTCACCAGCAGAGCAGTGGATGGGAGCCTGGACAACAGCTGTCTGCAGTCTGCACTGCTCTAGCTGGGGTCATCAGTCACTGATTTTTATGAGCAATAAAACTGACTCAAGCGTTAAGAAGAAAAAGAGGAGAGAAAACCACATGAAAAAAGCTGATCTTATAAATATGAATAAGTGACCAGCATAGAGCAGTGATATTACACTCATTTTATCAGGGAGGCATCTGCATTTGCTATTTTTTGCCAGAAAATGGCTTATATTGCCCTAATTTTCTACAGCTATTTTCCTTCACAGATCTTAATACTTAATGACCAGAATTCAAAAGCCAAGCAATAATAGAACCTGTGCCATGCTGGAGCAGTAAGTCACTGAATGCTGACTGAACTGGAGCTGCTGGAGGATGTGCAAAGCAGGAATGCATAAAAACCAGGAGAATAAAGGAAAGCTGATAAAGGAGGAAAATTTCCCTGCAGTAATGCTGATTTTCCAGCAGATCCCTCCTGAAGACCATTTGCCTTTTCCCCACAAACCAGTTTCTGCCTGAAATATTCTTTATTTCTTTATAGCAGTGTTAAGCATCACACAGATATGGTACCTGGAGAGGTCTGGATGGTAATGGGTAGGTTTCAGAAGTGCATGGAATGCCAAGCCCATGGCATGTTATCCTAGACAGAACAGTGAAAAGTAGACTGTGGCTTTCAGGGGACTTCCTCTGGGCAAGGAGAAGTACTTTTTCACATTAGGGAGTTGACCCCCACAGATCCAAAAATGGCTCCAAATGCTGATCACCTGTCCATCCACAATATTCTCTAGTATCATAGGGAAATAAAGACAGGAAAAAGGCTGGGAAATTGCAGATGGACAGTAAAAAAAGAAGGTGGACAAGACTTCAAGACAGTATTTGTGCTGAAGAACACACCACTAGTAAAATTGTCCAGTTGAAAAACTAATCTGCAAATAAGACTAGGGATTTCTGACACTAAATGACAGCTAATTTAATATTTATGGCCTAAATTTGCCAGCTGACTACACAGCTCTCCACAAAATTAAAAATCCTCTTCTCTGAATCCTCTCTTGCACCAGGGCCCAGACATCCATTTATGTCACATACAGTATTGAACTCAGGCATTACGTGAGACATCATGATTTTTAGAAGGGTATTCAAATAATTAAACAGTTAAGAAATGACAACACCCCCAGATGGGCTGCCTTCATGTCCTCCCCCTTCATCAGCTGTGCAACCAGAGAGCACCCAGGTGGCCAGTGCAGAAATGCACTTAGAAAGCTCTTTAATTGCAAATCATGTGGATAAGTCTTAGTTTAACTCAGCACAAACGTTTTCCACGCTTCCTTGTCCCATCACCCTGGTGTCCCTAGAGAACAGTGAAGGCAATGGTGAAACCTTATTTGTGATGACACTTGGCCCTGTGACACTTGGTAGCTAATTACTCTCCTGGTGACCTCTGACAGGGCCAGAGGCACCAAACCTTCCGCTCCTGCTTTAATCAATACTCACAACAGCTGCCTTGGATACACTCAGCAATTTTACAGATGGCTGAATGGGTTTACTCATCAGTATTTTCTACTGCAAGAGAACAAGTTCCTTGGTTATATGTATCACCACTCAGAACTTTAATGTCTTCAGGCAAAAATAGGGTAGACATACCTCTGGGTGGTATCTTAAAATGGTTTAAAATTAGGCACAGCTTTAAAAACCAAAGGAAAGCCTGACCATACTCATTTTCTTCTCCCTGGGCCAACTATTTATGTAATGCAACATTCATAACAAGGCTAGAAAATGACAGAGGAAAACAAAGACATGACTTTTCCAATCAAATAATACCTCAGGCACTTCCTATAAAATGTGTGCTTCCAATGTCCAAAACATCATGTAATATTAAAAAGGAGACCTAAAACTTTTTCACAAAAGAAAGCTGGATTTAAGCAAGTGAAGAGCTGTTCCATAATCACAAGAGTCACAGCAATCAATGAAGATTGCCTCTTACTAGACAGGAGCTTTTAGCACCTCCAAGACCTCAAAATTTGGCATATTTGATATTATCATTTCAGGACATGAATTCCTTTTGGGATGATGAATCTTAGGAAAAAAATGAATAAAAACAAGGTCACACAGTGGGAGGTTAAAATACAGGTGATTTTAAATGCAAAGTTTAATTCCTCTGGATTGGACACAGTGTTGTAAGAAAACCAAAGGATAGATGATCCAACCAAGGAGAGGACAATAGAAACACAGACAGCAGTCTTTCTTTAGAATATTCACATAAATGTCCCTAATTACTCCCACCTAATTACTCTCAAAACAGGAGAGCTCTGCTATTTCCTTCACAAAAAATATTCTTTTCTCCCTCCAAATGGGACATCACGACATTCAACTGACAGATATTTTAGGTATCCCAAGGCTGGAATCTAACATAAAAGACTCGTAAAAATTTAAGCACAGCTTGTTCCTCAGTTTTGATGTCCCTGCCCATCTTCAGGCAGAAATATCAGTTTGTTAAATACAATGAAATACTCAGTGGGAAGCTTCATATTTCCAACACATGTGTCCATGTGCATCTGGACTAAAGCGGCATGGGAGAACTAGGAAGAATTCCCAACACTGCTGGACACAATTCATGTTTAGCTTATCTGGGGCCAAGATAAATATTAAAAGAGTGGTTTTTTTCTTTCTGTCTTAATCACTGAGTATTTGGAAGGTGGGCTTTTTTCACTGGCCACTTCAGCAAGAAATAGCTACTTAAAAAATTTCATGGTCTCTCTGTAAACTCTGTTTAAAACACAATCAGAAATGGCATTACACCTTTGGAAGCACAGCACAAAGGAAAAGAAAAGAGCAGCTGGCACCAAGAGCAGAAGAGCAAATTATTTAGTACCTGGTAGATAATAGGAACACTGAAAATACACTACTTAGTGCTGGTGCTTTAACAGGGCTTCGTCCATCACCTCATCATGCTAATATAGACAGACTGGGTGGCAGCCAGCTGGTCCCTCCTCCCCACCCATTCGCTGAAAGCAAAGATTTGTAAGCCTCCCAATAATAAACCTGGACAGAAATCTTGAGGATCATTAATCTCACTATCAATCAATCCATTTGGAGATTCGCTTCTTGCAGTCGCTGATGCTAATCAGGGTCTGAGTCGAGAGCTCTGGGGAAGCCTGGAGTGTGCATCTCAGGAATTGCTTTAATGAGTTCTTGCATTCAAAGGTTAACAAATGTGACAAGGAAACACAAATATCAGAGCAATACACTGCCAACCACGGAACCAGACCATGGAGCGTTGCCATGCTGTGTATTGTGCTGCAGTATGGGGAATACATCCCTACCTCACTCTGGAGAGAACCCCGAGTGTGACCCAGGGACCTCTCTCTGATGCCAGGGAGACACACAGGTATGGAGAGCTTGGACTGCTCCAGCACTCCAGAGCTGTGCTGCACAGCAGCATTTGCTGAAGTGGCTTCTGGTTAAATCAGGCAGCCAGCATGGTGTGAACATCCCCACTGGGCTCCCTTTGCCAGCCACCACAGACCCACATCAATTAACATATCACAATGAAAAGTCCCCACATCAGCAGGACCCTTCCAGTAGCATCTGCCTTAAACTACTGTATTTTCTGTGAGAATGTTTCTACAAAATAAATAGCAACAACAACAACATAAACAAATCCTAAGATAATTAAACTACAAGAAAAATCTCATTAACACAAGAAAATCAGACAGCAGCATTAAGCATTGTCTTAGGTTACAATATAAGATGTAATCAGAAGTATATATTCTATCACCATCTCCATAAACTGTAAAACTAGGTGAGGCAGTGTTCTTTATCTCCTCCATGACTTATCCCTGACAACTTCCTCCAAGGGATATCTTCTATTAATGGGCTATTGAGACCTTACTGAATGACTCAAAAACATTTACATCATCCCATTGTGAGACGCTCTGCCCAGGGGGAGGAACCAAACATTCCTACCTGGATATAATCTGAGATTTGGAGCAGCATGAGCAGGACTACCTACTGGACTCCCAGAGGACAAGAGCTACATAACCACCACTGGACTAGAGGAAGACCAGACCCTTCTACAAGATCACCACTTCAACAGAACCACACCTATCACCCCAACAGGACAGCAGCCACCATTTAATCAGACTGCCACCACCACCCTGACCAACAGGGTGTCAGTTGTATCCTGACTCTCTCAGTTTCAGACAGTGCTTTCTGCCTTTAGTTTAATTTTCCTATGAAATTGTAGTTCTGACTTGGGAGCTCTCACTGGTTAGTTTTCAAACAAGTATAAGCATACACAGGCATAATAAAGATGCACAGGAAACAAAAACCATGGATGTTTTAAACTACCATTTCCACAGACCAAAGATGCCATAAGAAAAATTCTAGAAATATTATAAGCAAGTAACAGAGGTAGAATCCACTACACTATGAGGCAGAGGGGACTGGAAGCATGATCCTGACAGCGCATGAAAAAAAGAGAGGAAGAGTTCCCTTTTCTAAATATTTATTAAGAAAAGGACATCTTGGAAATTTCTATTACTCATTCAAAGCTTCTTGAATTTTAGTACCAAGGACATACACATTTATTACACAAAAAGGATTCCAAGTATGAGGCATATCAGAAAAGTTACCACAATGTCTATTAGCAGGCTTCTAATTACATAGAAGAGCCAAGAAATGAAAAATCATAAAGTAACAAGATGTAGAAGAGATTTTCCATTTAAAAAATCAGTTTAAATTATTTTGAAAATTATAAACAGAGAACTAGAAATTGGTTTCATCCTTATGACAAACCCTTTTGCACTAAGCACAGAGGCAAATAAAACATTGTTCTCCTGTTGTCTTGATCTCTGTGTAGAAACCGCTACTAATCACAGGAGCAGAACATTATGATTCAAGACAAAAGTTCATTGCAGATAATCAAAACAAGAGAAATTCAGTCAACCTGTGTTAATTATTAGAGCCCTTAACACCAGATACAATTTAATATATTTTCTATTTATGGATTGTTCTCTTTATTTGCACTACTTCTAAAGCTTAAACTTGTCTTTTATGAAGTTCTTGATAACCTTTCAGTGTTGTTAAATTTGGGACTGGGGAAAAGGAGAAAAAAAGTCCACAAGAACTGCAGTTCACATCTTAGGGAAAATGTGTATCTTAATGTATGGAGAAATGTGCCTGGATGCACGAGGCACTTGCTCAGAAGCAGACATATAATTAAACACAAGCTCTTGGCTCTGCATTTCCTTTTCTTGGAGCTCATGAAGAGCTGTGGCTCCTCTGGCAGTGTCCTGGAGGAATGTAGTAGATGTCTGCTCCCAGGTGAGCTGTTCAGCCCTGCCAGAGGTCTAGCAATCCAAATCCATTTTCCTCCTGCTGTATTCATGCATTTCATTTCCATGTTCTGATGTGATCTTTGCTGGTGCTTTGGCTGCCATCAGACTGTGAGCTTGGGAGAAGAAAAGACAGGAGCCATCACCATGGTCAGCCAGACACATCCAGGTGTGCAGCACAGGGAGATTCCAGTGGGGACTGTGGTCCTGTTGTTAGACCCACCCCAAATATTTGCATCTCTGCTCGTATCTGGGAAATGTATTAACAAGTTCCTGCTTTATTCTGGTGCTTTAATTCAAGGACTGACTTTTGTGAGCTAAAAATTTTGAAAGTGCAGACTAAACAGCAGAGTATTTTGCCACTATTTCTGGTAGTTTTGTCCCAGACATTTGGTTTCAGATCTGTGATTTCCTGTCGAGAACACACAAGTGTGAAATACTTGTTGATCCGTTTATTCATTTGCCTCCTGGCTGATTGTAGCCATTTTGACAGAATGGATAAATTGACTTGCTCCTTGTTGGTTTTTTTTTTTTTTTTTCTCCACAGTTTTCTCTATCAGACTGGAAGCACTGCCCTGGCTATCACTCCTACACCCTCACTTTACATTCTGCACCCTCCTTTTAGAGGCTTGCTAAGCCAATTTCACACAATACCCAGGTTGTCTGAAATGCCACAAACAAACTCTTGCTATAGCAGCTTCTGCAACTCCATCTGCCAGATGAAAACAATACATAATATTTAGAGAAATTATTTTTGAACAATTCAAGCTCAATGAATACATCACTCTTTACAACACAAGATGTATCTGAGAACTGCACTTGGTTTCTTGAGGCAGGACTTAGCCATTTGTCTACAACACATCTCAGCAAACCTATTTTTCCAAATCACGAACAAAGACTGCAATTTGGAAAGGGGACAACTCTTGATCATCCTCAGTGAGGAAATGGCAAAGGCAACAGCTTCAAGTGGTCAGGGAAAAGCCTGTAACATCAGCAGAAGATTTTCAGTGCAAATTTCAGCAGGCTAACAAATGAGTCACTTTTCTCTGACAGACGTGTAGCAGGACAGTGCATTAACTGATGTGTCCTTTATTGCAAAACACACCATCTCCCTCCAGAGAGGGAGGGCTGGAGCAATGGGATGCAGCATTGTCAGGAAAAAGCAGAATAATGTGAACTTGGTACTACATAGTAGCTAAATGTTGATTCATGGAAATTATGAGTCCAGGTCCCAGGCTTCAAATTACACTCCACTCTTGTATTGCCCCTGTTTGATTATAGCAAGTTTTCATAGAATTTGCTGCTCCCTCTTCTAATTGGATTCCTGCAAAGGGCATTTTGCTGTGCCACGAGCTTGTCACTTTATATCCTGCTTTAACTCCAAACCTCTCAATTAATATTAAATTCCATTTATTATAAAAGCAGTTGTTTTTACCCAGACAATGCTATCAGCAGCCATCTCATTAATATTTATTTCCCAAAAAAATGGGAACGTTGATGTTAAGATCTCAGACACAGCTAGTAACTTTAAAAGGGGAAAATATGTGAAGCCAAGAAGGTCAAGACAGAACATGAGTTGTAATAGAAAGCATTCAACCCATATGTAGTTAACTCATTCTTTGCAGACAGCTCAGTAAAATACAGTAATGTTGGTGGAGAGCAACCACAATGTTAATGTTAATGTTAATGCAGTCACCAGAACAAAATAATAGGTGAAGTTGCCAACACGTCTCTCTCTGGGATGGGAAGTTGCTGTATTTGGCACAACAAGGGAAAAAATTCTGGAAAGAAGATGAAAGGGGAATGCTTAGCCCCTGCCTCATTCTCCCAAAGAGGTGAGCTGTCTACTGTCCAGGTTTATAAAAGACAAACAAAATCCAAACCAGGAAATTGAGAACTGTGGATAATCTTACACCCTGGGCTAAGGTTAAAGTCCCTTTTCCTCAGAATCCTTTTCTATGCCCATCACACAGGAAATAAGCATAGCCTGTCCCAGCTTTACAGTGCAGAAGCCCCACTGGACTCAACGCTCACTGTCCAGGGAGTGAAGGAGGAGAGGGCTGCAGATGAGTTGAAGTGTTTCAAAAATGCTGGTGTGAAGCTCAGGGATTCCCTTGCACAGTGTCAGCACAAGGAAGCATTGGTAAGGAAAGAGAGGATCCAAGTGCAAGCTCAAACCCTACAGACAGCACTGCAACTTACTAACACAGTTACTAACACAGATTTTTCATTGCCCCATGGGCCCAGCTGCAGCTTGGGTTATCCCAAAGGCTGGTGAAAGGGAATCATTTCTCCTGTGCTCAGTGGTGCCCAGCTGTTTCTCATGCAGAAGGATCCTGAGAGTGAGATTACACAGCCAGACATAGGGAGATGAAGAATGTGTATCAAATGCAGTGATCTCTTCTGCTCTCTTATTCTCTGCACTTCGAATAAAACTAAGCTGCAGGGACAACAAATCTCTTTCTAGTAGTCTCCACCTGTACCCTTAAGCTATACAACAGGGAACTTGTTCTCTGTAGCTCTGTGGCTAACAAAACCACATGTTGAACTCTCACCTTCTGCTATCACAAAGACCTCAACTAATTCCCTGCAGCACATAAGCACTGCTTTTTAAAAGACCCAGGCTCTGCAAAACACCAGATGGAAACTATACTTACGGGCTTTTAAAGATGTCAAGGATTTCCTCACAGAGATGCCAATATAAATCTTTCTTCTTCCCATCAATTTTTTTATTAATCAGAGCACACATGCCAAATCCCTGTGTGGTACCACTAAGGGCTCACCCCATCAGCATAAAACCTTCCAAAATGATCACCTTGGGTTTGCCACTGGGATAACAATGCTTTTATATCTAAAATTGAAGAGATGAATTGACATGGCCTTGGCAAATCAATATCCAACAGCAGACACCTAACTTCAATACTATTTCACTGCCACTTTGCTTCCCACAGATTCTTCCCACATTCACAACAGGGTATGGCTCAGTAACCCAGAGAAAGGAGAAGGGACTCCTGTTGTACTGCTGTCACCTTTGTGCTTTGCTTTCAGGTCTCTCTTCTCCCAGATTTTGAAGTACGAGCATATTTTGGAAGCACAGCAAAGCCAAAGCTGCAGGCTCCAGCTCTGACAGTCAAATACACTTCAGACAGTACAGAGCCCATCTAGGTCAGGTCCCCCCATCCTGGTCTCCACCATCACATTATATGGAATGGAATATATAGAACAGAAAAATTCCACACTACCCATTTTCTTGAAGCTGTTTGTGTGAGGACCTGAGTCAAATTATTCCCTCAAAGAACTGAGCTGGCATTTTTACCATCAAGACTGTGGAGCAGTTGTGAAGCGCCCAACCATTTCTGAAAAGCCACTGGGGACCTGGTGCCAGCTCCTTATCTACAGATGACAATCATCACCATAAGCAGAAGAAAAAGGCTTCTGCCCTCCTGACTGCAGCCAAGTGCTCCAGAGGAGTTGGCTTTGCAGCGATAAATGTCACGTTTACAATGGGTTTTGCAACATGAAAGTCCATAATTTGCTTTCCAGGGACCTGTGCTTGATTATCAGGAGAGTCAGAAGCATCCACTGAAGTCTAATGAATAGAATTAACACATCATTTAAACAGGGAGTAATATGTATGCAAATTAGAAAAAGTTAAAAATAGGAGTTCAAGCCATAATTTCAGAAAATGTAGACTGCATCCTTATGAAATATGGATGTTTCAATTCACCTCATATCTTTACATCTATGTTAACTGCTTTGCATGTGAACAATAGAGTGCATCAAGCCCATTTTGATTTTTATATCTTAACTTGGACTTATAAAATGGATTATATTGAAACATGAATAATATATATGCTAATTAAAGACTGCATTTAATGATATAAATAAAGACAAGGACCAACACAGGCTAATTTCCATTTGCAAATTTCCTAATTACTACATTTTCCTTTAGAAAGCAGAAACTTTATTTCCATAGTTTCAGGAAAAAGAAGACAATCTTTTCTTTGCTCAAATTATTTAAAAAATCCTTTCATCTCTTTTTTTCTTTAGGATTGATCTCCACAGAGATACAATTGTTTTGCCTAGACAGATTCAGTATTAAATAGCACCCAAGTCAAACTATGGTGATTTGTGCATGCAAATGGTGTGCTTTAATTATTTTTTTTTTCTAATAAGGAATTACTGCTAATAAATATAAAGTTTATAAACTTCTCCATACCATAAACATGTTCAGAATAACTGTGGCAGATATAAACCAAGTAAATGTCCTTGGTGCTTGATAAGCTGTTCATCATTCTCTCTCTTCCCCTCCAGGTCCCCAAAATTAGAACAAGGACACAGGACAATTGTACAGTTGTAGGGAGACAAGGTATTAGCAGAAAACATGACTTCAACTTCTGTTACGTGAGACCTACAGAAAAGCTTGCTGAAAAATAAACAGGTTGCAGGAAAAGCCCTTTTAAGTTAAAAGGCTTGTCTCTACCTAACAGTCAGGAAAGTGGTGAAAACCAGTTAATTCATATGAGTATGAAGCCTGCAATAATATCTAGGCCAGGAGAATCTTTTTTTGCTGTTGTCTAAATATTGGTGCTGTGGATAAAGTGTAGATTCAGCCTTAACTGACTAAACCAGCATTTGTAGTTTGCTCTTCTGAGCCCGCAAAGCAAACCCATTTACTCCCTGATTGAAACAGCACACTGAATGCTTCAAAAATAAGGAGCTGTATGAGTGGGCAGAGACTTAGCATTTTGGTACATTTATGTCCCAAGCTTTTATTAAAAAAGCAAAACAAAACTCAACAAAACAAATTGAAATAATAAG
The DNA here is from genome assembly GCA_013399915.1 of Illadopsis cleaveri. NCBI lineage: Eukaryota > Metazoa > Chordata > Aves > Passeriformes > Timaliidae > Illadopsis > Illadopsis cleaveri. The sequence goes on from VXBB01019266.1 coordinate 670,918, forward strand.
GCAAGTATGAGGATTGCCTCTTCCCAGCTTTCACTTCATGTCTGCACTACCAGTCGCTGTTACTGATGAACACTGAAATTTAGGAAACTTTTAAGACTCTAGAGAGTAAATGATCATAATTTTGAATGATGATGTGGTTCCTACAAAATGCGGGGAATTTTACCAGCATTCACTGGAAACTTTCTGATGGTAATTAAAAAATGGCTGTAGAGAGCAAATCACTGTACAGAAATCCATCCATTTATCTGATAATTTGATCAGAACAATAAAACAATTTTGAGCCTTCCGGCAATAGAACATTTGTCATTAATAAGAACTGATTTTGCTTTTATTTATTGTTTTTTAACATTAACAATATTTTTACAATTCAAATTTGGCTTATTTCTACGACTTTTTAAATGCCAATTTGTAGGGCATTTCAGAAAGGTTTTGTTCTTTCTTGGAAAAGACAGGGTTTCCAAAACATGAAACAACCCACCAATCAAGACCCAGGCACGCCGCCTACGCCTGTTTCAGCTTAAAAGTTCAAACTCAAATGAATTTTAACCTGTAAGTCAATAGAATAAAACACATGCTGTTTATAGCAACAGAGGAACTGTTTTCTTTAAAACCAACCAACTCAGCACTCTACAATAAACTGAATGAATTCGTGTACTTGCAACATTTGTAATAGCAGCACAACGTGTTGTGCATTCCAAGGCCTTGTTTTTCCCCAAATTGCACAGGTTTTAAGAACAGCAAAATGAAGTTCACCCCTGCTTGTTATTGTTTCACTAGTTTGCTGATTCCCAGTATTTATCCAAGCAGCTAAGGTTGCTGAATTGATTTAATATTCTTACCCTATAATTTTACACTCAGACTACATCCTGCTGTGAAATAGCTGGTGCTAATGTTAGTCCAAATGCTGCCATGGGACTTAGGACAGGATAGGGCCTTTCAATAGCTATATTTTATGGTTACAAGGAGAGAGAAAAAATATAATTTATCTGGTTGCTGTGGTTAATTCACAGTTTCACAGCAGAAGTATACTGTTCCCTCAGGGTACATCTAGCTGTATTATAGGATATTTCACTCACAGTATGTCTGAGACATTCAGAGCTCTAGCTCTGAACCTACCAGTTTATGAGATTGAATCTACTCCAGAGATACCTGTATACACTTTAACTCATACTCTTACATACTAAGAATATTATAGAAAAGAAATTAACTAGCAATAGACCAATTGACAATGAGTATGCAAATTGTTTCTTTGAGCTGCGAAGGGGAACAGAAAAATAGTACATGAATTTCTTAATAGAGCCTTCTTTTCCTAAAGTGATATAATTTCACAAAAAGCATTTGTGAAATTGCCTCCTCTTTTAAAATATCTCACAGCTTTAAAAGTCAGAGTTCAAAAATTTTAAAGCTGTATATGAGTTTCCTCTACAGTAACTTACAACAGACCCAGCAGATGAGTAGGAGATGCCAGTGGTACCTGACATCCTCTACCACTGTAGTTATGAGAAAACCCATACTCCTCATGGCATATTATTTCTGAGCACTCGAAAACCTGCTCTTAATAGAGATTAATAAGAATATTTTGATATTTAAAAACTTACGCATTGCAAACTATTAAGTCAGTAACTGCATAGATAAAATTTTGCTCTTTTTTTCCCCTGACCTCACCATTACAACAGCACTGGGGAAAGCATTTCCAGAGAAAAAAATACGTCTGCAATTAATCCATTTAATTAGTTCCACAGAGACAAAACAGTAAGATCGACTGCAGCTGTGCAGATCCCTCCTTGCCTAACCTCAGCCGCCCTTGCCCGTTCTCCTTTGCTCTCTCTGCAGAAGAAGGTATTTTTGGAAATGTTGGGGAAATTCTGCTACACCTCTAAACAAAGAACTGAGGAGGGGTGTCAACAGCAGTTTTCCAACTTGCTGCCAAGCCTTTTGCATAAGCTTCACTCCCTTAGAATGGCCTGGGGGCAAAGTACAGCATGAATGTCTCAGCTCTTATGGGACACATCATATAGCAAATTAAAAATAAAAATTGTACTTTTTGTGTTAGGGTGTTTTCAAGGTCACCAACATGACATTTTGAATTCTAGTCTTCCATACCCGAAGCACGTGTTGTCCTGTTGTGTGACTCATGATTGCATGCTTGACATTATCTTTCAAAATAGAGGTGATGCACATCTAGGCTCCAACTGAGTTCAATGGCCACATCCCTAAAAGTGTCTGCAGAAAGATGTTCACACAACTGACCCACATGCTACAGTTTTAGAGTGACAGGCAGGCTTCTAGCCTGTGATTTACAATTTATCACACTGTACCATCCCTCCTCTTTTCCCATACTTCCATGTGTGCTTTAAAGTTGGCACTGCAGAACTGGAGAACAGGCCTGGAAGCTCCTGTGAGGGATCAGACTCCTGTGGTGCTCCTCACTGGAGCTGCTTAACCTTGTCTGAAACCTAGAAATGATGGAAATTCTACAGACCACTTTATTGTCTTTCCTATCATGAGGTTGTTTCTAATGTCCAACTCAAATTTCCCTCTTGCTGTAATTTAAGCCAAAGACTCCTCACACCCACAGCACAATGGGGGCAGAAGATCACAGATTCCTTGTAGACCCCTTTTCATGTAGTTGAGCAGTTGCTTCCCCTGTCTGCTAACTGCACTGCCTGCCACACCTGATGCAACACTCTTCCTTGCAGAAAAGGTGAATCACTCTGAAACCCCAGAGTCCTCTCTTATTTGCACCTGGAGATACATCAGCCTGCTATAAAACTGTATTTGCTTTTTATTTACAGGACAGCTGAGAGGAGAACACTGATACATGAAATTCACATGAAGGCTGGCCATGGGGGGCACAGGAAGAAGCTGGCTTCAAATACTGGGCAGGAAGAAATTTGATACTGCAATTACCTTACTGCTGAGAACCCATTTAAGATGATACAGGTTCCTCAGCCATGTGGACTCAAACTTACAATGGCAAAATCTGTTGTAGCTGGTAGAAGTTATTCAGAAATCACTCTTTTAACACCAGTGGGGATGGCTCAGGTCTAAACCTGAAGCAAAATCAAGACAGTCCTATTTCCTTGAAATGGGACATTCCTGGGTTGGAATGTGCTTATTGATTTTGGTCCTGATGCTCTATAATTAGAATTAAAAGTAGTATTTTCTGAGCTATGTCGATATCCGGATAGTTCTGGAAATCACCACTGATCTGCATTTAAGCTTAGCAAACGCCTGTTTCCTTTCTCAAGACAAAATATGTTGGTTTGTAAAGCAGCGGGTCAGTATTGGCCTCACCAGAAAGAAAATGGGATCTTGTAGAATTCTGTTTTGTGACAAAAAATTAAATCTAGTGTTAATTAAAATAGAGTAAAAGTAACAGGCATATAATGAGAGACCATGCCCCTTCCCACAGTCAAGCTCTTAACAGATCATCCAGCATGCTTAAGAAGCAACTTTCCATCTGCAAATCTGTCTCTCTCTCTCTTTTTTGTCTAATGAGCCTGAGTTAGTCTGTTCAAAAGCTCACATGGGCATCTTGGGGCCAATTCAACAGCAGGGGGTCTGTTACTATAACAACTGACAACTCCCAGGATTTCTGAAAGGCCCTAAAGTAGCCATTTGGGAAATGGCTATGGAACAAGAAGTTGGGGAGGGATGGTTGCAGGTGCAGATCCTGGGCTCCTCTAGCTCAGCCCTTCCCACATGGAGCCAGCCCTTTGTCCCAGCAGCCTTGGGACCAGCTGGGCTCAGCTCCCCTGCAGGAGGAGATGATAAAACCCCCTGAGCCAACACTGTGAAGTGCAGCAGTGGCACCAAATTCTGGTTTGGTCTTGGCCTCTACCTGTGGGCTCTACCTGTGGGCTCTGCCCCATGCCCCAGGCTGTGTGTCCTGCTGGATGAAAGGGCAGACATGCCGCCAGAGGAGTTTTCATATTGATTTTCCTCATAAAGGAAGAATGATGAGCACTGAAAGTATGGTACCAACAGCCAGAACAAGCGACCAGCAGCTGCTCTGGCTGAAAGTGAGGGCCTGACGTCAGCAGAGAGGATGAGGTTGGGTCCCAGAGTGGGATAAGAGGGAGCTGATCACAGGTCTGCTCCCTTTTAATGAAAATGAGCCATTTTGAGATCCTGAAAACAGAAAGGCCTAAGATTCAGTACCTTTACCTCTGGCACTGGCAAAATCACACACAATCTGGATCTTCTGCAATAAGAGCTGAAGTGCTTTTCCTTCATTGCCTGGATTGAGAGCAGGAGATCAGAGGACTCTAAATCAGGCTAGGCTGCCTCCCATTTATCAAGCAGTGATCCACTCCGTCCCCATCTCTCATCATATGAGACTAGATGTGGCCATTCTCAGAGGAAAACAAATGCATGCCTCATTCAGAATGAGCACGGCACAGGTGGGCACTGAAAAAGGAGATGGAACTGCAAGAAGTTTCAGGTATGCCACTCACCTCCACGTTTTCCCTCGTCTCCCTGGGTAGTTGGCTGTCTCCAGGGAGAAGGGAGGTCTCTTGCCCTTGTCAATTCTCCTCAATGCCTGTGGTGACACAAGCTCTGGGGCACTGCCATCCCCAAGATGAGCACAAGCACCTGGATGTGGTCCTCATGCATCACTGAGGACAATGTTGGAGTGACCATCCCCATCCATCCTTCTCATTCCTGCCCCGTGCTGCTCCTTCAATTACGCTGGTACAGCTCTGTCCTCTTACTACATGAACCAGACTAAGAGCTAATCTGGTTTAAATCAGGACATGAAAACTCCTCTCATTTTTTTTTTAATTTTTTTTTTTTTTAAACATGGATTATTTCGCAATCCATCTCCTCACATGGTTGTACAAACATTTGCAATGGGATCACAGAGGGCAGAACAAGGGCAGGAACAGAGGACCCTGCCTGAACTGCTGCTGCCGAAATAAATACTCATGCAACTGCATCTGAGGCATTCTTAAAATTAACACTCAGGGTCTCAGAAAGTGTTACCACTCAACATCCTCCATGGGTGAGAAAATGAGAAGAATCACAAACATTTTAGAGTAAGCTGAAAGAAGCTTTTATCATTGTAAGAGAACAATTTTACAATGGTCTGTAAATTTGCATTGTTCCTTTTCCAATCAGTAGAGTAGATGAACAACACATTGTGTACTCATAAAATAAAACCTAGAAATAGTTTCAGATATCAATTTCAGCACTTTTTACAACCTAGTACAGACAGAATTTTTTTTTTCTCCCAATTAAGTTTTAACGCTCTCTTAGCTAAGCAGCTGTGCAAGCTCCCCAGAATTTAACAACAAAAGCTAGTTTTCTGAGACATGGTTATTAGACATGGTAAATATGAGGGTTCTTTATGTTTCAGCTTCTGTTGCTATATTACAAGCTGATATACAAATACAGCTGACCAACCTTCTTCAGTGCTATTTCACCAATGTCAGAACTCAGATGCTGAAATATTGAACACCTGAGCTTGCTCCCAGTGAGATCTCTGCCACTGAGTTCAACAACAATACTCTCAACCCGTAAGTGACTTGGCCTGAGGTCCCACAGAAACCAATGACCAAGTGAAAAAAAAGAACACATCTCCTGGTGCTCAGTGTAATTTCTCCTGCACAGAAAGGCACTGTCAGAGAAGTACAAGGCTCTGTCACAGGACTTGTCCCAATGATTCTGTTCAATTTGATAGGATGCTTAACAAAAACCTAAGAAAACTCTCTCTACTAAATTCTATAGGGTTTTGCCTAAGGAAAATTAAAGACATCTTTTTCCCAAGCTGTCTCATATATACACACAGCTATAAAACAAGCAACGCAAGCTTGCTTGCTCTTTGAAAGGCAGCAGCTGCGTTGTTCCAAAAATCTCCCCTGAAAGTCAACATATTAGCACTGTATAAACAGCTTGATTTAATAAGAAATGCAGTACAATATTCCCACTTTGTCTTTGGGATCATGATGTTGATGGTGGCAATAATTCAAGGTGAATTATGGTATCTGCTCAAAAGAAAGAAAAGGAAAACTCTCCAGCTATAGTCGTGAATGAATTTCTTCCTCTTAGCTGAAAATGAGAAATGGCTATAATTTAGTTCCCATTTAAAAGTTGCTGTTGGCTAAACTCTAAAATCTTAATTGCTTCTTAATATTCTCTGCTTATTTTTTCCCTTTGAAACTACAGTCTATAGGACTGTAGTGTTTATATTAAAAATCAGAATAAAAACAAACAGTGGAAGGTTACTATACTCTCCTAAAATATGTTATTCCCCCCCAAATGACAGAGCTTACTGTGTATGAAAATATTTCAGTTGATTTCCTGACTTTGGTCATCCTCCTGCACCTGTGTGAAGATGAAAGTGACACTGACCCTAGGTTTACCCCTAAGTGCCAATACTCAGGACTAGTTCAATTTGCTACAGAATATAGTGGAAGTTCTAGAAAAGACACATTTCAAGCCATATTACAACTCAGCATACTATAGGAACTCATCTTGTTGCAAAAAACCTGAAGTAACACTCAATCCCTAAATAGTTTGGAGGTCACTACCAAACACACCCCGCAGTTCTCAGAGCTTGTAGCAAAGGCTGTGAGAGTAACAGTGGCAAAGACTGCAGACAATCCAAGTCAGATTTTAAACTGACCTTGAAGATCTGCAGATGGATCTCATGATACTAAGTCTGGGTATAAAATCACAGATGCAAAACAAATGCCCAGAAATGCAAAAATAATGTGTTTGGGAAACAGCACCTCACGACGCCCACGTTTTAATGGGCTCTAGACGAGCTAGTAGTGCTCCAGTGAAGGTCCTAAAATCCCAGTGTACAGTTTTCAGAAATCCTCAGCTGTTGTCCCGAAAGCACACAATTTCAGTAGCCAGTATGAAAGGAAAGAAAGAAAAAGAAGCACCATTGTGCCACTGCCAAAGTGAATGATGAATCCATATGGTGAGTAAAACAAGGATCTGGTCTCCTCACCTTTTCTGTCTGCTAAGACTCAAATTCTCAACTTGATGCTAAAAGAAATCATTTTAAGTACTAGAGGTCCTGGGAGCAACAGTCCCCTTCATCATGCCCATGACAGCTCAAGGATCAGCCAGGCCAGCTTTTCCCCAAGAGGAATCAAAGATGCACAGAAGCAAACTGAAACTACAGTATCATTGTCCCTCCTGCCCAGGGAGCCCAACTACCAACAGGTCCCTGTGGATGTCATGGCTCGTGGTCACCCTGTGATTGTGCTCTCCTCATTTTTCTGGGATAAAAGGCAGCACAATTTTTGCAGCTTCATTATGCTGACCTAGTTTATCTTCCACTCTAGCAATGTAAAATCACACAGGCCTCTTTGTGCAGCAGTGCCATTTAAAGTACTGAATCCAGGAAACTTTAGTAGAAAGGTAATTCAGAGCTCTGCCTGCCTGCAAGTTCCCATCCCTTTTCATTACTGAGATGGCCACCACACAAAAAAGACGGAAGTGACCCTTTCTCTTCAATATTAGTCATATTCTTTCACCATTTGTCCTGGATCCACATGAAAAAGGAACTGAGAACAGCAAATTACCTCTGCAAATAAGCGAGTCTTGTTCAGAAACAGCACAGATCATTTCCACATATATTCAGTTACGAGGAGTCTCTAAAACACAGTATGGAAGCTCAACAGATGGAAAAAGGAAATCTTCATCAAACAATGACAGTCTCCTTCTCAAATAAAGCGAACAGAAAATGAAGCTTCCTTACAACAAGTCTTCTTCACAAAACTTATTGCTTTGCTGTATCAAGGAATGAGCCACAAAGAGACCAAACAAAGTCAATGCTTTGCCAAACCTTCCCAAGCAACTTCCCTAAATCTTTATTTTGGTTCCTGGATAATAGGGCACCGATGAGATGGAAACAAGCAGAAGGCTTCTCTCTGCTTCATTGTTCCGCTTATGTCACCTCCAGCCTCAAATCATCTAATTCCACAAATGCTCAAAATCGCAAAAGCAAAAATAAAATTTGTTTTACCCTCATAGTGCATTGCCAAGGGCAACTATGTCTCTTCTGCTTCCTCTAGTTTTCTGGGTTTTGATTTATAATTTTTTTTCTAACACCAAAACAAAGTACTGCTGTGCAAGGAAAGACCTCTTGGTCCAGCACGCCTGTCCCCTTGAGGGTTATCCTTTCATCACAAGTGTTTCTCTGCTGTGCACTTCAATACCATGTTTCCTTTTCTGAAATATCTGTCTCAAACTCCTTTTCATGCCACTTGCTTTGATGGTGTTATTCAGCAAATTATTCCATATGTTGCCCATTACATTTTAAGCTACGTATTTTTTCCTGAAAATCCACATTACGGCTCCTTTCAAACTTCTGAATTAGAGTCTGCAGTGCTTCAGAATCTCTTTTTTCCTTACTTTAAAACACTCACAGAGATAAACATTTTATTTTTGCCCTGAGGAATGGCAATCACACTGCAAATGAAATGCTGTGCTGCCATTTCAGTGACATGGTCTGCACAATGTGAAACGTTACTGGCATGATTTGTGTTCTAGTTGTTTGTTGATTTGTCCAAAAACACGTGTATTTTTAATATACTCTCTGTATTTGTCAAAATTCCTCAGAACTAGACACAGATTATTTGAAGGTAGTACATATGTCCTCTCAGGTTTGTTCCTTTATTTCTTGCTTCATATTTATCAAAAAACTTTGACTGCTACATGACATAATTTCCACACCTATATTAATTTTTAATCTCCACCAATACCTTTAATATCTTTTAATGGATGGTATTGTTACTCTTTGAGCAAATTAAACACAAATTTTACAAGTATTTCTCTCGCTGCACTAGTAAAATTGCAAAGAAATGGAAATGTTTTGCAAACAAGGATAGGTACCAACATTCTTCTAGATAATAGCTGTTAGCATTGTATTTCAAAACCTTTCCTCCTTAGAAGAGCATTTTGTATCAACAGTAGATAAATACTACTAATCCTTCATCCCAGTGTTTTGAGATAATACCATATCCTTTCAGGACTTATACCATATCCTTCCAGGACTTGCCTGGTGTGAATATGACCAAGTTTAGTACTTCAAATAAAGACAACATATATATTGAAAAACAGGACAACACAATGGGATCTTTAGAACCTTTCCTAATCCAGCTTTTGTGCATACACCACTGCAATTTTATTTACTACCTTACTGCAATGATGTTAATTACTTACAAATGTTAATAGAAATTCTTTTCACAAGACTATTGCCATCTAATTAATTATTTCTAATGTTCTCAGCCTCCACAATTGGGCCAACTAATTGTTAGCAAAAATGGGTGTACTGAAAAACAGCTTGGTACTGCAAATACAATGATCAATGAGCTAGTATTTCTCATCAAAGCTACTTTCCTCTATCCCATCTAATCAGATTTTTAAATAATTCCTAAATACCTTGTATGTGGCTTATCCCTGATTAATGTTAACTTCCAGACAAATGAGGTGCCTCTGGGTGCTGATTTTGACACAAGGAGGTGCTACAGGTTTTAGTTTACTCTAAATCAAATGGAGAGGGGTTTGTTGATTCTAAATCCTGGTCTCCACCACTGAACCAATGTCCACCGGTGTGAATGACAGTGTCTCTTTGTAAGAGGCAATCTTTACTTTCAAGACATTGCAGGCTGCACTTCTGAACTCTTCACCAATGCTAAAGAGCATTGCTGTGGAATGTGAAAGAAGCTTATCCCACTCTCTTAAAGTACAGTCATGGAAGGAAAGAACTGCATAAGATTACACAGGAGGTTTGTGGCAAAGACACCCATGAAACCAAGGCCAGCTAGGATTTTCTCCCACAACCACCTTTCCTGAAGGCCAAGACAGGGATAATTTTTTATAGCTACTTCAGATGGACTAATTGTGAAAATATTTGTCACCATTACAGCTGGCTCTACCATTGGTAGACCTCTACCAAGTTCATTTTCATAACACAAAAATCAGTATTTAAGACAGCTGAATAGTTAACCAACAAAGCTGTTCTAGCACCCAGAGAACTATCTAACGCATCTATCACTGTAACTTCTATTAAAATAAAAAACCACAGGACCTAAAAACACTACCTGAAATGTGTTTCAAATCCTAATTAGTTTCCACTGATAAGGAAACAGGCTCACCTCCAGTAGACAAGCACAGCGATGAGAAGAATGAGGCACACGAAGGTCAGTGCTGAGACCACAATGAGTGGGATGATCCATTCCATTTTACCAGGAGAAGGTCTCGTGGCCATGCTGGAGCTGTTCTTGCCAGCTGTGTGTTAAACACATAACAAAACCAATCACTGGATGGAAAAAAGAATTACTGTATGGAAAAATGTGTAAACAAATAGCTTATCCCTTTTACATGCTATGAGTAAACAGAGCAGAGATCCTCTAACTGCAGGGTGGGACTCCATTTGTCTTCAGTCTGAGACATGAGAGCGCAGAAGTATGGTGTTTATTGCCACATATGGCTAGGATTTTACTACTGCCTGTAATTATGGTCTCATAGACACTTTTAGGACTCTTTTGTGCAAGCACCTATTATCAGATGTGCAGTACCCCACTGAGCCAATGCTGTGCTCCATCATTAGTGTTTGCAGATAAATGAATGTACTCTGTTTCTCAACAGTGCAGGACAGCCCTGTTTGCAAAGCTCTGTGTAATACTTTGCTTTAGAAACAAATTTCTTGGTAACTATCTTAAAATAAAAAATCCTCAACATGTTGGGTGTCATGTCACATCATTTGCAGAATTGTCACAATCTGGTGGGTTACTGCATATGAAAGCACTTTTTAGCATATGGATTGTCAAGATGGGTGGATGAATGAATGGATAGGATGTGTTGTAACTGACAGAAGAAATCATTACGCCACAGCTTTTGAACAAAATTAAAGTTTGTCAATACCCTGAGATCTGGCTGAGTTAACTCCGTTTCACTTTTTGCATGACATCTCACTAAAATTATTGTATCATATATCAGATGAATATCTAGAAGTTCTGCAAGTACTGAAGCCAATGAGCATAGACACTGCACCAATGTATTTCAAAAGATATCTAATTTGTGCAAATTCATGTGGACTTGATGAATAAATTGGTTTAGACAGAATGATAAAAGAAAAATGCAGAAGCGGATTCCATATCTTATTCATGTTTCCTAACAAACAGGCAGTGGTTGATCAATACCTGTCAACAGGACATAACGGGAAAGGATTAGTATAAACAGTTTCAGATTTCAAGGACTTAAACATGCACACTTGACTTCTACTTTTAAGCCTGTTTGAGTCTTTCCTTACCAACATGCTTCCTTGCCCTCATTCAGTATTGTATTATCGTATCTTCTGAAACTGCTGCAAATCCTACCAGAAGAACATAATTGCCTTTTCACCATAGGCAGGCAAAACACAGATAATTGGAAGTCACCAGATGTCACATAATATGAAGTCATACTCTATTTTAATAGCATTTAGATTATACTCCTCCGTAGGCAGGAGTAAAATTCAACTAACGTAGAAGTAAAGGTTAATTGTAAATGCTTTTGCCTGACTGCTGAAAACAGAGCAAGGCTGCAGGCTGCCTCAAGCCCAGCAAGAAATCTTCCTAGTTTTGAGAACTAGGTTGATAGAGGTAATGCCCTTTAGCAAGCAGCCTAAATGACATGCTAATCAGAAGGATGTTTGGGGGAAGTGAACGTGCACTTTGATTGAACATCTTTGAATTCCTTGACTAGCAAAGAATAAGGAAAAGAGCAACCTCCAAATTAGAAGAAAGGTTTATTCTCTGTATTTGCCAAACTTATGAAATGCTAAGTCCTGAGGCATCAGTTATTACCAGTGCATTTCAAATCATTTAAGAGCATGAAAAAAGTAAGCCTGTGAGGTGTTACTAATCAGAACAGCAAAAGGGACAACGCAAAAAAACTACGTGATGTAATAATACTTTGCAGGAGAGCCAAATAGTTCCACCACCTTATATCCATTAGGGTGCTGCTTCAGTTCTCTCCCATGGCAATATTCTGTTTAGTTTCACCTCCACATCTTTCAACACAAAACCATATGTTTCTGTTTGCATGGGAAGAAAATTCAATTCCATTGTAAGCACAGCACGGGCTGGAGTCCCAATGCAAACTATTAAATTCTGCAATGCTCATGATGCTCCTCTTAGTCAGTCTAGTGTGGAGAACACACTTATCTGCCCCTGCCAACTCCCTGTGCCACAGATGTGAGGACAAGAAAGTGCTCAGTATGCTGAGTGCCAGAATAGCAATTGCCATTCCTTAATGTTGATGGCTGGCCCCGAAATTCCAGTTGGGAATGCCCAAGCAATGATGTGCTTCAGAAGAAAAGATATAGTTCCTGTGCTGGCTTTGAAGAAAAAAGTCTAAGGTGTTTTCCACTGTTTAAGTAACGTGTTGTGAGAGCTTAAACAAACCTGTGCCAATAAAAATTGTACAAGAATGGCAGCTGGGGCCAGAGGTAGAGCAGTGCAGCTGGAGAGTCTGTCTTGAGTGCCATGGCAGAACAGCCTAAGAAAAGCCTGTGTGCTGGATAACTTGGAAAAAGATGAAATGAAAACACACACACAAAAAGACAGATCTGGGCCTCTACAGTTTCCTGCTCTCCCATATAACAAAATAGCATGAAATAAAAAAATAGTCACCATTTCATTCTTTTCCAAAGCAAGAATGTCAAGCTCTGGTAGTGTCAACAGCATATCCTTGCAGCAGTGCCCGCCATAAGCTGTACTTGGCAGGGGATGGGGGAAGCTTAAAAAACGGACTAGGAAACTCCATTTTTGCTAAGAAATGTAAACAGTTTCCAGTGGCATATGCCTTCGTTGAATTAATTCAGTTTGCCTTTTACTGGCTTGGAATTCATCCCAGTAGGAAGGAATAAAAATTATTACAGCATATCTGTTTCAGGAGGTCCCACATGATACAAGCCCTGGCACTACTAAATCTACTCCTGTGTCTGGAGAAGTCCCTAACTTCTGTGAACCACCCATTCAGCAGTTCCACCCAGGCACTGAATGGATAAGCCCTGGCACAGGGAGTATTGGATGGCATCAGGCAGCCAGGGAGGCTCTGGCAGTGTAATTCTTGTGCAAAGGTCAAGGTAAGAAAGAGGCATTCTACAGTTTGTGAAATGTGCTTTTTTTTCTGTGTATTCTTGGAAATTGGTTCCTGAGAAAAGAAACATGTTTATTTCCCTTAAGTAACACTGCTTGCTATAATAAGCAACCACAGCTGTACTATATAACCTATCCACTTCTATCATTCCTTGCCATTGCACAAACTGCCAGGACAAAGTTCTGTTTGTTGTACCATTTCAGATACCATTAATCAAAGAAAAGCCCTGCTGCTGAACTGCCTCAGACCACATGGTCTCCTAAGAGAAAGTCAGCTTGCTCATCTTTCCCTTGAGTAAATGAAGGTGTGAACTTACACAAAAGTATTAATTAATTCTGGACAATAATATTTGCCATATTATTAAATGATGAAAAGGCACACCCATGTTCCTTAAAGAAGTATTACCTTTGATACAAGCTTGTGTCATGGTGCAGCTGTTGCCCCCTATTTCTTCAAGGCACTCCTGCAGTAGTCACAGGCTGTGCACTACTAAGCATGGCTTTTCACTGCTTTGTAACAGATGCCAATCATATTTAATCCTATATCTGAAATTCATAGTTTGCAAGCATTAAATAATCCAATTCTTTTATTTTCAAGCAATTCTGCTGTTTGCTCCTGTAAGTTGCCATGTACATCTCTGAAGATATTTAAAAGCTGTCTGGACACAAGCCTGATTTAAGTGCTATAGGGAACCCTTCTAGAGGAAGGAGATTGGACTAGCTGACTCCAGTGGTCCTTCCCAACTTTATACAATCTGTGATTCTGTGTGAAAATGGCTGAAGTGCCACATGAAAACACAGCTTAATAAGCCTTGCTGCAGATGGAGAAGAATTACACAGATGTTTAATTATGCTAATGAGGTTATCCCTAAAAGGCTTTTGTAACCCCAGACCTGGCAAAGACTGCTCTAAAATCCAATATTCAGTCTTTGTTCAATGCATACATCAGGCTTGAAATTTAACCCTGCACATCATGATCTCTCTGTCTCTACAAAGCCCTCTCATGGGAGCAACTCAGCAGAGGTGGGGGAACACTGAGGGATGGGAGGACCTGGCTGAAATCTGGATGAAGCCAAACCCATCTCTGTCCTCAGTCCCAGCTCACTACTCAGGCTTTTGTCCCAACCCCACAGCTATTATTTTGCTACAACAGCCCAGTTGTTAACTCCAGTAAAAAACAAAGGATCTGTTTAATTGTCTGGCACAATCAACCAAAATTCTGTGGGATAGTATCCACTTTAGCCTGATTAAACTGAATCACCCTGAGTTTCATCTTTTCCCCTTGCTTCTTTTCTTTTTTCCTCCCTCTTTTGTGAGAGTATAATTTTAATTGCTGTTTTTCTGATTTTCAGGTTTCAGAGTCACAGACAATGCTGAGCAGCTGTGCATGTAACAGTTGCAGATCAAAAGTACAATTAGTCTAATGTGGGCACCAAAAGAGAAAAAGGATGATCCGGAATATGAAAGAGGAGAATGCAAGCAAGCATTCGGTGACAGAAGACAATCATTAGCATTGGCCAATACCACAGGCAAAAAGAGGCCAGTGCCATTTGGAAAGTAATGACATGGCCTCAGGAGAGGTGTGCGTGTATGTACATGAGAAATAAGCACTAAAAGAAAATGAGTCTTGCTGTACTAATTGGCCTTGCACTTTCCCTGTAATTTCTCATGAGTTCCCTGTTCTCCTGTAATCATGCACACTCATGAGTACTTCACCATTCAGTTATCTCCTTACAACTGCTAATTTGATGCTACATAATTAATTTTACAAATGTACATTGTTATAAAACAATTTTCTACTCTTTAAAATGATTAAACTTTCTACTCACAAAAACATTTTTGAAACCTTGACAGCTTTTTAAAACCTGCTTTTAAAAGATGCAGGAGAGAAAAGATGCCAGGAGAAAAGATGCATCCAAAAATGTTTCTGCCCTCACAGTGGGGCAGAGTAAACTGCAGAGATGCTTTCTGCTCACTTTGGAAGTGGCCTTAACAGTCTTAGCTGTCCTGATGCTCAGGAATCCTTTCAGACACTTCTGGCAATGCCCTCTTGGCTTTACTTGTCTTGATTTCAGGCTTACCTTGTTATGGAAAAACTTTAAGGCCCTTTCTCACAGGAGGAGGTCTTGCTATGGCTGGAGTTTCACTGAACTCAACTCCTGGCATGAGTTAGGAGTTGACAGACAGATCATACAGGTCAGGTCTGTCTGTATGAATTGCAAATTTCCATGTTACTGGGGAAAACAATGAAGCTGAAGCAACTAGTTTTAGACTTTGTGCTAGTCTAATTCACCAGCCTGTATCTTTGGTAACCTAGATCCAGCCTGGAGGAAAGCTCCTTCTGCATTCCCAAGTGTCTTCTCACAGGGGTAGAACTCCCAAGAGGCCTCCTTCCTAACACAAAGGTGTTTAGGGCAAGTGGCATGTTGAAAGCTGCCTGACAGGCATCTCACACCATATTCAGTGGGAGCACTGGCCTTTGAGCATTTCCAGCTGGGGAGTAAGAAAAACAGCAGTGCATTTTAAAAAAAATAATCATCACAACCTGTTGCAAGTTTCTCAGCTTCTGCATTGTTAATATGATCTCTAACGGAACAGTTATGATTCACAGCATTACAGACTGGTCAGCACTTCTGTAACAAATGTTATTAAAGATTGGATTTAGCTTTGTTTTTTAAATTGGTTCTGAGCTATAACTGAATGCACAATATCTGCATTTTTGTGTTTATCAATGTAGTAAAAAATTAATATGTAAGGCTTTTTCACACTGCTCTAGAGCAGCTTTGATGGAAAAAGAAAATTATAAAACACTCTACAGATTAGCAAAACAAACAATAGTAGTTAAAACCCCCCAAAAACAACAAACAAAAAAAGTGCACTATCTCATAAATGCTGTGGTAATACACATAATCACTCAAATAAACTTGTCTAATAAATCAATCAATCCAAAGCTGAATAAATAAGCCTAAAATAAATCCACATGCATGTACTCCATTTGCTTCCTGCAGTTTTCCTCACCAGTGCCCAGAGCTCCCCAAGCAGGAACACGTGTGGACATTCCGCAGGGCGCATTGGGAGCACCATGAGGGACCAGCGTGCAGAGGCCAGCGCAGCAAACCCCCACCACACCAGCCTTGCTGCACATGCTGATCACCTGGGCAGGCTTCCAAGTGCTTGCATTTGCTCTGCACACACTGTGGGGCTGGTGCACACATCCAGAGTTGGAGTATACAGGAGCGCTGGCAATTCTCATCAGGAGAAATAGAAAATATGTTAACTCTGCCTGGTTAAGATTTCTTTTTTCCCCACAGAAAAAACAGAAGGTAATCCCAGTGCAGAAGGTGCCTTGTTTTGGAAGATCAGAGCATGTAGGTTTTGTGTTGAGAAATAAACCAGCAATTATGCTTGATTTGGGAGAATATCTCAAAGCCCAGTCAGGGAGAATCCTGCAGATAAACTAAATTAGCTAGAAGCACATATATCAAACTTCCTGTGAAATGCCAGTTCAGCACAGCAGCCGCTCTTCCAAATTAATTTCACAGCTATAGTTCATTGCATTCCCCTCCCATTTTCTTTTCAACCAAGTCCTTGATGTAACATGTTGGGAGTTAAAATTTTTCCAGATTTTCTCTTCCAATAAGCTACAATCATCATGAATCTGTCCCAATAAAGGGATATTCCTTTCCACTCTGCTCCCCCAGTAACAATCTGTGGGGTTGCATCCCGTGACAACCTGCCAATCAGATGTAGCCAGACACCACAAAAATGCTGTATCTACTGGAAATCAGTAAAGGAGTTTGGATTATGTTGTTTTTCAACAACATGCTGGTAAAATTGGTTTCCTCGCAGATCACTCACCTGGGTTAATGGTGATGAATTTGTTATCTGAGGGATGTTCCTCTGGAAACCTGTCCACCTTTGAAGGAGGTTTTCTTGTTGTCTCTGGTCGTCTTGGGATCTTGCCCAGGTACAGTTCGTCGGTGAACGCTGGTGGCACTTGGGTGGAAGGGAGCAGCTGGGGCTGAGTGTCGGCTTCGGCAAAGCTCTCCTTCTCGGCACCTCCAGCCGTGGGGGCAACGTTTTGGTTTGGCACTTCTCCCGATAGGGTTTGATTTCCTTCTTCCTCAGCAGTCCTGTTGGGGGAAGCCACGGCCACGCTGGGCTCTGTGCTGTTGCGTGCCTCTGAGGCTGCCGTCGCCCTGCTTTTCTCCTTCTTTTCAGCATCCTTTTCTTCCTCTTCCTCATGCTCCCGCTCCCCGTCCTCGCTTTCACTCTTTTCATCCTTCTCCCCCTCCTCGGCTCCCTCGCCGTCCTTGGTCAGTGCCGAGTCCCGCTCCGGCCCTGGGGAGGCGGCAGCGGCCTCGGTGGTGGTCACCACGGCCCGGCCGGCCTGTTTGCTGGGGGCAGCGGCCGCAGGCGGCCGGGTGGGCCACACGCTGCTGGGGAAGGAGGAGATGCCCCCACTGCTGAAGCCCAGCCCTGCCAGCAAGGTGCTGGTCACCACGGAGGCCACGGTGGCCTGGCTGCCACTGGAGGAAGGGCCCATGCCTGTGGCCATGGACACGAAGGAGAAGGGGAGCCCCGAGGAGGTCCAGGTGGAGGAGCCGGAGCTGATGGGAGCCATGTCTGCTGAGGAGGCAGGAGATGCTGTGGGCTTGAGGAGATCACCGGCAGCAGAGGGGAAGGAAACACAGCAGAGAGCATCAGCAGAGGCCCAACATACCACCTGGGGTCATCATCTTGCTTTTCCCTCCCTTTTCACACACATGCTATTCTCCCAAAACCAGAGACTCAACAGCAGCTGGATGAAAGGCTGAGCCAGGACAGAACAGGCCACAGAGCTACCAGCAAACCATAAAGAGCAGAAACCTCCCTGCCTTCATCACATCATCATTAAAACCCTCTTTATCCTTATCTTTATTTTACATCGGGACCTTCTCCGCCCACATCACTACTGACTTGTGCGTAACGTTTCCTCTTGGGGTGAAAAGAATGTAAAGGAGTGTAATGAATTCAGCTGCATTACTCACAGTGCTTTCATCCTCAGAATACAGGAGTTTAAAAATACAGTGTTACATAAGGGCTGTCCCAAAATAATGGCTGCCAACGTGAGCATCCCTGGCTGGTGGGTCTGCTCTGACAAGGAACTCTGGCTCTTCCCACGCACATTGTGAGAGCCTCAAAGGATACTGTTTTTATTTCTTTAATTTACCCATCAGGATTATTCTCCTAAGGACTGGGGTTGCTATGAGGCATTGCTCTTGTTACAAAAGAACTGCAGCATGGCCAGCTGGACACTCCTGAAGGACTTGGAGAGCATCAGGAGCCCTTCAGCAAGCCACCACCATATCTGCCAGGACCTCCAGGCTGTGACATCCATGTATAGACTTGGTTTCTCACATCCACAGGACTCTCCCTGGCCACCACCAGCAAATAAAAGGCAGGACTGGCACTGCCTGCTTCACTGAGAGAATGAGGTAATGAACTATGGACTTTGCATCCTCTGCACCCTGCCAATATTATTCTGAAGTCAACCCACTGCACGCATGCGGGTCTCTGCACACGTGTGTGCTCTGCTGTAAATAAAACCCCTCAGAACACACATAAAGAACTACACCTTGGTCTTTTCATAAAGAACTAGTCCTGAATTACATGTGGAAAAAGAGACTGAAGTGAATTGTCTAAAGACAAGGAATAATTCTGTGGAAGAGCAGAGTCAGTGGTTCCTCTGGACAACCCGACCATTCTCCCTTTCTAAATTACTGAAAAATGTCTCACATTACTGAATTCACCCGCAGGAGGACCATTAGCTGGAAAGGTACGCACCAGATAAGAACAAAAAAAAGGGTTAAAGAGGTGCTGCTGAACATTGGAAACACTGTAAAATGTTTATTTTGCAAACTGAAATTTATAACTTAAATTTTTCTGCATCCCTGCAATTCCTGGGTTCAGTCAAGCCATGTAGTTGAAATGCTGCAGCAAACCAAGAAAGGCTGCTTTCTCACGTTATTTTTGACCAGCTGCAACCACAGACAACCTGAGATCTCAGATGAAAACCTGTGCTTTAGAGATTTTGAGCCAAAACTTTAAATAAGCATCTAAACTTCCAGATACTTATCAATCTGAATCTCTAAGGCACTGTGAGATTTGCTTTTTGCTGGCATGAACAGTCTCAAAGTT
The DNA here is from genome assembly GCA_013399915.1 of Illadopsis cleaveri. Lineage (NCBI taxonomy): Eukaryota > Metazoa > Chordata > Aves > Passeriformes > Timaliidae > Illadopsis > Illadopsis cleaveri. The sequence continues at coordinate 690,207 of VXBB01019266.1, forward strand.
GGACTGAGTATAAAAATTTGACAGCAGATTTTATGTATCTAGAAAACATCTATACATCATTAAACAAACATCAATCATTCAAATGCAAGCTTTGTATATGTTATTTGCTTACTAGAGAGTATATCAAACTGGATCAGAATAAAACCAGAAGCAATGTACTTAGAGTAAATTCAATAGCATGAATCCAGCCCATAAATTTGACTCTACAACACAACACACTGGATCGCAAGAAATTTAGGTTATGGATAGTTAATATTAAATAAACTAGTACGATGCTTTCAAAACTGAAACAGTGTATTCCACTTTTACTGTAAATGTACCAACATTTCTGATTCTGGAATACAAAAGTTGGCCTCAGTGACTTGTTACAGTCCCTCCTGAATTAAAATAAAACAAATTCATTGTTCAGGCTTTGTTCACAAAGTAACAGGTATCCTTAAAGCACTGGAAGAGCAAAGATGCTGTGTGTGAAGCCTTATTTCTGTTACATATACTTCTTCTCATACAGTTAATAAAAGAAATTAAATTTATTTCCATGGTCATCATTAAGATTTTACAAATCTCCTCTAAATGGGCTGAATACAGATTGAGGAAAACTTTTTAACACTCGATTCTCTAGTGATCAAGGCCTCTCAGAGCATGAAGCTAGAAAACCATTTCATACTGGAACTGTATTTTGTGCCATAAACCCTTCTGTGACAGATCTGGACACCCCTTCCCCAGGAAAGCTGGGTCCTGCTGCAGTTTTCCAACATCGTGCTGCCACCTGGTGGGAAATGTCCCCAAATCCCTGCTCCCTAAATCCACGACTTACCACTCCTGTCTTCACAATTCGGGTCCCCTCGAAAATTCGAGTGGTGTTAGCTGGGGAGGGAAGAAGAGCAGCACGTCAGGGCAGGGGAGGAGGCAGAGGAACAACTGCTAAACTACTGCTCAACATGTGCCTACAGAATACAGGTACAGGTCTCAGTCTGGAGCAAAGGCAACTCAGCTCTTTGGGCATTACTCACCTCACTCCTTATATCTAAACAGACTTGCTTTTCTTTAATTACTCAGGCCTGGCAATGCCAGCGTACTGCCAGAAAACAAACTCTCTCCTTCAACCCCAAGTTGGATGAAACACCCTGACTTACACAGGAAGCAAGAGTAGCTTGATGATAATAGTTTTTTTCTGTCCTTATAATGTTATTATTATTTATTGCTATGTATCTCAACTACAACCACAGTTAACCTCTGAATAACTTTTTGAAAGCTCAAGTGGATTAATTTTCTAGGTTAGATGTTGGGTACAGCCAGAGATTAGAACAGCAGCTCCTTTTTGGGGACATGTGGAAGGAATCACATAATCTACTCCCACACAGATGTGTGTATCACTTCCACTGCATTGAATGCTGGACTAGAACTGGGCTAGAGCACCCAAAGGATCTCCTACAGAGCTGTCAGTAATGATTTACTCCTAACTGTGATTTAACAGTTATTGTACTCAAACTTCAAAGAATTTTCCATTCCATCATCTAGTAAAAGAGGTCATAATAAGCAATACATCAGTTTCTAACTTCTGCCTGGCACTTAAAAGGGAAGTCTAAAACACTGTGCTGAGGTACCAAGTACAGAGCTACACATGAGTTGTGACTTGGACAGGACACTTGTCTGATCCCTGCTCTCTGCAATGCTGCCAACACTGTGGCATGCCACCATAACAGAATAAACCATGTCTATAGCTTGACATCCCTCAGACACTAAGTGCTAGCAAAGCAGGATCAAAACCCTTATACTTTCTGAAAATGACACTGAAAAATGCCCCTATTATTTTGTTCCATACATAGCATCAGATCCAAGTGACAACTCTTTGCTTCATCCTAAGGATTTAAACTTTTAACTCTCTGCTCGTTTTATTCTTCCATTACCCATTTTGAGCTTTATGCGTCTATAAGCTGAAGTAGGAGGGAATGCTCTCATCAGAGGCAAAATTTGCCCTACTTAATAAAAAATGTCATAATGAATTCCCAGGAAGGAGCAAAACTTTAGCACTTAAAAAACCTCTAAAATCATTAAGTTCTTCTACTGAATCTCAGCTTTACTAGTTTTCTCCAATAAACTCAAAAGGAAATCCATGAAAAACGACAGCTTATCATCTAGATCTTTTGATTTTCTTTAAATATGTATGTTTTGGAAATCACTGAGGTTGCGTGCATGGTAAAACCTGAATGTCTCCACATGTGGTTGTCAAGGTAGGACTGATCTCCTTTCCTCTTTACATAAAACAGACACTGATCACACTCACATTCTGTTATAGCTGTGCCTCTGATGCATAAGCAGTCTCTGATGAATTTGTTTCAGAAAACTAGTACCAAGAAAAACTCTAAATTCTCCTAAAACCTGACAAACCCTGGCAGGGAGAGATGTAGGCAAACCCTCCTCACTGGAAATGAGATTCAGATCAAGTCACTGGCCACAATATGAAATTAGCATTGTCTACATGCATTCAAATATCTTCTGAAATAACTTCCCACCATATTGCACTCTGCAAAGAATATATTAAACAAACAAAGAATAGTTCAATGAAAAAATATGTACATGGCTTTTTTACCTTGAAAGAGCATAGTCTGGCTAAAGTCACTACGCATTTCATTTCGGCAAACTGCTTGAACTCTGAACAGATAAAGGATGTCAGGTGAGACATGGCTAATGATGGCCTTCTGTTTAAAAAAAATAGATATTATTCAGTTTTTTACCCCCACAGTACTGTCCAAGATCAATTTGAAATATATAAAGCATTGTGCTAACACAGAACATTTATGCCAGGTATGACAAGCTATATTTCTACGCAGAAATATTCAGTGGTTCCCTGGAGAGAGCAAGGCTGAAGGGATGCACCCAGACACTGCTGACTCTGCCCATGAGAAAGAAATTAACATGTCCCACATCTGTTCTCATGACAGTCTCCATGCCTCAATGTCTCTGCTCTCCTCAGCAAAACTTAAATTTAAGTCATTTGCCTTTACAGCAATTATAGTAAGATTTTTTAGGTGGAGATCCATGTCCCAAACACAGGGGAAGCCTAGAAAAGTTACTGCATATTCAAACTGATTATTTTGCAACAAACTGGCTAAGACAATTTGATGCTGGTGTACTATGCAACATGATGGCTGAGCATCCTGGGCTGGGATATCCCTGCTTACTCCTAGACCTGAGAGTTGTCTTAGTCAATAATAACATCAGGTCACAGGAGTAGCTGTATGAGTGACTTGAAATACTTGTGATCTCTATAGCAAAGCACTGTCTAGCTCTGATTCAAAATGGGACAGCCCAACTGTATCTGCCAGAGCACTGAAAACAATCTGCACTTTCCACTGAAAATGGGTTTCCTTCTTCTCTTGCCCCTAAAGTAGACTAAGATGTCATTGCTGTCTTAACCCAAAGCTCTGCTGAGCAGCACAAGGTCTCATTGCAATTTATTTCCAAGCTATCACTCCATCACATCCCCTGCACTTGTAATTCTTCCTTTTACAAAAAACAGGATGCTTTCATGGTGCCCACCTCATTTTTGCTGATTAAGGCTCTCCTCCTTATACCTGATTAAAAAATCTCCCTTAAGAGTGTGAAATTATGACAAGAGAGAGGTTACAATACAGCATAACCTTGGGTGCCTTTCAATGGATTCCTTTCTGATTTCATGAGGCAGATCGCTCCCTAATGTGACCCAGATAACAATGTCTAGTGGGGAAATTGGAAATATAAATGGAAATGAAGTAAAAGAAGCTTCATCTAAGGGAATAAGAGAAGTATTATTGTATAACTGATTGAATGGGCCCAGAGGATTGTGTATTTGAAAAAAAATATGGCAACAGTCATTAGGAATAACACTGTGCTGCTGCATTTTTCATGTGCATATACAATTACTGATTTCATTATTCTAGAGGCTTTCTTTGATTAACAATAAATGGAGGCCTTTCAAACCTGAATATGTCACTCTGGTTTTATATGCAGAGAATGTTAAGGACCAGTACAATACTTGCTTCCACTTAGACAAGAATGACAAGCAGATGAAATCCTAAATGGAGGAGATAGAGCAGTGTTTCCATCTGTGCTGGAACAGTCTTGCTCTTCTCTCTTCTCTCTTTTTCTCACACTGCCAGATGTAGGCAGTGCTTGTACAGGGCCACTCCAAAATAATCTTCAAGCCCTGACTATGCAACTCCTGCCTCTGGCAGCACTTACTGCCAGAAACTGCTCCAAAGTCTGCAAGGGGCTATGCACAGTGAAAAGCCTGAGCCCAGAAACAGATTTTGGGGGATCGGACTTTTAATGTGAAAATCTGTAAGTTGAACACAAGCCAAAAGGTATTCAGAGCCTCACCATTTCCCGAGCCAGCTGCTTCTCAGCAACACTACATGAAAAAGTGGCTGCAGATTCAGTCCTTTATGCACTCACATAACTATAAATTCACACTCCAGTGTTTGGGTAGCCTGTTAGGCAACGTTCAACTAATGCTGAACATTTAAATAGCAATCCACCATGGGCCAAACATTAGCCTGCCTATAAGGTAACAACTGCTTTCCTCCTCTACCTCCTTCTACCAAGGGAATAACAATATAAGGATAGCTTGATACATATGTCTGGGGTTGATGCTGTGCTTTTACCAGGTCCTTGTCACTGTCCTTGGTGAAAGTCTTCTCCTTTTCATCTTCATTTTTAGTCCAGCTATATGAGATCATGTAGTTCATGATTGGAGGGTGGTAAATGGTTTCTGGTTGGTTCCAGGTTACCAGTAGTGCTGTCCTGTTCACAGGCTGTACTTTCATGTTGACTGGAGGAGTGCTGCAAGCTGAAAAACAGAAGGAGAAAAGATGAATCTCTTCTAAATAACTGAGAGAAAACAAACAGGAAGAACAGTGCCTCACTCTAAGAGCCAGGTTTTTTTCTTTAATGCCCTGGCCTACAGTAACAGCTTAGACTGCAATCCACTGAGACCAATGGGATTTAATACCACCTGCAGCTGCTTTCTGCTCTCCTGAGTAAAGTATATGAGAGAATCCATTCTCTGCAGGCAGGTTGCTTAGTTCTCGACTTCATTCTTAGTCCTGACATTTGCACCTGCACTTTAACTTGGTGACTTAAGAGCTCTGCACTGGAACATTCAGAAATACAGTGGACCTCATCCACAGCTTCCCTCATCTCCACCCTTCTGCTGTTTAGGGGTAAATACCCCAAAGCGCTCTGCTGGCCCTGGAAATAGTTGAAGTGGAAATGTGAGACTACTGGGTGAGTAAATGTTCTCCTGTTAACCTAGTACATTTTTACATTATTTTACACTCTCTTTATATATATCTTTCCTCAAAGATGCCTAACAGTTTGTCAGTAATGTATTACCAGCATAGGGAAGAGTGGCTGGGAAGAGTGGCTCTTTGAGGGCCTTGGCCATCTCCTCTGAGCAGGCAGAGGAATCCCCAGGCAGCCCTGCCTTCCTAACCCTGCCTGCAGCATGGAGGCACAAGTCACTTCTCAGCCACGCTTAAGTCAGCGGGGACATCAGCGTAGAGACAGCTTAACCTCTGGGAAAAACACTGCTTCTTCCAGCAGTACCAAACCGAAAATTCATTGGGCAGGGCAGATGGAGCCCAAGCACAAATGCAGCCCGGCCCCTCGAGGAGTGGGGTGTGCACAGTCCCCTCGCAGCGCTGAAGAAACACTTTTCAAGGAGTTGCCATGGAAAGGTCCGAGTGGGGATGCACAACACTAGATGGCACTCATATGCTGTGGGAAAACTGCATCATCCCCTTCCCAGCTATAGTTTAGATTTTTTTACCAAGCTTTAAAAATCACGTTTAAAATACCCAGTTCAGGGCAGATTCTCACATTCTCTTTCTCAGTATAAACCCTGAACCAAGGAAAATCACTTGCAACGATACCTAAACACATGTGCTGTGGCAGAGGAGCTGGTCTCTTCTGCCAGGGAAAGGCAAAGTGACACCCAGCCCATCAGACTGACACTGTGTGCAGAATTACTTTTCCCAGTACGACTTTTCCTTTTAAAGCCAACACATTGAGCTTGTTTGCTCTCTGCAGGTATGTGACTGCGTGTATATTTGGCCATTATTTCACTTCTAAAGAGTCCTAGCAGCACTGAAGGAGAAATATGTCTATTCCTATGCCTGGACTTGCAGGTTAGCCATGCAGCACTGCTGTTACATTACTGAAATAGCTACAGTTCTTAAATAAAAATGATTAAATGCTTTAAACACTAGTATTACCAGTACAATAGAAAATACCTGTCAAATGCATTTGTGCAGTTATAAGCCACATTTTGACATAAGACAACATGAATTGCAGAAATATGCTTGGGCAGGAAAGATCTTTGATGTTTGCTCTTGCCATGAGGGGTGGCAATCCTGCAGTTTTGCAGTAGATCCTTCTGCTCAACCCAGAAGGATGATCCAGCAAAACAAACAAACCCTAAGGTACCCCAAAGCAATGGATAAATGTATGTGAGTTTCTATTTGCACCCAGTTGAAGGAATCGAAACAGCATTCTGCTGTCAGTGCCACAAAGCCAGAAGCCACACCATGGCTTCCCTCTGGCTCCCCCCTAGTCCCCCAAAGCACAGTACGAAGGTGGCCAGGACCTGGATGAGATGGAACAGCTGAAAGCCATCTCTGTTATCACTATTTACAGAGCTTCCCAATCCTTGGTATGCCTCTCCATGCTCACCTCTTTCTGCTGAGATGGTCAGATCAATTCTCCCTGACATCACTGTTTATTGATAACTGCACCAATAAATCATAACTGCCCTCTTTGACGCCCTTTGTCATCACAGAATTACACTTCAAAATGCCAGGCCAGCCTTTATCGCTCCACCTAATCAAATCCCATCAGAGACAGGAGCCCAGGGCGAAGCACTACCCAGACCTGAAACTCCTACCCAGTCCTTGTCCTCCAGGAGGACATGCAGAGATTTATGTATTTAAAGTAATCATGCATCAAATTGTTTTAGAAATTCAAGCAGGTAACCTTCCTGAGAGACAGAGAGATCTACCTTAATTGCACCAGCCCTCTGAACAATGTCTGGCCAGCTGCTCTTCACACAGGGACCCCAAGTCACCCCAGGGAAAGGGGGCTGCCATGTCCCCATTCTGTGCCCCCTTCTGTAGCCAGCCTGGATGCCACTTGGAACAGCTCATGCCAGCCACAGAAGTGGATATTTCCCAAGGATAAACAGGAGACTCAAAGGGTCAGAGTCAGGAGAACCTCCCTGACCCTGCACCCTCGTCCAAGAAGGTCATGAGCACTTCTAATCACCTGAGTGACTCTGATGACTTCACCGAGGACAAGCCTCATTAACAGCCAGCTAAAATGAGGCTGAATTTACAATACTGCAATTTCTCAGTAAATATTACAAAATATTACAAAATTTTCGTGACTTAGTATGACTTGGTTCAATTTACTCCAAGGCACAGGGCAGTATGTGAAAAACCTGAAGTAATTTAGTATTAACCAACCTTTTCTGTTCAACCACATTTTTTTTAACAGCTTATGAATGGGCAAAAAAGGAATTTTTTTTTTTATAAAATGAAACATATGGTTTTATTAATTTAACTAAACCTGCTTAGGACACAATGGAATAAAGAAACATTTCATCCAATAATTCAATTTGATGATTTAATTAAAGTGATACATAATAACATAGTGAATGTCTGAAAGGCAAGGAAAAAAAGTGCAATGATTTGACCATCTATAAAACAACTGGCATTTCCCAGAGATCTAATTTTTCTTTCAATACTCTCTGTGCCTTGGATTTTTCAAAGAAGATTAAAAGAATCACAGGCTAAAGGACCTCTACTGATTTTGCAAAATGTGCAGTTGCAGAAGAGATAGAAATGCAGGAGGAGGTTGGGACAGGGAAGGGGAAGTATAATCAGGACACACTAAAGAGAAACACAAGCTTTTCTTTTGTTTTAACAAAATCAGACTTAATAAGGGGAAAAAAAAAAAAATCCAGTGAATTCATGATTTCTTGAGGAAAAAAAAAGACCCAAACCCAACAACCAGCATTATTCTACACTGAAATAGCATCTCAGCTAATTTTAGAAGAAACTATTCCTAATGCTCTGTTTAAAATTCAGATCCTGAGAGATATTAAAATATTGTGGGGGCTTTCAGGGTGTCTTTCTGTGGTGTGTGCAATCCTGAGCAGTTACCTGCACAGGTTTTGGCAGGACACCAAAGCCACTGTGTCCTGGGCTAGCAAGACTTGTGGAGACAGAAGCCCCCAGGTGGGGCAACCAGGCCACATCTCAGAGGCACTGAACAGGCAAGAGCCTTTGCAGTACCATGGCCATGCTCCATTGCAGGCACAGACATGCCCTGGATGTCTTGGAGGGAAAAATCACCCTCACCTTCCTGTCAGGGGTGACCTCAACTGGGAGAACCTGGCAAACAAGCTAGCTCCTGCCTTCTGGACAAGTCCTGCAGAGGCAGAAGCATTGTGCAGGGGTATCTGGAGGATGCCCCTCTGGCCCAACTCAGGCAGCCTCAGTGGCTCTCCCAGCTGCTGGCCATGTGTGGGGCTGCCCAGCAGCTTGATCCAGGCTTCTCTCTGCAGATCAGCCTGCTGGGGAAGGCAGGGGGAATCCAGCATCTTGGCCAGCCTCATCTTCCAGGGCTCACTCAAGCCTGGACAAGACCTGTTTGCCACTGGCAGACGAATGCAGCATGCTGATACAGTCATAAGCACTGGGCAGGCCAGCCATACAGCAGAGAATTATTTTCTTCATGTTAAAAACATTCCAGTGGGCTGGAACAAACAAAATTAATTTAACAACTCTGCATTCATCTCTCCCTTAATTTGATTTGTATGTTGTATTTGGCTACGTAACCTCCACGAGGCTTTCCTAACTGAAAGCCTGATAAAGCTTAATCCAAAAGCTCCTGGCAGCTCCATTTCAGCAAGCTGAAAGACAAAAAAAGGGGCTTGTTGCTTTGCAAAAATTAATTGCTGATACTAAAACACACCCATGAATGCAAAAAATGGCATGTAAGAGAATATTGCAGCTTTTTAAAATTAATATTGTTCCTTAAAATTGTTCCTTTATATTTCTCTTTCAAAGACAGAAATGCAACACCAGCCAGACTTTCTGGGTTTCATCACACTTTTTGCATATGCTACCTGTGGTTATGAAAAGACCTATTTAGGGAAACTTGGTGAGAGTGCAAGAACTGTATATTCAGTTATGGCTTGTATACTTCCTCCCTGTAAAACAGGTCTTCCTATGATGAATCTAGTCGCACTGGGCTCAGCGGGATTTATAAAATCCTCTAAAAATGTTCTAAGTTAGCTTGTCCATGCATAAAAATGTCACCACTTTAAAGGCAGTTATTTCTAGATGTGCTATGCCCTCCTTTGAAAAATCCCACTCTCTACCTCCTGCTGAATGTCTCAGCAATGCAAAACTGCTGTTCCTCTCCTTGGTGCCGTGGGATACACGTTGTGTGCTGAAGCCCCGACAATTTTCAGCACAGAAAAGCAACGTGACAGTGACATCCTGAATCCCTCGTGGTGACATGGGCAGAGATCTTCTAAGGCAATTTGTACATGCAAGGGGAAATATCAGCATCAGGATGTGCCCATAGTATGTTACTGGCTCAGTGGTAACTAAAAGACAGGGACAAGGGTCTTGTCTTGCTCTGGGAGGCAGCTCCTGGCTGTAAGGCGAGAGAGGCCTCACTTATTTTTCTTTCTAGTCTGGATATGCAGGATGATTCATTCAACAGGATGAGTGGCAGGGAACAGTGTCTCTCCCATAGAAAGCAGGAGCACAAAGGAAGATAGCTGGGGCATTTCTTCCCCCATGCTCAGTAGAAGAGAAACTGAGAGGTCAGTATGGGGGTTTCATGTCTTTCTTTGCCATAGGGGCGAAGAAGTTGGTGGCCAAGTTCTTGGGGAGAGAGGGTGTTTCCTTCCCCTCTGCCACAGCCCTGGGAGGGAGCTGGAAGGGCCAGTCTGCAGGACAGATGCACCACTTGCTGCTGTAATGACACTCAACTCAGCCACAGGCATCCCAGATGATTTCAGAGCTCCTGAAAGCTGTGATCAGTGCCTGTGCTATTGCCAAAACAACGCACCGAGTTCATTCAGCCCTGTCACCCCCAGGAACTCGACTGCAGACAAGAGAAAAGCAATGCCACCAACAGAAAAGGGAAGAAAAATACCTTCAACTACATCCATACTTATACACACACACATATACATTCCTTCTCATTATTAGATCCTCAAAACTTCAAGTAAACACTGAAATCCAAAAATATGGGTTATGCTGCAATGCGAAAACTCACACTTGCTTTCAGTGCCATGGTAAGGGAAGTGATACAGGGGCAGATTCAGCCACATTGAACTGGTGTGACTCAGTGGAGGTGCTCAGGAAGAGCCTCTGATCCATAATAAACAAGAGCATGCTTTGGGCTGTCAGATTCAATCCCAGAGTTCAGCGAGGGCTGTGCTCCCAAAGGATAACAAATAAACTACAAAGATCATATGCAGAGACAACACAGGCTTTAATATATCAGAAAGTGCTAAGAGGCATACTTATAACATTTTCCCCCTTCTTTTACTAATGTTTGCAGTTTTTTGGCTTTGCTTTAGTGTACATTGTTGACTTCTCAGAGCACTTATAAATGACATTATTAATACATAAGGATAATTGCTTTAAAGAGTAGCACACATTTTTCCTTTACCTTTGCCTGCACTTTGCCAGCAGGCATTGGCAGGCTCCAGAACATGCTGTACACACAAATATTTGTGTTGATCTACTTCAATCCACAGGCAGAATGTAGCTAGGAGACAGACTATTTATCTTCCCTGTTCTTACCTTCCACTGTGCTTCAAACAGACAGGGCTGTTTCTTGAGGTGTGAGGGACAGACCCCACACTTGTTTTATGAGCCCTGTGAAGTAACCTCAGGAGCAAATGGGCACATGGGTCCCTCTGACAGAGGATGACTGGACAAACTGGGATTTGCCCCTCGGTTGCTGACCCATTTCCCAAAATGTACACACAACCAACATTTGGATTAATACCTGCATGGCTTTGTAGCACCTAAATTTCCATGGCATTACAGATCCTGTTTTACTGAAAGGCATGGACTATGTATTTGCACCTCAGTATTTCACATAATTCACAAATCCTGTTTCTACAGCTGTGGTCTGAGTCCTCAGCAGTGCAGGTCAGCCTTGCACCATCAGATGCCATGCTGGGCTCAACTGATGTCTGACAAGGACCTGCCCTGCAAGTTTTGTGTTTGTATTGCACACATCCATGTGTGCACGCAGAGGGTGACTTGTGTTTCAAATGTACACCTGTGCCCTTATTTACACAGTGTGTTTGTAACACATGTGTGATCACATTCAGTGATCACAAATGGTATCAGTGGGGAGAAAGAAGGATTTCCTGCCAGAAGGACACATATTTGCTATGTTAGCCAAGCTGACCTTTCCAGTGTTCTGGTGAGGGCTGTTTGGTCTGGGGAGCATAGGAAGGATAGGCCAGTAGGGCTGGTAGAGCCTCCTAATACATGCCTGTGGGATCCCAAAATCAGATTAGGAAAGCAGCTTTCCTGTCATAGTTTCTGGAGGCTTTTTCCAGCACAAAGGATGAGCTGCAGGCACTCATGGCTCAAACTAAAATTAGTACTTCTGTGGGCTGAACAGCTGGGCCAGCAGGTAGGCAGTGCAGAAAGGAATTCCCTCCAGGTGTAAATGGAATAAATCATCAGGCTCAGCTCTTCCAGGTTTAGTAGCAGCTGTGAACCCAAACCACATCTACACTTTCACACCGAATTCCTCTTGCTCTGTTGGTTTGGACCCTTTATAATCTCTGAAGAAGTGTAAGCAGTGACTTAGTGCTTATTAAAAAATCTATTGATAAGTTGTTTACTACATTCAGGCCCAGGCACATGCACTCCTCACATTACAACCACACAGAAGTTACTACTGGTGTAAAACAGAACCCTGCAGAACAGAGCAACTGCAAGGGAAGCATGGGGTCTGTGTCAGGTGTAAGTACCACATCTTTTTGCATCTGATTCCCCCTCAAAATGGGTCAGTTTTTTTATTGAAAAGGTTTGTGTTCCACCTGACCTGAAACCCTCTGGAAGGCAGAACCCTGTCCTTTCCTGCTTTTGCAGGACACTCTCCAAGACAACTGCACACACGAGGACCCAGCCAGCACTGCAGAGCAAGACAGGGCTGAGGTGGAAGGGATGGAATATGCAGAGGGAACACACTGATTTCTGCCTAAAATGTGCATTCAGCAGCCACCTGAGGCTCAAAAAGAGACTCTTGCAGCTGCAGGTGAATATCTTTACTCGGAGCACAAAGCAGTGGCAGACGGGCAGGTCTGTAGTGCAAAGATGCAGGGCAAGCAATGAGCAGGACACAGTCACCACCCTCAAGTGTGACCTTTTCCTCCAAGCCAGGCTGCTACACCAATAGAAGTCCTAATGACGAGACATGAATTCATTTCCACCACACCTAGTAGGGTGCTGACCTGATTAAAGGGGAATAGAACTGGGAAATGATAACTTCCATAACAAAATGAAATCAAAAAGCCAACAGGAAAAGCCCTGTTGTCCAAGGAAATGAGGAAGGAGTTGTTAATCCATGAAGAAATCTTCCAAGATTCTTCCAAAGGACAAAAAGAATCAATGCTAATGGTAAACATACTGTAAATTAACTTAAAAAGGGTCTTGTTTATTTCCATTCCCCCTGAGATATTTAAAGAAAATAAATAGCTAAATTTTGCTTTAGCCATACTGAGTTAAAGTTTCAATAATAAATCATTTTAAATTTACCTTCTCTTTGTTGTTGCTTTGGATATGTTACATATTGCTATGGAGTATTTTTACTAATTTAGGTTTGACTAAAACATAAAAATGACATTCTGCAAGAGTAGAACTTCTCTGCCTGAGACTCCTTCTGGACTCCCAGAGAAAACCTGAGGGCATGAAGATACTGCAAAGTTGTTTTGAGGCAGTTTTCATAAAACATGGGCATTTAGAAAGCAAAACCAAATTACTGGGAGTAGTAACAGAGGCTATAAATGAGACAAATAACTTGTTCTCATTCAGAAACACTGCTGCCAATGCTCTAGACTATCTGCCTTGAAGTGTTGATGTCAGTGCACTGAATCTCTGGACCTTTGGATACTGCTGCATGGGAGGTGCACTCCAGTGCTGTGCAGAAAGGCAACCCCTTTACAGAAGGCTGTAGTCCTATTTCTGACACCAGGAGCCATGAAATGGTGAAGAACTAAACTGCTTTGCTTGAGCAGTGCAGTACCTTTGGCTGCAGGCCACCGGCCTGAGCCATGCCTCCAGCACAAGGCATGCAGGGAGGAAAATCCAAGTATCTTCTATCCATGTCTTAGTGGCACTAAGTCAAAAGGACTTCTCAACTGTGAATTACCACCACATAACAAAAAATAGTAAGGAAAATGATCACCTGTACAGTACTAGAGAAATGTCCCAGCTGCTGATTTAGAGTGCAAAGCTAAGTTTTACTGGAGTGGATTTATGACTGCTCATTATTTAACTTAGTGTAGGATCATAATTACAGATGGTACTCTGAGGCGAAATCCCACTGATGGGAAACAGCATCATTTGAGACTCCAGCAAAGAGTAATCAGACACCTTTGGGAAAGTAATCAGGCATCTGTGAAAGAAAACTCTGATGTCAAGAGCCCCTCACATGGGATGCTTGTTTAAGTGTTGTAAGGCATGCAGCACATTTAATGAGATAGAAAGGTTAAAGGGTTTTTCTGAGTGTTAAAAAAAACCATAAAGAAACAACATTTGATGTAATCAGCAGCAAAATAAAATGGGCAAGTATTGTTGCACATGGGGTACCTACTGAAACAAGGAAATGAAACACCTTTTCCTCCTGAGTTTCCATGCCTACACCTTTAGTAAAGCAGGTAATGTTTTGTAAATACAGCTCTGCTTGATGGGACAACATGTGAAAGTAGTAAGGATCCCCTGCAGACCCAGATCCTTGAACTGGATGGACTTTTATGTAAGAATTCTGTTTGGCCCTGAAGAGCAATGTACACTATTAAAGCAATAAATAATTAGCAATTCCTCTACCAGAGCTGCTTGAAAGCAGCCCAGGAGCTGCAGGAGCACAATGTATGATGTGACAGAGCAACACAGTCCTGAGCCACAGAGGACAGGCCAGAGAAGAAAGGAGGCAATTTTAACAGAGATGGTCTTGTCCAAAAAGTCAGACATTGCCACAGTCACTGATAATTCCAGTATCTGACTAATGCTTTACAAATGCATTCTTGGCTTAGAATGTCTGTACCTTCTAGAGAACCTCTAACTTTTCAAAACTATACATAAATTAGTATTGCAACATGGATGAGTCCTCTTGTTAAATGATGATCTGCCTGATTTAACAGTATGATCCACTATATAGCCTGGATCTCTGAGTTTCATCTTAAAAAGTATCACTGTACAAGGGTTTATTATCAACCCACCAGTTGCTACAATTACATAGCTGAACAGTATTTAACCTGGATGGTGTATTTCAGAAATAAGATCTTTAAACATCATCTGTATGGTTTTTTGAAATAGCTCCAGGGTCAACTTAAAAATTAAGCTCAGCTCATGGGCTCCGATTCAGCAAAGGTCTTATGCATATGCTTTTATTCCAGGCATCCAAGCAGTCCTCAAGAGAACTGTTTTAAATCAGTTTTTGCCAATAGGAGGAAGCAATGAGATAATGGAATACAGGAAAACTCCTCTTGTTAAACACTGACACAAAAGAAAATCTGGAGTTTTCACTTGTAAGTGAAAAATTAGTCTTATTTCAAATCAGCCGAAGTATTTCACCATCTTGTATTCTGATGACTGAAAACAATGCCCCTCTCTTCACTGCCTCTTTCGAATTAAAACAAGAGAAGGGAGAGGAGAGTAACAGCAAAGCAAAATGCTGGTAACATTCATACTGGTTAACAAACTGGATCCAAATGCACTGACCTAAACCAGCCTTTCCCAGAAGACATTTTGTTTACCAAATGCCACCACTTTTGGGGCTAAGGAAATACTCAGAGGACTGGTATAGAGTGAGAAAGTTTTCCTCCAGTATATCTACAGGTTATGCTACTGGTCACAGTTCTGTGACCTGAGATAGCTTTCATAGCTGAGTGCAAAAACATTCCTCTTTGGTCCCAAACTGTTCAGGATGGCACATTTGCCAACGGACCACTGCTTTGTGTTGATCTGAAATTCCCTATTCACCAGGGAATTCTGAAAATTATTCTGAACATTATGCAAATTGTTCTGGGCACATTTTCCTCCAAAATAAGAAAGGCTTACATAATGAATGCTACACTGTTTTCCAGATTAGCAATACTGCCCACAGACTTAATAGAGTGTGACAGAGGAAACAAATTGCAAAAATTCACACCGACAAACATACCCGAACTTACCCTGCAGAGCTGAAGACCATCACAAACCATATCACCTTGCAGCAAGTAAAAGACACATTTTCATGACCATGCCTTTTTCTACAACACACAAATCAGGAACAAGGAGGGCAGACAAGAGTCAACATGTGACAGCCATTGTCACACTGCCTAATGCAATGTGGAAAGCATTGAGGTGCAACCAGGAGGTATGCAGAAGAATCTGCATAAAAGAGATTTGTTATGCTAACCTTACACTCTTCTATACTTGTATGCAAGACTGGCTGGCAGGAAAGCACTCCATGCACTTGGTTCCTCAGTACTTTTGCATGAATGACACTCTATGAAGTGGTACTATATTTACTAGCTGAATAAACAACAGGTTTTACTTTCACTCAAGTATTATGACTTCAACTCATTTTATTTATATGTCAGTAGTTCAGAATGTGCAGTGGACCAGGCACATCATCACTGTTCACCTTTGTCAAAAAAGAGGCCAGAAACATCCATGTTGTTATATTTCTGGGACAGCTGTATCTCATCCCTGTAACCTTTGGAGGATATACTACAATCCATTTCATGTTAGCAATACTGCACCAACCTATTTATCTTAAGTTCATGAAAAAATGCACCTATTTTCAGTGTCCCCTGGTGTGCACACAACCCAGAAAGTGACAAGCTAACAGAGCTGGTACAAAACCACCAGCTGCCCAGCCATTAGCCTCCTAGAGCAAAAGCTGAGGGGAGGAAGAAATCACCAACTCCAGCCTCATCCCTGCCATTAGATGGCCTGATGAATGTTGTCAGACCATGGAAAATGCATGTCCTCCACCTGAGGGTCTCTCTTGTCGCAAATTCCCAGGCAGGTACAAACACAGAGAATTACGGTACTTGAACATGATGGCAGAGGACCCATAGAGAACCTGCCCAGAAAACCAGTCCCCAAAAACCAAACCACAAAATCATGGACTAATGGTTGTGCTGGTCCCTTGCTCCTGAAGACTGGCTCACCTCATGATAACTAAGACATGTGTGTTTGGTTCTTAAAGATCAAAGTCATGGTGAACATTTCTGGTTATTCAAGGTGCTCCTTTGGTCTTGACAGTTCCAAATTCAAGATCAGCCCATTAACTATCGACCTCAGTGTTTGTAATGCTCTGAATAAATTGTGGGTTTCAGTTATTCACTGTGGTGGTGAAAATCAACCCAAGATTCTTTATAATCTTAAAAACAATCCAGCAAGATGAGGAATATGCAGGTGTGTGGCCAAAGCTGTTAAACCTCCTTGAATGTTATATCAGAGGTACCTTGGCTGCACTCAAAATAAAAACTAGTCAGTTTTGTCACTTTTAACATTATGTAAATCATTAACTTTCATCGCTGTTCTGGGTAAATAATATGTACAGAGGATATAACTGAAGAAATTACTGACACATGTTGCTGTTACAACACTGATTGAAAACTACGGGCCAGAGCATCCGAGCGTAGCAGGTTTCTTCATTCCCAAGATCTCTTTCTCACTTCTGATGTAAATTCTCTGTCCCAAGGCTGCCTCGTACATGAGGTTTGTGTACGTGTATATTATATATATATAAATAAGCACGCTCAGAGAATAATGAGCCCTGAGAAATACACTCTCCCAGCACTCTCTTGGGAAGGTGAGGTTGCTGAATGCAGCTGTTTTCATGATTCACATCCTCTAAAGTCTGCACTTTCTGTGCCTGGCCAGGTGAAAATGCCAGGTAAAAAAGGGAAGCTTGTAAATCTGCTTAGCTGTTTCCTTCTGGCAAACTGCCCCTCTCTTCTTTACCACTACTGGTTAAGCACCAAGCACTTCACAAGACTGAAGACTGGAAAGTACATGTGATTTCTTCTACCTATAAATAACACCAGTCAATAAAATAAAGGCAAATAAAAGTAGTAAATTATATTTATTTCTAGTCTTATTTTATCCAGAACACATTTCTCTCAGAATTTCTGATGTGCTCCTCTAGCCAGGGCTGCCTGTGCCAGTGCAACAGGAACCTCCCTCCACCCCCCTCCCTCCAGCTCATTATCCAGTGTCTGACAGAAGCAAGTGCCAGCTGCTCTACAAAAAGGCACATGAAACACTTCAGCAAGACATTAGAAAATCACCTGCCTAAAAGGAAGAGATTATTTTCCTCCTGTCACCATTACCAACAGACTGATACAAACGGTGAATTAAAAGGTCGACAGTTCTTCAGAAGTCTTGTTACTGAAGAAATGAAACCCATAACCACATGTGGATACTCTATTTCCATTCAAACTCCCAACGCCTCAGTGCTAATGGGGATGAATTTTTACCTCTGACCTTGGCCCTTTGGTTTTCCCTTTTTGTCTGGCATCTCCACAGCCCTACAGCCAGATGGCAGAAACAGGGACATTGCCAGTTTGAGATTCATATTTTGTAGCTTTGAGACCCACGCATTCTAAGACTCTATTGTCATGGCACCTTGTGACAGCGAGTTCCATAGGCAGCATAATCAGAATTAGTTAATTTATTGACACTTACCAACAAGGAATGCCTGCACAACCTGCATTATTTCTCTGGTAGCTCACAGCTGTTCTTGACACCATTTGATGACAAAGTAGATAGGAAAAAATCTCCTATTAGTCAAGTGTAAAATTCTAAATTATAATCTACCTTTGGAAGCTTCTGTGCCGAGTGGATTTTCCAAGATGTCTGTCATATCTTGGTTCCAAGCATCCTTCACAGCAGACTTGGATACCTTCCTGTTGTTCAGGCGTTGCTGTGGTCGGAAGTTGTTCCTCAGGTACTCCACAGACTTGACATGGTCTTGCTGCTCAGTGGTGAAGATGGAGTAAAATGCCTCCAGCTGATCGCAGCCATCATGGCAGGGGAGAGAAGGGACATTAATTAGAAAAACAATGTGGTGAAATCCGGGTGGCTGATAAGACAGCAAAATGGAAGGAAGTAAAATGTTGATGCCAAGACTGATAAAACCACAGGGGAAGTCAGACTGCCCACTGAAATTATTGCCAATCACTTTATCTCAGCACAGGGCTTATCCTGCCCAACATGGGAGAAGGCCTCCTAGAACCTGTGGACATCTGTCACTGGCAAAGAAACATTTGCCCTTAAGATCCCTTTTGTGTGACACAGCCTTGCCAATCCCTCCTCACCGCTGGCACCGTTTTGTTTCACAGTATCGCGTCAAAAAGTGCTTCCAGGTCATTCCACACCAAGAGCTTTCTCCTGGATAAGGCAACACTTCCTTATCTCTGAATACCTTATGAAGTTTAGCTGCCAGGCTAAGCTTCACAGAGAGCTCGTGCAGCACTTTTAGGCACAGCTAGCATATACTCCTCTGGGAATAAGTTTCTTCTGTTGGATTCAGATGTGAGCTATTTATAAGAAAACGTATTAACCTGTAAGAAAGAACTGTAATTGGAAAACTTTTCTGTTACTTCGTATCTTAGTGTTTCTTAGAAAAAAAAATTCTAGCAAGCTAAGGTGAAAATATTTTCAGCTAATGTTTTTCTCCCAGCTGTCAAAGTACGTACAGCATTTACTGTTACCTTGTTATCATTCAGGACAAAAACCTAGAATTAATTATGTTGCTGCTGGAAAGACTGACCAAGACAGAACAGAGAAGAAATCAGTCCTGATATTGTTTGCATCACATCAGTTACATATATTGATAGTATGGATTTTGGGAGGCCAAAATCTGGCCCAGAACTTCAAAAAGGGACTGGAGTAACATCCATAGCTTAATGACAGGTCACTGGAACTTACACACTTTCCATTAAGCGTGTCCGCTCTAAAAGCTCTGGAGAAGGATGTGAGCCCCAAACCTTAAAAGTGGAAGAATTATCATGGCAGCCTCAATTGATAAAGCTGATAAATATAATCAAAGAAGTGTGTAACAGAGCAGTTAAGCATCCTCCACTGACTCATTAGGAACCCACTATCATTATTTAATTTCTCTTCAAACCAGTAATCTGAGCAGGAGACGAGCAGGGAGGGGTGACCAGCACTGATCAGTTCCCACTGCAGGCAGGGAGCTCAGGTGGCATTTCCAGAGCTCAGGTGCTGCTTCCAGGCTTGCAGGTGCAGGTGCTGGGATATGAATTGTACTTTTTTTTCTGCATCTTAAATGAATGCCTTATTCCCAGGTTTTCAACACTATTCTGTCTCTGTTTCTTTCAAAGAAACATCCTGAAAAATTAAAAAACCATTTCCTAATTATTAGCAGGACCCCCTCAAAAGCACAGGAGGATGGATTAAAAAGGGGCAAAAGGACTGACTTACACTTTTGTCTTAAAAAAAAACCCACAAAAGCTGATCCTGCTACACTCTTCTATAAAAGCACAGATCAAAACTCTTGTGCTTATTTACATACCTTTTGCACTTCACGCACTGGAAGCAGTTTTGATGAAGCCAGCTAACAGGGCTTAAGGTGACTTTATAAAAGCACAAGAACTTGGGTAGTAACTCCTTCTCTGAAGTCAAGTCTCTAGGCTTAGACATCTGTGACATTAATTGAATTTTTAAACTTTCAGAGAGAACTTTTAAAATATTTTCTTCTGCCATGCTACCTTGGGGAGGTGTAATTGCATTTTAACAACTGCCAATTCAAACATGATTTTTAACCTTCCACTTATCATGTGTTGAAGTATATATGAGCCATTTCAACCTCACTTTCACTATAAAAATATTATCTACGACAAATGAGAAATTAATTTATCTACAGCTGCCAGAAAAAAATAATATTCTAAGATCTGCAGTCAAGGAGCTACATTCATGCTCTTCAAGGAGTACAAGAGCTCCTGTTCAGAAGAAGAAATTAAAAGCTCTTGTAAGACTATTGTAGATACAGGGAAACCTGATCTAAAACTCTGAGTCATGCAATTACAAACCATTAAAGCCTGATGTGTAGTTTTCTAAGGGTTGGCTATACAAATGGCAATTAAAAATACTGAAACTGTTACAAGCACAATGAGCTACTCTGAGGTATGCATTACGAGAGATAATGCCAGGCTTTGGGTCATTGAATGCACTTAGCTTTACAATGCATCCACAGGGTGACACAGCTTGTCCTGGTTTGTTGTCTAATTATGATGATGATGATGATGATGGAGGACTGCAAATAAAACAGAGAAGCCTCCACAAATGGACCACTTCACTACTGTCCCTTTTCCAGCAAGGTATTTTGCACAAAAGCAAGAATTTAATTGAAACAGCAATAAAGCTTAAACAATATCACTGTTGTCCCCTGGGATTACAGGCTGCTTCATGGGGTTTGTGATAAAGAAGGTTAAACTATGGCAATGGATTATGTTACACTGTTTCTGTTAGAGGAACAAATAATAATAGCAGTGGCAGGGTGGCAGGCTCTTGAAACACAAACATCTAGAGCTACCAGGGAGGGGGGAATACTATTATTTATTCCACATGTGTTGTAGTATCAATGAAAGTCTGTCTACACACAGAATTCCCAGCCCTTCAACCACACGCACATGCACAGAGCAGCACAACGCCAAATTTCAAAGGCTTTTTTTGGAACAGTCACTTCTGTACAGCACAGGAAAGGAGCGATGCCAGGATAAAGTACCTTTATACCGACAGCCGAAATTGGTATTTACCGTTTTATTTGCATTTGTTAAAAAAGAAAAAAGAATCATGGCGCACCTGATGTGCACACAGGGTATAAAACTGAGCATGGGCCAGGCCTTGCAGCCACCAAATAATAAACAGTAAACTTATTGATGTAGTGAAAAGCTACAAGGGATTGCAAGTATCCTGCAGGCAAGGACAGAATTCAAAATGATCTCGACAATCAGAGAAATAGCCTGAAAAAAACAAGGGGTCTGATTCAAACGGGACCATGTGCAGAGTCCCAGGCTCCAGCCAGAACCGGGGCTGCCTGGGGGCACAATGTGCTCAGCACTGCCAGAGGGCTCCAGGGAAAGCCTCCAGCAAAAGGGTTCCTGCTGACCAGGAGCTGAACACAGCCAGTACTGTCACACTTCTGTGAAACACACCAAATAACACCAGGATGGGTGGCTGGAGACATGAATCCTGCCATGTCCCTCAGCCTCTGGAGGGCCTCAGCTGAAGCACTGCAACTGACTTTGAACACAGACTGTCAAAAAAAGATGAAAAGAATCTATGGGAGAAGCAATGAGGTCTAGAAAACAGGAAGAAAAGCCTGGAGCAGGGATATGGCAAGTGCCTTCTGTACTTCTGAAACCTTTGAGCTCAACATCTGTCAGTCAGGATCACCCAGTGAACTGTTCACATGCACTTTACAGAATTAGTAATGTAAAAAGTTTGTTTTCAGTGGCTTATGACAGATGAATAAGAGGTGAGACTAAGTCCAGCAGGCTGGCTTTCTAAAGACCACAGTCTTACAATGTCAAAATACACTGAACTAGCAAACATTTGACTTCCTCTAGACATTGCTTTATCAGGATAATTCTTCAAACTCCAGACATTGTGTCTATTTGCATTAAAAGCTGCTATGTGCTAATTTTAAAGATTTGTGCACCAGCTCGCTGAGCACATAATGGCAGCTTCACTGTATTATAAAAACAGTTAAGCATGGAGAATTAATGGAAAGATGTCTTTTCTAATGTAATTAGTTCAAATTACTAAATCTGAGCAGAACTGAAATCACTCACTTTACTTTGAAAAGAAAGTTCCAATTAAAAAGAATAAAAGGGAACTCTATGTAACTATTTACACCATAGCTTAATTTAATCTTAACAAAAAACAATATGAAATAAATCACTGAAAGGAAACTGGGTTTCATGTTGTACTGTCTTCTCAAGACTGATGGCTCCTGCTCAGAAACAATATTACTTAAGAGAATTAAAAAAAATTCACCGACACTTCCTTTTTTGTCAACAGAAACGTTTGTGTTCTCCAAATTAAACCGGCGGGCTTGGAAAACGCTGTCTTAAGGAGGGCAAACTAAGAGATGGGCTTCACTGACCAAACAAACACACCTGATGGTAAGAAATGGGCACAGGCCTCCGAAAAACGATCCACTCCACGATCTCGCTGCAGGGAGGAGTAGTCAGGGAACCTGTGTAGCGGTAGTAGCTCCCCAGAGATGTTGGCAGAAGTTCCCTCAGCACAAAGGGATCCAGAAAGGTCTCCTTCTCTGCAGGGAAGATTGACAAGCAGGATTACACTTTTTTTTTAATGTGTCTTTAAAACAGACATCACATTGCTAGGCAGCCTAACAAGGTGTAATGGCAACAACATATTTTATCATACATGTAATGAGAAATGGAAACCCTCTGTTAGAGCTGACGCAGGGTTTCTTAAAAGAGCAGCCAAAATGCTAGTCAGCCCCATCCCAAACACACACCCTCCTAATCTGAACGTGTGCAGGTGTGAAATGCACTTGCTACCCCACTGGTTTATGTCAGTACAGAAACAGTCAATGTTCAGCACTCTGTACATGAAGTCAATGGTTCCAGCACTCATTACATGGCTCTCCAGCTTGATGGCAGCAAGACAGAACCCAGTGGGACACAGCCAAGGCACAGTGGTCCTGTTTGCTGCTGCCTGACCAAAGAACATCGGGCAGTGTCTCATCTCTGCCGGGGCAGAAAGGGGTGCAGGAGTAGAGTCAAATCCTCCGTGGACTGCTGAGATGGAGGAGGCACAGCCATGCTGCTCAGCCAAACTTCTCTGGGAGCTGCCAGGCAGCTGGGCTGAGGACACAGGACACTGCTGAAGCTCAACGTGGTGCTCAAAGCAACATCCAAGCAGTGCTCACTCAGGCCTGCACCCATCCACTCTGGCACTGCCAGGGTGCTGCAGACACAGCCAGACTGCACCACAAATAGGTTTCACAGGTAAAACTGTTGCCCCTTCTCCCAGATCCAAGAAAGTCCTTCCCAGGATCCAACAGTCTGGGGACAAACCTTTTTCTCTCTGAGCCTCTCCTTGGACAGCCTGAAATACAGACCTAAGCCCTGGAAGCATTCACCCACAAGTAACAGTGACAAGCTGGTAGTATTTAACACCATGAAGAAAAATAAATAAACAAAAGGAGGGAACAGCTGCAGGCAAGGCAATTTCCCTGCCATCCCTGAGCATTTATCCTCTGCAATTCATGTTGACTCAGAGGCTGAAGTGCCCTCTCAGCCTGTGCAAAGGTGCTCACTGCCTCGGGCAGGCTGACACGAGGGGCTCTCCCGAACATCTCTATTCCTCACTTTCAATATCCTGCATGCCTCAAACAGAAGTCCACACTTGGGCACAGGGAACTCATTTTCTATCTCACCAGAGCTGCTGAGCAAACCCACCCCCACCCCCTCCCCACCCCAACAAAAGGGAGAAGCAGGTGGGCTGGTGATTGACACACATGTCTTCCAAATAGGATGAAGCCTGCAGAATTCACTTCCACAGCATCCCACAGTCTTCTAGCAGTCTTGATCAAATCAGGAGTTGCCTAAACCTCTTAGCAGCAGTCTGATAATCAGGGGATTTTTTTTTAACTCCACTGCTGTTGCATGATGCCAATGATACATACACTTCAGGTATCTTCTATTTTCTGCACAACATCAACAGGTCTGTGATGTTTTCATAGCTTTCAGCATTACAAAATATGAGTAATTCTATTAAAGTCAAGGCCATACTGCAACCTCTTGGTGAAGAATTCCTTTCCTTCTAATCCAAGTAGATTTTGACTACATCTGCATCTCCAAAAAGGAAATAAATAATATTCCACATTTCTTCCTTGTCATAGCATACCTGTGATAAAAAGTGTGCTTAAATAATAAATACTAAAATATATGTGATTGTCCAAAGTTCAAAGAGATTCTAATCAAGAAGTCATAATCACAGCAAAAGGTCACATTTAATTTGATTGGCTCATTTTTATGCAGAAAAACTTGGTTAGAAAAACTAGAAACTCAGTCACAGGACTGGATTTTCAAATGCAGTACACAAACCCTGACACTGGATTTCTATTTCAGAGCCATCTCTCTGTATCAGCACCCAGCAAACAGTGGGCCACAATGAATTCCAAAGTGTTTTAATACACCAACATCCCCAGCATCAACAGCCAATGACTGCACGTGAAGGAGCTGGGAGGCAGAGGCACATTTTGATAAGTGCTTTCCTCTCCAATTTAAGAAAAAATGTTGCACTTAAAATTAACAATTTAACTATTTCTAACTTTTGTAACCTTTTAGTTACAATGATGGAATCACTTAAGATGCTGGATAAAGGCTCTGCGCAAAACCACAGATATGGTATCCCTTTATCAAAGGATGGCAGAAGAAGGAAGCTCATTTTACACTTTCAAGGATTTTTGTGCCATATGCTGACAATATTATATTTTAATAATTAATTGTTCATCAAAGGAAAAGATGAAGAACAGGGATGCTAAATTCAAAGTTATTCAAATTGCAAAAATGAATAATGCATAACTTTTATATTAAATACACACTGTATTAAGTAGTCTACATTTCATCCAACTCTGTCTTTCATTTTTAAACATTTTGAACTACAATATGAATAATCAAGTAAAGGAAGCTTATTTAGACAGAGAAATACCTTATTTGAATGCAAACTGGAAATATCCGACTGTGATTAATTTTTGGTTATCAATTAGGGAGGGTTTTTTCCTAAGCACTTGGGAAGTCATAGTCAGCTGTGAAAAAGAGTATTTCTCAAGGAAAAAGTAGCTCTGCTAATACACAGTTTAAGTAGGGCAGGGTGTACTCGATCTAATTTTTCATGGCTACAAGCAACGCTCTAAGTTTTCATTAATGAATGCCAAAGATTAAAATGAAAAAATACATATAATTGGATTAAAATGACTACTAAAATAGATGATAATCAATTGATTATGCTTTTAAAATGTAACACTTTTGAAAACATATCATTTTTTTATATTGCTTGCCATCTAGATGCATAGTGCAGAGTTTTAGAAATTGGAGTCACAAAAATCTTCGCATGAAGCTTAAAGAAAAAGGGACTTCAAAACACCAGTGCCTGCCTGCCATATCCTTCAAGAGCATATTGAAATAGTAAAAGCCATGAAATTGAAGTTCCTAAGAGCTTGAGACAGTTTTGAAAATGGCATTTTGAAGTCATATCATTTTAAAGATTTCAATGTTAAGTCAGTTATTGTTGTTGGTAAAACTGTAAGGAGAATAACTTCCAGGCTAAGCAAGAGCATTCACTGATTACCATAGAAATATTTTTTATATATACATATATATACACACACATGCATGTGCTCCTATATAGTTCCTACTAAATGAAAAAGAACAAGGTTGGAGACAACAACAAACCTTTCCACACTGTCTTTTATTACCAGCTCCTGTTTCCCATTTATAGTGCCTGGGATGGGCATGAACTGTGTCCCGGAGGCTGGGAACAGACTGAGTGGAGTGAGGAGTTTCTAGGAGGAAGAAAGTGGAAAAGGCTGGAAACTACATGATTGATGAGACAGTGTTTGCTGAGAGGTACTAGGAAATAACTGGCAGACAAAACCAATAAAAGACAGCAAAGCAAATGTCTTCACCTGCAAACACCCGTGAATCACTGCAATCAATACTGCAAAGCTGACCCATGAGCCACCTACTCACTCTCACACATAAACCAGAGCCCTGCAATGCTCTCTTCTGCTGCTCCTTGTCCTCCTCTCATCTCAGCACCTGAGCACCCAAATAGAAATAGAAACAACCAGGAAAGCAGAGCCCCAGAGATCCTGCCCCTGAAGACAGGCCCTCGAAATACAGGGCAGTCCCCTGGGAAAGAACAATAACCTGCTGCTGCCAGCAGTGCTCCCAGGTGATGCAGCAAAGAGCACTATCCAAAACACTAATGCAGTTTATGCACAGGTAACAAACAGCAATACTTTGTTTATAGCACTAAGGCTCGCAAAAACATGTTCACTCTAATACCTCAAAGATAAAAATAGCAAGCACCACAGAGTCATTGTTGACCACTAAGACAATGAATGTGGCATTTAAAATACTAAGTGTTCCACAGTATGAAAGGACAATATTGTATTTCAGCTCTCACATTCACAAAAAACAATTAACTGAGCCAGCTGGTAACATACTTGACTTTCTGATACAACATCCACATCTGCCTCTCGGTCTGTCTCTCACACCAGAAATGTGAAAAGTCACACCCAGCATATTCTTTGTTTGGGCTGAGAAATCTCCCCGGCATTTTGCATGGGACAAAGGGCCATTTTCTGTACAACCTGACCCAAAGGGGGAGCAATTGCAGACGTGCTTTAAAAGCCTGACCTATTTACACTCTGTAAAGTCATCACCACTAGGTCTAAATTAATACTAAATTGGGCATAATAGTTTACTGAGCAGAGGAGAAAATCAGATAACAGGAGTGGATCTCCACCAACTACTGCATTTTCACAAGCTGGTGCCAACAAATATTATATTGAAAGAGTCATCAGTTGAACATTTTGCCTTCAAGGACTGACTTGCTAAAATACAGTCTGTAAATCACTGGATAAACCTGAATTTTACCCAAATCACTAGAGCAAGAGGCTTCTTGAGATATGCAGGTAAACAACACACAACTATCTGTGATCAAAACTCTTTTAAATCTAACAGGAGCTTGGATTGGACATCACAAGAAAATAACTATATGCCAAGTCCATTTATATCTCATGGAATGCTTTGGGACTTTCATCATGATTTTCTGTAAGGAAACAGGAACTTGGCTGCATTGAAAACAATATCTTAAAATGAGCTTATCTCCATAATTAACGTATGTGCAGTGCCTGATAGGTACCCAGCTACACTCTGAATAACTGAAGTCTGCAATACCCATATGAAGAGCTTTGAAAGTCTCCCAAATTTGTTAAACAATGTTATTGCCAATTTCATTTTCACAATGAGCCAAGACATTCTAAAGCTTCTGCATTCAAACTTTTAAAAAGCAAACACACAAAAATAATCAAAAGGACATCACGTTGCACACCCACTGAGCCAGAACTTCCCAGATAAAGCAGGCAGCAAAGCACAGCCAAGGACCAGGCTCATGGGGGTGATTTCAGAGATGAGATTACAAATGTTATATATTACTTTAAGTGAAAGGATCATCAGATGAGGGCTTGCTGTGTAAATCCTGCAGGAAGAGCAGTATTTGACAGTCCTCTGTACTCAGGGTAATTCTTGTCATTTATTGTGCAATTATTTTTCTCACTTTTGTTCAGTATTTTTTAGTTTGTTTTTTTTTTTAAAGAGCCTCTGCTAAGCAATGTAAGGAGCTGTAGGGACACAGAAAGCACAGCATGGCAGGGAGGAGGGGAGTGAGATAATAACACAGTTCTGCAGACTAATTTAATCTGAGACAACCAGTGAGAGGTACAAAAAAATGAGGAGGAAGGAATAAAAAAGGCAAATCTCTTATTCACAAAAAAACATTTCCATGCTACGTGTTGGTCTCAGGCTTAATTTTTCTCACTCTCTTTCTTAAAACAGCTTAGGAGGAAAAGGTTTAGCTGCAGAGAAGAAGTCTTAACTCTTTAAAGAAGAAAAATGTTATTCTGAACCTTTCAGGCTTAAGCAATGATGATGCAGAGCAGCTGTTGGCATTCGGGACTGGGATGAGACTTCCCCAGGTTTAACAAACTCTAACCTGAGGCAGAGGTGAATGAGGCTGGACAGGCAAGGAAACTAAGAAATACAGAATAAGCACCAGCCACAGCAAGAAAAAGAAACTATGACAAAGTTTAGAGGAGAGGAGGATGCCTGGAAAAAGCTGGACCCTGGCAGATGTTGAAGTGAAGCAGAAGTGCCCAGAGGAGCATGGATTGTTCACATCTGCTCCAGCACAGCCAGAGCAAAACCACATGTTCTCAGATTTCTCCACCCCTCACTTCACAGAGAACATCCCCAAAACCCACCAGCATAGTACCCAACTCCTACTCCCTGCAAATGATTTGTTCACATTCAGCATCAGCTTTAATTCTTAACTTTTGTAAGTGCAATCTTTTTTGTTAGTTTGAATTAGTTCTTCTGTGCAATCTATTAATTCTCTGTCAGCTTGCTGGTCTTTACTCAGCCGTGACCAGCACTGCTTTCTGCAGAGCAGACAGGTGAAGGACCAGAGATTTCCAACACTTCCACCATTTATTCCTTTAAATGATCCAGACCCCTGCAGCTCTGCACAGAGCTGCCCTATATAAAGGTGTGAACTTATCACCTCTGCTCTCATCTTCATTTCCCACTTCCCTACTCCTCCCTTTTGCTCCACAGCAATCGTGTCCTGGCCCCTTTCACAGAGCTACTCTGACTGTGAACAAAAGAACAGATCAGAAAACAAAAGAATATATCCAGCTCATCCCTGAGGAAAAAGAAATGCTCCTCCACAGCTCAGCTTATGGTGCTGCTCTCCCTTTGATGGCCCTTCCTTGTTCCAAATGGAGCTGCTGCTTTCTTCAAAGTTTTACTTTCAAAGATGAGGTCCCACGGTATCACATCTCACCTTCACCCCTCTCCCCCACCCTTCTCTATAACCCCACTGATATTTGGTGTAGAATGCAAACAGCTTGTCAGGCGGTGTTATGGTTGAAGCTCAAAACAAAAGAAAAAACGTGTCATGGTGCTAATGGTGTTTTCTTGTTATTATGCCTTCTGGTGTGATAGATCCACAGGGTAACTAACACCGTCTAGATTGCTTCTTTTTTAGTGCTGATTTATTTTAACAGGTTATTCACTGATTTTTCACCTAGGATAACTGGAAAGATGTGCAACATATTTATTCTCTATCCTTTTTTATTATTAAAACTGTTGTTTCCACTGTATTTTGGTAAGTTCTCCCCAGCAAGACCAGAAATGTTAGCAATCACTTGCCTGACCACTTCTGGCCCATCTCAAGGGAGACCCAAGACTACACTCGGCTCCATGCTGGGTTCCAATTACAGCTTTTTAAGACTTTTCTCCAACCTCCCTTTTAAATAAACAAAGGTTCCTTTCCTCCCCTCACCCCACCTCATGTTCACAAACAAGCAACAGATGCCATTGATTCACTTTGTACCTAAGCTTTTGATCTGGTAGCACTTTGATTTTCAGAGCTCTCTTTTGACAAGGAAGGGAATAAGAGCCCCATTTTTGTGACATTGAGATTTTTCTGCTGTGGTAATTTATTTGTGCTCTAATACTTTTCTGCTGATCAGTGTAGATTCTTGATGACAGTCACAGAGAACAGGACAGAGGGACAAAAACATGGTTTCCATCACCCTGAAATCTTTTCCAGGGGCCTGGGGTAGTGTGGGCTGCTGCCCCCCTGAAACACTTTGCCTGCACAGTAAAACAGGACTGTGGTCCTGTGCAGAGCACCCGTGCCAGGTTGGGAAATGGTGAATGTCACACAGCCTCCAGCACTAGGTGCTGCCCCAGGACTGACATCAGGGAAGAAGGCTCAGGCAGCTGGTAAAAACAAGGAAAAGGCTTCTCTAAGAGGCTGACATACAAAACAGTACCAAAAAGGGCAAACCAAAGACAGCAAAAGTGGGAAAAGCAATGTTCCTGTGCAATAGCTCTATCCTGCCAGGTGCCCCTCTGAGACCTTGTTGGAATGTGTGGCAGGCAAAAGCTTTCATAGCTATTTTAATGGAAATCAACTGTATAACACATAACCTGGTATTTCACAATCCCCTGTTCCCACAAGGGCACAATCATTCCCTCTGAGGCCTCACCAGCCTCCTCAGCCCTTGCACAAGAGCAGCTCCTTCCTGGCCTGAGATCCTCAGCATCACGAAGGATGAGGAGCAGAGGGGGCTCAGGGCAGGGCACCCAGCTGAGCACATTGGCAGCAAAACAGGCAGAAGAGTCAGATGTGCAGCACCAGGACTGCCCCAGGAGTGGTGCAATCACAGCCAGGCACCAGTGACTTTTCATCTATGATCCAACTCCAATGGACAACAGGCATCATCTGTCCTGCCAGGACCAGCATTGCTGAAAGACCCTTCCCAACAGCTTTCATGACGAGAAGAGCATTGGTAGAGGAGCTAAAAAAGACCCCCAGCAATCAGAGCTGAACAACACTGGCAAGTCAGCACCAGAAAATCCAAATCCCACCTGCTTGTACCCCATCCCGTCTCCAGGGAGGGCTGCCCACTCCCAGCTGTCAGGCCTGGCTGGGCTCCGTGGCAGACATGCTCCCCATGTGCCCTGGGGCAGGGAAAGCAGGAGTGAAAAGAGCAGGCACCTGGCTGGCAGGAGGTGTGACAAATCCTTGGCAGAGCACAAAACCAAAAGCAATTTTAAAATCAGCATCAAGCATTTGACAGCTCCTGTAAGAGCCTCCTTGGTGTTCCTGTGCTGCTCTTTGAGGGCAGATACAGGAGCAAGGGAGAGGTGTGGGAACATCCTGTTCAGCAGGAAGAACATGGGGCAAACCTCGAAGTATTATCATAGATCCAGACATCACTTGGCAGTCTGGTAGACCATGGTTTCCCCTCCAGCTAAGAAACTTTATATGGTTGCTCATGTAAAATTAAGTTTAATGTGGCCATTAAGATTCTACAAAATTATGCCTGGAGATGAGGAAACAAAATCAACTAAGTAGCAACTAAGCCCGTATTGATTTTTATGTGTATGTTTCTCTATCATTGTTACTAAGCTGGTGACACTGTGAAGGGCACAATTATTTATGTTCCATCAAATTAGTAAGTAATTCAAATCCCTGATGACATATCAAGCAAAAATTGCTTTCGCTTCTACAGAAAGTACTTCTGACTTTGGAAATGTTTGCATACCCCTGGAAGGGCAATATAAGAATACAAGAACTTCACAGGAAAAAAAGAAAAAGCATACAAAAAAGATTTTAAAAGCCCCAGCTCATCATTCATGAGTACCATCTCTCTATCCACCTAAGTGTTACCAGATCTGTCACCACGATGGGGACAGGCCAGTGTGGGAGCCCTGCACAGTGTGGTGCAGAGTGGAGTCCCCATAAAGGACCAGGTCTTCTAGTAAATGACCAAATGAGGATGATGAGGGTTTGTGTGGGTGTGCCATTCCCATGCTGAAAACTGAATGAGTGCTCTGCCAGATGAAGGGAGAGGGACAAGAAAACCTCAATGATTGTATGTATTCTTAATTTTTACATTATATGTATGTGTTTCTGTATTGTGATGACCACCTAAAACCAACATGGTAATGGAAATGTTATAAAATGCAAAGAAACTTAAGGTTTCAATTTTGTCTTCTTTTGTTGGATTCCTGCTTGATCCAACCACTCTATTCAAAAGCCACAAGAGTTTTCCACTGTATTTGAGCCAAAAAGTCCATGTTGCCTTAGGGTCCCAGTTGAATGCAGTCAAATGGAAGGCAGGAAGAAGCTTTTCAGATAAATTCATAAAACAGTGCTCATGTAAGATGTAAGTAAATCACATCAAGAAAAGAAATGTGAGAATCTGGAATAAAACCCTCACATCTTTACTGTTATTCTATGTAATAACATTAAAAGAGTGATATGATATGAGAATTCTTCACTGAAGCGTTCTATCAATATTTAAGTTAAAGAGAATGATCTCTTTCAACAACTGCTTTGCAAAAGGAAATTCCTTTACCCTAACCACCAAAAGAGCCTTAGAAAAGGCCTTTAATCAGGGCCTTTGAAACAGGAAGGAAAGCATTATTTTCCTCTTTGTCTTCCTTAATGTTTTGAAAAGGAAACAAGCTATTGAAATATATCAAGCGATTTCCTTTACTTGAAACACTAGCAGACTTCTGTGCATTGTGTGCAAAACAAAAATAAACGCCTTTTATCCACCCAGATTTTGCTGTGGGTAAGACAGCATGGAGATGGAGTGATCATTATGTGGTCAGGGAATCACAGCCTCGGGACCAGTCACATCCTACCCAAACAATTAATTTTGGGAACGGAATAATCCTCTTAGGAGACACTGGTGTGATTATCCATGAGCGGCTGTTTTGTCTGTGAAGAGCAAGACAGGGAGCAGAAAAACCAGATGAGGCGGTTAAAACACACCAATGTGTGCTTGCAGGGGTTGGGAGTCTCGGAATAGAAAGCAGGTAAAGAACAAAACTAAAAAGAGATCGCAGTCCAGTTAAATGGCAGCTTGGCTGCAGCGTCAAATTACACAGACACTGAAAAAACCTCGCAGCCTAACGCATCCCAGCTTTGCTTTTGCTAGCCTGTTCTGTTATCCAGCGGCAGCGAGGTAATAACTTCTATTTTTGTGGAAAACCACACCAGTTTTTCAGCTCAGTGTCTTGTTTTTATTTCACGGCAGAACACTGCAATTTATAAGCAGCAAAACCTAAGGAAAATTCTCTAAATGAAGGACTTTATGGCATGTTATCATTTAACCCGTTTTTCACTGTGTTTGGATTTATTTGCCTTCCCAGTTGCAAAGTTAAACAATTCTGAAAGGAGAGCAATTAATCCAAAATCCTATTTGTTTTAATCTAACACTGTCAACTAGTTTTAGGTTTGCAGACAAGAGAAAAAAAGTGTCTGCTAAGCTCTATGGCACTAGCTAACGTCTAAAGACAATCCTCAGAAAAGGTGCAAAGATGTTTTATCACAGCACTATAGATGGAGCAGAGATTTATTATTGCACTGAGCACCATTCCAGCAGATGCCTTTTGAATTACAATGAGATTATTAAAACTTTACAAATCATTATTTTAAAACCTGACAAGAGTACTTTGGGAACCGGAGCATCTTGATGTCATTGCTGATGATACATTACCTATGGTAAGGCTTCAGGAAAATTCCCAAGTAAAAGATTGGTTATAAAAGTATAAAATATATTAATATTTATTTTAGTACCTGCTATAAGTTCAAGGATAATAGGTATATGCATCAGAACAGCTGAATGATCGTATTTATGCCAGCATTAGAAAGATGTTCATCTGCTGCAAAGTTTAATTAATTTTCATAGATAGTTAATTTTCTGTTTCATTATCAGTTCCCTAAATTTGAAAGACAAATAATTTATTAACAAATAGAAACTTCAGAGAGGTGTATTTTTAGAGTAAACAGAAGATAAATAACAGAGTGAAGCATCCAGGCTGCCTTCGAAGTTCTAATACAAATGATAGATTGCAGCAGGTTGTGATTGATAACTTATGCATTCTGGAGCACTGACTGAAAAGAAACAAATTGTTTACTGTTCACCCCAAACCATTCTCAGGTAACAAATGACTCTGATCTTTACCAATCAAATAATGGCTGTGATGCCCTTAAACATTGGTGAATGAGGAATGTGTAGGTTCACTGTGTCCTTCCAGGGGTGACCTGATCCCTTAAGGACAATATTTCTGCCCCTCTCCCCTTCCCAACAAGTAGAAAGTTTGAGCAGCTACTTACCATGATGTACAACGCCCTTCAACCCATGGATAATGGGATCCAGTGCTGAATTGTCCCTCTGACTGACCTACATGCAAAGGATACAGGATTGGTTACATCTACTCTGGCATTAGGCAGAACAGTTTCAGTTTACTCTTCTAACAAGAAAAAAAAAGATGTTACCTAACAAGCTGCTTAGTTGTCACATTTACAATGGATCTTCATCAAATGCCAAAGGTACATGGTGTCACAAAATAAAGTGAGGAAGGTTAAATTAAAAAAAGGTGTCCTCTGCATTCTTTAAAACGTTAACCACATTATCAGCCCTGCAAAGCCTAAACACAGAGCTGATTTTTCTCCATCTACTCCTGCTTTCATAGAGGAGAACTGTTATGATAAACAAAAGTCATCTCAGACCAGTTCATTCCTTACCAACATGGCCATAAATCTGATGCTGCCACTGCAGTCAGTGAAGTTGGACCCCTTTCAGCCCTAATGGAGTTGGGCCTTGGCATCTCATTGCTATTCGTATTTTTAAATTTATTTAATTTAGTGTCAGTTGGACAAAGGAAAGGCAAAAAAGCTCTGTGAGAAGATCTAGAAAAAAATCATCAATTTCTGACAGTGTAATTGCCTGCACTGCCAGACCAAAATCTGCAACATTCCCTCTATCACTCAGAAATTGCCCATGCCCTCCACAAGAGTTAGATCCAGCACCAGAGAGAGGGGGGAAAGGCAGCAGGAACGATTAACCCTGTTGAGCTCCACGACTTCCAAATTAAACCCGTCATTTCAGTCACTTACTTGCACATAGCCAAGGAATCTACAACCAATAATGCAATTTTTTTTTAACCTTTTGGCTGTTCAGAGGTATTGTAGGAATAATTCACGATTTCTGAGAACATGTTCCGTTATTTAAGATACTTTTGGGAGATAAATACTGACATATATCTTATTCATGGGGTACATTCTTCCTTTTTTTCCCCACCAGTCAGCTTCAGAACCTGAGCAGTGTTGATAATGTCTGGATGGACAGCTCCTAATGGGAAACACATCAGATGCAAAAGAGCTGCTCTGTATTTTACTGCCTGCTGATGACCTCAATGTCATGAGGAAAAACAGAGTTTAATCACATTATGGCTGTGTATTAATGTATTTGGAAAGGAATGGAGACAAAAGAAGAAAACCCTGAGAAAGGACCTTGTGCCCAGCAGGGAATACACTGATCTATGAAGGGCAGAATCAGCTTGGAGCTGTTCCTAGGAGGAGGACATCATTGACCACAGCACATCCAAAAAATGTGCTGCAAGAATATCACAAATTTTAATAGCCTGACAAGAAAATTGGAATCCACCACCCAAGTTTCACAAGCACAAGCACCTCTCATCTTGTCCTTCCTCCCCATAACTAATTAAGAATCTTAGAAACCTCATTATCTTCTCAGCCAATTGCATTGAGATAAACCACAACAAACCATTTTTCTGTTCTCCGTTTATTTGCCCTATGAACTACTCTGCTGTGTTCAGGACACATTCTCATGCACTTCTCTAGAGACAAAATGGTTTAGTGTTGTAAGTGGAAATTGAAAATCTTCTCCTCATCACAGTACTCCAGAACTTGCAATGATCATCTAGGGCAAGAAATGCAATAAAATTATCAAAGCAGCAAAAGCAGCTTTGAAATATATACAGCTCAGATGTTACTGGACATAACACCATTACCCTGAAGGCTGCAAGCTCTTTGAAGCATGAACTTTTATATGCCCAAAGGAGTGCTCTGTACACTTTGAATCCTGTATAAATAATAATCACAGGACAGTGGACCCAATTACCCACTTTGTAGGTTCTGTCTGACGTCTGACAAATCAAAAAAGAAACACTAAAAATACAGAGCCTATTGTGAGACACATTCTTGCATCTTTTCCATTTATCCATGTTTCTCCAACCATGGGCACCATTGAAAAAAAAAAATCATTAAAATGCTACCAGC
The DNA here is from genome assembly GCA_013399915.1 of Illadopsis cleaveri. Classification (NCBI taxonomy): domain Eukaryota; kingdom Metazoa; phylum Chordata; class Aves; order Passeriformes; family Timaliidae; genus Illadopsis; species Illadopsis cleaveri. Next base: position 725,972 of record VXBB01019266.1, read on the forward strand.
ATTTAAGTACAAAAACATAAGAAAATCTTGCTCTGGACTTAAACAATGTTTTATTTATTGCTGCCTAACGGTAAGTGGTGAAGAGTTTTATTTTGTTTACTTTGGTTTTATTTCTTGTGACAGCTGCAATCAGTTTGAAGAAAGCAAATAGACAGAAAGGATCATAAAGGTTAGAACTCTTCCTTTTGGGATTTTGTGTCAAAGCAGATCAATCCTTAACCTCAGCCCTGGCAGCGCCCCTTTAATCTGAGGAGGTGTGGCTGTATAGATCCAGCCATGCAGCCTCTTTGATAGCACATTCTGCAAATGTGCTGTGTTCTTCAACAGCACAAAACCAACAGGCACAGGATTTCTATGGAGGCTGGAAGACAAATGCTCCATGCATCTGTAATCTTGTTTTCTCCAGGGGTATGGGGAGCGGGATCTCATGTTTCTTTAAAAATCATATTCAAACAAGTACCACTTGCAGAGATGTCAGTCCAGACCTGCATGGGATGTAGCTTTATGTCCCTTCCAGAAGCTTTCCTTCTTCTTACCTTACATTCACACACAGTTCTCTCACACTTCAGTACAACTGTTTCAAATCTTGGCAAGACCATTAGAAAAGTGACCAAAAGTTTTCTCATTTTGTAGAGGGGTTCAGACTTCAGAACAAAAGTTTTCTTACATCTTTTTCTTCTTCAAATTCTTAAACAACCCAAAAAACCCACCTTGAATTTCATCTCTCTCTCTCTCTTTTTTTACCCACTTCTTTATATCTTTTTTCTGCCTGTGTTCACAGAGGAAATCAGGTTTCTGAAATCCAAAATGTCAAGTTCCATCCCTGTTGCTGCACATCTCTGGTTTAACTGGCCTGCAGCTACCACGCTGGTTGAGATCAGAGATTCACCCATACAAGAATCCTGTCTCTGATAACAGCTGATACTTAAAAGAAAGGAAGGGAGGGAAAAAAAAAACCAACAAAACCAAACCCCAAGCAAAAAAAAAGGCAGAAGGAAAAAAGGGAAAAAAAATCTCCAGAATAAGAAGTGTCCTTCTGACCTGCTTTATGATTCCATGTCATGAACCTTGAGCTTATATACTCCTACAAACTGTTTTTAACTTCCTTTGTTGTATGTGTTCCAACCATATATTTTTTTTAGTATCTTATGAACATATCCTGAAGGAAAACAGCAATGAATTATTCAGATTGACCTTACATTCCACATTTCTGCTGATATCTTGGAGAATTAGAGAAAGATCACATATCTGTAACTGGGTCTGGGCACTTTGGTTGCACCCAACACACCTCTGCCTAAGCTGGGCAAAGCTTTTCTTTTGCTGTGAGTGAAGAGCCATGAGTTTTCCCCCTCCTCCTTCAAGACCCTATCAGAAGAAAGACCAAGAATGACAAATTTCTTAAGCCATAGGGATTCCAGGCACAAACACAAGCCTACAATGTTGCAGAGTCAGTATTAACAGACAGATGGAAAAGCATCCTGAAATTGCCCTAAAATACCCACAGTACCACTACTACAAATGTTGTTTCCTGTACAAGATGTTTTTGCTCAAAACTGACTAACACTCTATAGGTCTGCAGTAAACAGATTAAATAATGCTTGTGTGCATAATTTATAATTGAAAAATGCCTGTAATCCTCTTCAGCAGAAATAAATAGGTAACTATCATGCTAAGCACAATGGAAAAACAAACACAGAGATATCATTAAGCAGTTTCCTGTGCTAACAGAGCTCTCACCATAGGGTAAATATGGGATGAACATGACATGAAGAAGCAAAATCTCTTGTTTATTGTCCCCCTTGGGTGACTTCAATACCTGGTGCACATGCCATTCTGAGTAGAAAGAATGGCTTGATGTTAATGCAATGAAACAGGACAAATATTTGCAATATGGGAAAAGGCAAGGCACAAGTGACCCCACTCTACAGCCATAAACCAGATATGTACTTCACATGAAGTCACGGTGGAAATCATACTCTAGACAGGATTGATTTAGGGATTGATTTTACAGCTCCTGAATCTGATGCAGGGACTGAGGAATTATTCCTTCTTCAGTGAACAAGGCTGATCAGCCATGAACTCTATTGACAGCAGTGTTAATGCCACTCAGCAGCACAATGTGATGTCCCTGTGCTTGAAAGTGCTGCTTCTACTGCTGTACCCTTGGAGACACGCCAGGGAGCTCAGCCCCTGCTCAGGATAACATTAATACCCCAAAGAGGACAGTTTCAGTGATTGAGCAGAGCAGGAATGTGACCAGAGGACAGACCAGAGCACCTCAGCCAGGCTGACCATGCTACTCCAGCCACCAAGCCACAGCATGTGAAAACAGACTTTACTGGGCAGGTATCAGCCCTGTGCTGCAGCTGTACTGACCTCAGCATGTCCTCATGAGTTAAAAACCACCAAACCATTCTCATTCTCTATCACTCGCTGCAGAGCAGCCAAGGGCTCTGTTCTCCTGATTATTTTATAGGACAAACTCAGAACCTCCTGAAGACCCTGATTTATCAAAACTCAGCAGACTCGTAAAGTGTTAAAATTTATACCACATGCTGTATAATTAAAGCCATATGCTAAAGTCATGTAAGTAAACCATGACCTGTCTTTCTGCTGGAAACAGTTCTATGAAGCTGCAAAAAAGATCTCAGGCAAAAATACTGATCTTAACATGCTTATTTTAGAAACAGTAACAAATAAAAACAGGGAAACCCCCAAATACACACTGAGGCAGTTAGAGAGGCCACACAGCAGCATCAGACCTTAACTCTAAGATCCCTGTCCAAAGGATCAGACACTCCCCATTGCCCAAAGCTCCAGGCAGTCTCTCTGAAACCCAGATTATCCCCCCACCAACCAAAGAGGTCTGGAGGGAGCACCACAAAACTCTCTAATGATCACTGGTACCAGCTACCTTGTGAGAAGTAGGTGAATATTAATCATTTGAATAGATCAGGAGTAAAGAATGAGGATTCCTTTTAAAAATATGTTTAAATAGATGTTGTGTGGAAGAAAAAGGTGGGGGGAAAAAAGGACTGAAGAAAACTCACCTATTTGGGTTGATACAAAATATAAATTTCTCTTTCATTTCCACCTTAAAAAATATCTGGCATTTAGACATTAAACTGTCATAAATTTGCAGCAACTGCTTTCAAGCTCATTAAATGGGCTCACAGACAGCATTGCAAAGCATCTCAAAGTGAAGGAGAATGCCACAGTCGGCTATATTGAAAGGTGAAATGACATGCATTTTGTGAAAGGCAGAGGAAAATGAATGGCAACAATTTTGTGATACAGTACCTGAGCCTTTCCCCTCTGAATAGTGATATAATTTACTTTTCTCTCCCACTGCAACATTTGGCCCTTGACTTGGAAACTAAATCTTCAATCTATCAAGCCTTACCCATCTGCTAAGTAAAATGGCCAAGAAAATCTGCATGCCTTGAATTCGATATAGCCAGCTGCTCCCAGAGTGCTGAGCATTAACATCCAGAGACCATCCTCTCATGCTGCAAAGGACGGTGTCTGCCAAGGATGAATGACTACATACTTAACCGTGGCAGCTGAAGCCAGTGACAATGGCTGACACAGAAAGATGCCAATGTGTCAAACTCTGCTTTCAATTACAACAGTGAAAGTCAGGGGTAATATTCCCCCCACCGTGTGCCTTCAGCTCCCATACAGCCTGCAGTTAAGATATACAACTCACCAGCCAAAAACCTAAGCTCCAAGCACTCTGTACAAGCAACTAAGAAAAAGAAAACTATTATGAATTAACTAGGTTGCAGAGATTAAATTGCCCTGTAGGGTTTCAGGACAATCAACATGGTTAAACAATTTATTCTTCAGGCAGCTCAGTGATGCTGGACAGGTGCCAGTCCCCAATCTCTATGGGAAAGGACCTGATTTTCAGTGGTTTAGAACAGAAATTAGAAGAATCCCATTAATGTGAACACTGTGCCACACAGTATGTATTTTAACATCACAGCAACAGGATTGAAAGAATCCAAGATAATCACCATCAAAAGAAACATTATTTTCTCTCCAAAGGGAAAGCACTATGGTTATTGCTTTTGAAACTCTTCAAATCCATGTCTTCAGGGCCAAATAATTTCAAGGCTAGCTATCAGCTTGGGCAGACCCTACTCCTAATCCTTCTGAACAACGCTGCTTTAACCTGCATCAGTCCGCAGCACTTGGAAAGGATCCTGCCTTTGTGGCCCACACCCTTCTGCTCTGCACTAACTCCATTGTCCCACCTCTCCTCACCCTTTTGAAGTCCACATTGTAAAATCTGATTGTGGATAAATATCTAGTTTCTTAAACATTACTGAATAAAAGGAAGCGAAAGATTTCAGCCGGATCTGGAATGTGGATGAACAGATATGAAAAGTTTACATGTGCTTTGCTTTGAAATAAAGTAGGAAATATTTATCTGGAGCTTTCCAGGAGAACTGACGGGTGAGAAGGGATACTGGTTGACACAATAGCTCACTGAGCTATCTGTGAAGCCAAGAAAATGCCTACAGAGCTCCCGACATAATGATAAGCTAGATTTGGTGCTCTAAGTTTTTCACCTTCACAAGCACTAAATGATCCAAGAATGATATATTCCTGCTCCTCCACAGATGATATTTTCTTCCATCTCCCCCATATAAGCTATAATTGCACATCTCCCATATGAGCTGATGCAAAAGGACAAATCTGGCCAAAAGCCTGCAGCCTGACAGAGGTGAGCAGGGAGGCAGAAGGCATTTGCTGTGTAATGAATGGACTGCCCAAAGTAAGTATCCTGCAGAATATAAGGGAAAACAAGAAATGGAAACAGCCTCCTTAATACTTCAATTTTCTACTCATGTGTAAAATCAGAGAGAATAACAGGTACCCAGGCAAGATGTGACACTGAACCTTATGGTGGCACATGCACTATTTCACACAGATACTACCATGACCTTTGTGTTTTTTTAAACAAATGTGCATTAGAGCTGATTTTGTCTTTGCCTACGGCAACTGGTTTCAGGTTTAGGGATTTGAAGGGAAGCTGTGTTGAGTGAAATTTGGGGTTTGGCCTTCAGGTATTAATAATCCTGCTATGAATGAAAATACACCAAAGTCATAGAGGTGCATATACTGGAGGAGGAGGTGTTCCTAAATGTCTCATTTACTATGTTATTTGAAGAGAAGAGAAAAAAAAAATTAGTGAGTCTTCCAGTGATTATTTTAAACAGAGTAATGGGTGTGCATTGATCCTTCTAGCTAATTCCACTTTGAATAACACATCATTCTGACTGAAAGCTTGCTAGTGATGTATTAACTTCATATTTCACTACAGCTTTGGAGGATATCTACTAGCAGGGTGTATTAACTAGAGGAAGCTGCACTTTTTCCTTTACTTTTTTGAAGTCCACAATGCTTTTAAAAGCTATTGAACTGACTTTGGGATCAGGTGTTCTGGCTGTCCCTCATCTTTGGTTGAGTGCAATGAAGGTGTTTGCAACCATTGCTCCTCAGAGCCTTCAACTCAGCCCCTGCATCACTTTGTACCTGCTGCCTCTGCACCTGAGTTAGTTGCAGACATCCTGGGACTAGGATGGGACAAAGTTAAGTTATAGATCAGCAACTTCCCCTTTCATTATGTCCAGTAGGGATGCTTGAAAACACGAGGAGCATAAATAGTCACTTTTACACCACAGGCTGGCTGAAATATCAGTGTCATAAAAAGAGCAAAGCACTGGCTACCACAGAGCATTGAGCAGGATCTGTGTGATGGTGCAATGTCCTGACACAAGAGACTGTATTGAAAAAAAGAAGCAAGGCCATGAAACTCCGAGGTAGAGTTAAGTCTGCTTAATAACTCAGCTCAGAGTGCTCTGTTTGTGCACACTGAGTCCCTTTGTTAGCAGAGAGGAACATTGATCGTGCACTGGAACCTGCTGGCAGCGGCTGATTGGAGCACCAGGCTGAGGAAGACTCTGCAGCTCCCCCTCCACAGCATCTCCTCCATTCACTGTCACAAGATTTGCAACCAGCAGCATGGTAAGAAACAATAGACAATGTATTTTCCTTTCTTTTTGTAAGGCACTCTTTTGCCCAAACTTTGACTTACTGCATTGCTAAATTAATTAATTTCCCCAAAGCATTCTTGAACAAATGCAGCTAATTTACTGCAAGTGAATAGCACATTCAATTAACAAATTACTGGAAGATCTTAATATACATATATTGAAGGAAAAAACAGAAGATATGTTCACATATCTATCACAACAGAAGATGTGTTCACAAAAGCACAATCTGATTAGAGCAATAGAATATCTCAGATACAAAGTTCTGGAAAAGACAAAAATGTAATTGCAACACAGAGGAGAGGCAGCTTCAGTGGCAGCTTCTCAAAGCTGGGAAAGCTTGATTGATAGACTTTACCATCTGCAGCTGCGCAAAAAAGGGCTACAGTAGCTGCAAGTTTATTTAAAGCAATTTCAGTGCACTGAGCCTACTTGTTCTCCTTTGAGAAAATAATATGATTTCTTCATAGAGCATGTAGTCTATTTATTTAAGCAGCAGTGTGCAAGATCTCTCAATCCTACCAGCAGTTCAGCTGGAAAAATGACACACTAGGGGGTAACATTTTATCAGGATGGAGGCTATTTCATAAAAACTGCCATCAGGTGTAAACGGTTCTCATCCTCTGAGTTAAAAAAAAATAAAAAAAAAGGGGGTAAAAAAAAAAAAAAAAGAGTTGGGTCTCTTTTAGAGTTTTCACAATTTGCTCAATTTACAGTTTTTAGGTAAAAATAACCATTTTGACCTAAGTAGGGAGGAAAATGAAATGGTGTAATGAAAAAATGTAACAAGCATTACAGCCAGATCATCTTACAGCACCCACTCCTTGATGTACAGCTTCACACATTTGGAGAGGCTAAACTCAAAACTGTGAAACCACAAATGGAAGTCAGCTCTCATTTTTTTCTGCTCCTGGCTTGATATTGGTACAAAATTGTGCAAGTGAGAAAAAAATATCTCCAGCTTTTTTTTTCTTTTTTTTTCTTAACTGAAAATAAAGCAATGAAGTCTGATGGCTAAACAGGAAAATTTCCTGGGCAAAATGAAAAGGCAGAAAAGGAACAGCTCAGATGGACATCTGGAACTTCAGCATTTTGCAGGGGTTTAATTTCATTGCTCCAGCTAAGCTTGCCTAGGATGCAACAGAGATTTCCAGCCTTTTCCTCTTTTCTAGCCAACACAAAGTATTTTGGTGAGAGAGGTCACATCAAGCTCTCCCTTAAAATAAAGAAAAGGAATCATCTCAGCTTCCCAACATCTTTCATTTATTCTACAATAAAAGTCCTGTCTTTTTCTCTCCCAGCACAGCCTTGGACTCCCTCCAGCCAGGCAGTACAGATGACTCAAGCCAGCATCTATGAGTCACAAACACAGAGGATGCAGAAATGTCAATTAAGTTACACAGTCACTTCCCTAATGACAACCACACCTCAGTTCACAATTAAATTAGAAATCCAGTGAAAACAAATTCTTGTAGGGCAGATTTTTTTTTCTTTTTAATCTTATGCTTTGAAAAAATCAAATTCCAACACAGTTTGTTTGCGGCTCCTTCTACCTCATTTCCAAGGAGGTTGGTTTAAACTGGCCTCCCAAAACTGCAGCAGGAATTTTTGCAACACCAAATTCCCCATTTCTAAGGCAGCAGCCATGGGCTGGGAGGGCTCTTGAGCTTTCAGGCATCTTTGTGGTATGAGGACCAAATGTTAAACCAGAGCTTCTCATTAATACCCTCCAGCACAAAAGGACAACTGCAACAGAGTCTTGTATTTGTAATTTTCTTTCAAGCAAGTTCTTCCATCTTTACTTACCTTTCTGTAAATTTTCAGTGTCATATAGTTCTTGCAGTTGTGTGCAGCTTTGCAAAATGCTATGAACTTGCTATGAACTTGGTGCTCATAGTACCTAAGGCAGAAAGCACCTACTAATCCTCAGTTTCCTCACTTCTGACTCCACTTTCATGTCTGAGTTTCCTCCCTCTTCCATCTCACACCTGCCACATCCTCCTCGCTGTCTCTTTCCACCCAGTGAGCTGTTTCTGTCTCCTCAAATGTTACAGCATCTACCCTACTCAAACTGTTCCACACATCCCCTTGCATCCTTCCACAACTCTCCCACCTTTTCCTCTCCACCTCCTGCCTCTCCAAGGAAATTCCTCTGCTCTTCCAGCCCCTGAGATGTTCTTCATGGCGACAAGAGAAAGAAGCAGCTTTGGCTGCTGAGGGCAGTGAGTGGGTTTGTCCAGGGGAAGCCTGGATGCCAGCAGACAGGGTGCCAAGGGTACCAGCTGCAGGACTGCCAGGGGCTCCAGAGCCAGTGGAACAAAGTGTGGGTACATCAGAAGCCAGTCACAGGGCTGTCCCCGGGCAGCCACAGCAGTAGAACCCCAAGAAGCAGGTGAGAGAAATGAGGCAGTCCATCTCAATCTTCTTCAAGCCACTGAATTAAGAGTGACAGGATGTGGCCTGCATTTTTTTTTTCTCAGCTGCTTCTAAACTGCTCAGGTTCCTGCAGCAACAGAAGAACAGCTCAACCCCCCTGTTTCACCTGGTGTAACACTAGACAAAACCAGTGAGGATCATGCCTCAAGATGTTTATTTTTCTCTCAGTTAGCATGACCCAACAACTCACTCGGTTCCTTAAAAAAATATTTCAACAAGTATCATGGCTCATGTTTAGAACAAATGGGGAAATTTTGTGCAGAAAAACAGCACTTAGAACACAAGTGCATTAAACAGCCTGGCAAACATTCAGTTTGTGGCAGCAGTTTCTTCCTCTTGAAATACAAAGAAATACAAAAAACTAACATGACATGTGTGCTTGTTTCAAGATGTTCTACATTTCTGCAGTGGCAAAGTGATTGCTATTCAATCACTGCGAGTAGGTGATAGTCTTAAAGCCACAGAACTCCTCAGGATTCTCTAGCCTTCATGCCTCTGCTCCATGGGCTTCTTACAGCTTTCCTGTGCTCCTGTGGAGCATGACCCATCTATGGAAGGGATTTTCAAGCTCTGTCTCTGGTCAGGGAGCCCTCCTCCTACACAGGGTATAACTTCAAAATTGCCAAAATCTAAAAATCTCAGAGAAAGTTCTGAGAGAAGAAGTAAAATACAACTGAACAAGATTTAAAACAAACCTTAAAACAGGGTTAGAACAAAAGGTGCTCTTTGAACAAGTCTAGCCTGACCCAGAAGAGTGAAGATGCTTCCTGCAGGCGAATGTACACATGAATGCTCTCAGGAAGAGTCTTCCATCTCATCTCCTCCTCTCTGAATCTGCTCGCCAGAAAACCTGGCTATTATTTGAGATATTTCCTTATTATTTTTTCTTTCTTCTCACACCCAGCACTGTAACTCCTGGGTGTCCACAGCTCATGAACAGTGGTGGTGATCTGATCACCAGTGCTGTGGCAGGTCAGCTGGACCATCTAGGCTCCTGGCACACGTTTTGCCACAGTATAAGTGTTGGTGTTGGCCTCTAGAAAAGTCTCTTATGTCTCTTCTTAGAACCTGCCAGGCTGCATGGTCTCTTGATGTCACCACCCTCATACAACCATCTGCAACTAACACCACAACCAGCACTAGGTTTTTCCCTGCCAAAAGCCTGATTGTTATGGAGGGAGCTCTGGGCTCTGTGAAGGCAATCCACAGAGGGTTGGCACTGAGGGCCACCTTCACTGCCAGGCTGCAGAGGCAATTCTGCCCAAAGTGCCTGAGACTCAACACAGCCGGACTTCCAGCCCAGCTGTAACAAGCACATGAGCAGCACTGCACTGCTGGCTGCTGGGAGGATGAGTGGCTTTCCAGAGAAGCACCACAGCCCAAAAGCCTCATGCTGGAGCATCCCATGTTCCCTGGTGTCTGCTCTGTACTTCCAGGACATTGGTAGGATGCACCGGCACTTGCAGCTCTCTTTACACTCAGATTTTAAGGGGGGCAGCAAATATATATGGCATGATAATGAAGGCATAAAAATATCTCCTATTTTTAGGGAAAGACACTATATGTCTCAGTTATATGTCCCAGATGCAATGCAACCAGTAATGAAGGAAGGAAGAGGGCACTTCCTAAAAGGCAGACATAGGCTGGGCACTTAGGACACAAATGCAGCATTTAAAAAAATTGCTTCTGACACAAGAACAGCTGACAGAGATAATCTCCACAGCTCAGCATGAATTCATACAGTCTTTCAACAACTCTATTAGACAGGTGTGGTAGCAGCCAGCTGTACTGCATGCACAGACCAAGTTTCTCTAAAACCTGAGTGCCCATATGGTCCTGCAGCACACTGAGGTGGTGCCACCCGCCCAGGCATCACCCTCCTCTCCCACCACCATCTGTCCATAGAGAGGGATCAGCACCAGCCTGAGGGGCAGTGCAGAGCTGGTCTAGATAATGAGTGAGTTCAGACTCCAATATGATGGATGTTCCCACCCACAACACAGGGACCCCCAAACAGCTCTACCCAGACAGCTTTAAAAGCCAGCTTTCCTTCTGGCCTTCAATTCTCTGCTGAAGTTATGAGCAGAGACAAGTCAAGCCATAAGGCAGGGTGGGCTGCATGCTATTAGGAAGGTAAGCTTATTAGCTGAAATGTAATAAATCTCTGTAAATATCTGGAATAGCAGAAGGCAATAGTTTGCTTTGCCATATCACTAGTAATGAGTTGGCAAGAGGAGAGCATTCCAAAACGTTAACCTAAAGCTTAATTTGACTGGTATGCACTTTGGGAGAGTACTTAATAAGACTGGTTCACCCAAGATGGGGAACTATCTGTCTGTTCATGCCTCCCATGAAATGCAGGAGGATATAAAAGAGTGTGATTTTAGCAGCTGAGAATACAAAATGACGAGGGAAAAAAAATTTTTGAAAAGTGATTGATGCAGTCTAATCATGTTTCACACAAGAGCATTTCAAATTATGTTAGATATTTTTATAGGATCTAGATATGATAAAGTAGGTTTGCCAGGTAGCAAGGTAGGCAGGAGGGAGGAATGAGTAAGAAAATAATAAAATTATTTTCTTACTTTTTACACAGGCATATGGATAATGTCATACAAACCACAGATAAAATGCACCAAAAAAATTGCTAGCTTAGCTGTTAAGGTTATGGAGCTTTGCTTTCTAATCAACACTTACCCATAAAGCTGTTTTTAAATATTGATCTGATATCATGATCCCAAGGGAAAATAAATATCAAAAGGGGTGATTTAATTCAATCTTTCTGGTTCCTGCATAACCATGATCCTATTCCTTCAAAAACCCAGAAAGCAGTTACTTAAGTGAAGCTTACAGATCAGCTAATATATTTACAGCCTTAAAATAACATGAGACACACTATAAAATACACTGAGATCCAAAGTTAATCTCTTTTAGCAATATTCTTGCAGCAAGTAAAGATGAATTTTACGGTGAAAAAATCCATTTTATCAGGAACAAGATGGAGCTTTCTAATAACCAAGCTCCTTTCTAATGTGGTACATCATTTTACTTTACTCATAAAGAACACTTTGCCAAATCTCCAGTTAGGCTTCATTTGATACAGCAGAGATGTTGCAAAACCAATACCCTCTTTCAGAAAGTCTCTTTAGACTTGATAATGACCACGTTTCAGTGCATTTTTGATGCACAGAAATGGTACAGTTACAATCAGCAGCTAAATACTGCTCTGATGGTGTCAGCCAGACAGCTTTTCCTTGGCTCCTCAGAGCTGTGAAACAGTTGCAAACACCATAAGCTCATAGGAAAAATCCTGCTCTGTGAAAACTCACTATTCAGAGGTGCCGAACAGATTTAAGCAATCTTTATTTAACATGTTTCACTTTTCTGCATAGAATAAGATGGTGATTGGCATTCTTGACTCTCACCTATCTCCAGCAGAGCATAAGAGCACAACCCAGCTTCTGTGCTGGTTCTGTTCTGGAAACTCTGATACCAGCATACCTGAACTTTAAACAAAGGGAGGTTTAAATTACTCAAACCAGGACCTCTGAGCTCATTTGGAACTCATCATCTTAGTCAAATTAGTGTGCTTTCCAGTGAATCCCAGATGTAGAAGATACATCTGAAAGCTACTATAAAATTATGCTGTAAAAGGGTTCCCAGGTTTACACACCCTCAGCTCCACCCCATAAACCTGAAGATTTCTGATTTAGATTCACAGAAGGTAAAACATCAGGTACCAAGATTGCTCTGGGCAAGCTGCCATCTCAGCTGCAGTATTATTTTGGGGGTGATCTGCCATCAGCATTATCAGCTAACCATCAGTTATACATATAAATGTCTACATCTGTACAAAGACATCAAGAAGAGACCAGACTAGATTATGATTTACTTTCATTGCCTTTTTTCTTTGACCTCTGGAATGAAAACCATGGGCGCAGAATGCCCTCAATAATCATCTCTCCCACAGTCATTCTGCAGCACAGAAACTACAGACGACAAAACCCAGCAACAACTCAATCCTCTGGCAGTAACCTGTAACACTGGATTTCGAGTAATTTAGGACAGATGATAAATAAATTACTGAGGGATATTTTCCTGCATGCTTGCTCTGCACCATGTGTAACGTTTAGGAATTGCACAAGAAACCACACATATAACTGGTGCTTACATGGACATGCAAACCTGACACCAATCTGTGTGACCCTGAAAGCTCCCAACCATCCTCTCCTCTCCCTTGCATGCCTTCATGCTTTCCCATCATTTTTGATCTGGAAAAATACTGACATTTCAGCCAGACCTGCTCTGTGACTTGACTAAGGCTGAACAGTGTGGGCAGCACAAAGACACAGTCAGGATGACTGTGTAACCACCTCACTGACTGTACAAAAAACGATACATTCCATTTATTTGTACAAAGAGAGCCCTAAGTGATTCTTACATCTCACGGCAACCTATTAACAAAAAGAGACTTTGTGAATGGAGTATCCGGGTAAACACTTCAAACAAATACATCAATTATGCATAGTCTGTATACTTTTTCCACCTTAGGGATCAAACTGGGACGAGACTAAAGAATTATGTTTTATTTGTATTAAAAATGTATCAGCTGCTGTCCGAGAAGGTTTTCCAGAACATTTGGTATGCTACCCAGGAAATTCTGTCTGAAGCTTGTATTGTTTATTCTTGCCAATACAAGGAGAAACGTGCCACTGTTATAGCTGAGAACTAAAGTAATAATTCTTCAGGCAGAACAGCTTGTATTTAATAACTTTTTCATCTGAGCCAGAAGATCTAAAGGGAAAGGAAGCCCCAATTTTACCCATCTATATTATATATTCAGACTTTACAACCAATCTCTCTTTTACAGCACCAAGTGAAACTAGGCAATCATTTATGAATAGATCCTGTGCTCACCTTTGCTTAAAATGTACCATAACACTCACTGGTAACCAGAGACATGGGAAGACTTTGCAGTTTCATGGAAGATACAGAGGGCAAAACCAGGTGTGACTTTTCTAAGGGTTATGCAAATCCTGTTTAAAATCCTGCAGAACTGGGCAATATGTGGACTGGAGAACTGGAGTTTCCTGGCTGAAATGTTAGATTTCTCCATCTACATCCCATGAATTTAAACCAAATGTAATACATTTGATTAATCCTCTGAGAGACAAATGGGTCAGAGAGCTAGATGAATACAGAGCCTGTTAAAAAAAATAAAACCAAATAAAATTGAATTTTAAAATGAGGTGGGCAGACAGGCTGGAATCCAGGCTGGATGTCTGAAAACTGGGAGAAAACAGGGACTTGCCAGAGTTCTGCTTAGGAGAGAGGAGAGGAAAGGAGATGAATGTATATCTTTACATCTCCTGTGATTCCGTAACTAAGATTAATTTTAGCAAAACTCTCTGAAAACTCAGACAGCAAAAAATAGATTCTTTATTTACAGCTTCTCTTTCTCTCTCTCTTAAAGAAAAGGTCAAGTCAAAATGCACCAGATTTGGAACATGTAAGGAGGACAGGGATGAAGCAATCATTGCTATCACAAAGTTACAAACAAGCCACATTTGGCACTGCTCAATGCTCAGAGACACAAAGAGGGGCTGTTGTCCCTTCCCTAAAGCAGAGATGGAGTCTGCAGGAAGGCTGGGGGTCTCTCCCCACTGCCTGAGCTCTGGGTTTGCTTTGTGATGTTTGACAAAGTGACCAAGTGATGCATCAACAATGCACAACAGAGAGCAAAATGCAAAAACTACTACTACAGTTAGGGAACTAGTTTGTTTTTTAGTCTAATGATTATAATCAGTAGACTTCCTGAGTCTCAATCTTCCTGAACTACAGAAGGGGTGAGATTACAGGCTGACAACTGTAATTTTTACATATTACACATCTAAGTGTCATTTTCAGGAGTCTAGTAATGAAAACTTCACAAGACATTTTCCATAAATTTAGTAATTTTAATAGCATGGCTACAAAATGGATTGTTTTGTTGTTGTTGTTGTTTTTTAAAGGATATTTTTAAATTACAGGAAAGTAAATTACTGTGTTTAAGAAGCTGACATTAGACACTATAAATATTCCTAAAGAGATTTTACTTCTGAACATCAAGGTGAGAGAAAGGAAAGGGAAGAAATAATACACAAATGCATGCTGATCAAGTTCTTGAGGCAAGTAATTCAAATAAAAACACTAAAATGTAAGGGGACAGTTATGAGAATTAATGCTAACAGGTCGGTATGCAATTTAATGAAGCAAGTTAATAATGGCATCCTGCTTGGGATTAATTTCAATACATTAATCAATTAAGAATCATTCAGAAAGCAAAAAACTGCGAGTCAAAAGCATTTACAATGCTGTAAACTGAAAGACAGTGACCCTGACATTCAAATGAACATTAAACCAGAAGAGGACAGAGCACTACTCCCATGCAATGCATCCAACCAGCTCTCATTAATGGTTATGACTGATAGTTCAAGACATTGAGGACATTAAATGTGCAGAGCATTTTTCGTATTTGCAGCATTGCAGAACTTTGGAGTGCAAGGCTTCTTAATAACAAGAAAGTTTGCAGTTCCCTCCTAACATCAATAATTGTGATTTTTCCATTAAATAAATTGGACCAAAGGACTGTGATTTATCACAAAAAAGCAGAAATCACTTGGTAACCCATCCCCACTGTTAGCCTCCCTCATTGCTGCTTCATCCAAGCCAGAGACAGCACAAGTTTTGCATTGTGGTCTCAGACTTCACAGTTAAGAAAGCACTGACAGTGCATTTGGGGAAAAAAAAAGATCTAATTCTAATTTTTACCTTCAATTAGATTTTTTTAGATGCTTTGGAAATTCATTTCCCTAGATATGTCTAAGATTAAAAACAAAATAAAACCCAAAGACTCTCTGTGCCTTCTGTACTCTAAAAAGAACTGCATGGCACTGCTTTCAGTATAGCCCATCTCCTTTAAAAGTCAATCTAACAAAAATGCTTTAATTGAAAGTATTGAATTTTGGAGGTCATCAGACTTTTTGCCTTAGTGGAAAATACCATGAACAAGATCATAGAGTGAAGAGAAGAAGGGAAAGGAAGACGATTGCTTGGGCACTGAAGAAGATAAGTGCACATAAGGTAAATTACCCTTCTACACTGCACAGTCAGCCTGTGGATAGAAAAGTTTCAACACAGCAGGTTGCAGCCATCATGATCTAGAGACTGCAAATGCCTCTTGGCAGAACACAGGCAAGCAGAAGTGGAACGATGTGTTTGCTTCCAAGAACGATCTGTTTCAGCCGCCCTGTCAGTCTGTGCCTCCAAATCCAGCCCCCCTTTCGCTCACACATTTGTACCTCATTCCTCCAAGCAGGCTTGCTCAGGATGTTCAGGCTGCTATGTGAACACCTCTGCTCTTCACAGGCACAGATTTAGCCACATGAGCTCCTTCTCATGACAAGCCATGACAAGTGTGCAGCCATGTGAGGAGTGCCACAGCACCCTGCACACAGACAGAAACTCTGCTGGTGTTTGAAGGGATGTGACATGGGGGAATCCCGGCAGCCCAGGCTCTGCACAGTAAGCCAGCAGCCAAGGTGTGTCTCAGTGCTGCTGCCAATGCACTGCGAGTTTGGGGAACTGAAGCATATCTGGCACAAAAACCCCCCCACAGGTGAAAGGGCCACTGTTTCTTCAGTGCAATTCAGCTCACTGACAAAGGGAGTTTCTTGAGTCCAGCAGCATTGAGTGATGAGCACTGCTGGGCTCACAGATCCCTTCCTAGCTCCCTGTGCTCCCCAAATTGCTCACAGTAAGGTCCCAGGGCTCACCCCTGCAGTCTGCCCCTTCCTTACCCTCTCATCTGCCCTCCTTTCTGAGAAAAGGATGCAGCTCTGCCCTTCCCACAACTGCATCGCCCTCCACAACTAAAAACCTTTTGAAGCTTCTCTACTAAACTCAAGAGTTCATCAGGGATTGTTTGCCTACTGCTCTCAAGATCAGCCTGCTCATTAATGCAGCAAAATAAAGGATGAAGAATATTACTACAAGAAACCTTAATTTAAAAAAAAAAACCCAAACAAACTGTTGTAAACAGTGGTTTTACTATTAAACATCACTTGAAACATGACTAATCTGGGCAGAGGTATGGGCCAGAATAAAGTTTAAGTCTCATTGTTAAGCCCTGGAAATTTAATAAGCACCAAAATTGGATATATATATATATTACTCTCACAGTTATTCTCCATCTGTTCTCCCTTTTCTTTCTTATTTTACATAAAATATTCAGAAAATATTCATATTTCCCTAAGAAACTTTCAACATAAGTAGAAATAAAAATCAGAATTTTGGGCTTAGTTTAAAAAAATATTTTTGTTTTCTTTAATAGAAAGGGTAGAATAGATTTTTTTAGAAACAGTTTCCATAAAATTTTTATCTTCTACCCAAATCCTCCTCCAATCAAAACAGTTTCAGAGGAAGCATGATGAGCATGAGCACTTGCTATTAGGCAGCCAAACTTGCATGTTTTGGCTTAAAAAAAAACCTCTGGAGGCTGTGTGTGCCATTGACAAACTGAACTTTACTCAAATGTAACAGACTTAAGAAACTTTTATAATTTTGTATTTAAATTCTCCATGACACAAAATCACTTTTGACAATTTTATCTCCACTTATTTGCTGGAAAATTAGGAGAATCTTTTTCTGCTCCAGAGATGCTTCATATGTCACTATTCCCCATGGCACGTGTTGTACAAGGTGTTTCTCAGAAAATTGTACTCTGGGTGTTGTAGTGGCCACATTTACCTTCTCTGTCCCTTTATGTGTCAGGGCTGTGCCTTTATGTGTCAGGGTAGCTACTTTGTACCTCTATACTATTTTTCAACCATTTAAGGCCCCTGTATTGCCTTTATTAGTAACAATTAATGTTTTCAAACAACTGCAACATTTCAAAATGCTGCGAAACTGGACTTAGTAAAGAAGAATACATTTCAAATTGTTTTGCTTGTCTTCACTTACATGGAGAGTTATTGGTATACAGCTACTGAATAAGGAGCTGTACATATCTTCACAGTATGAAGACAATAACAATATACCTGTACTGATACCAAATAACACTGCTAATCAATAACAACAGTTTTATTATTCATGAGCTACTATTAATAAAACCCCATGGGTTCTAATGTAACTATTAAAAGAATTAATACTGTAATTCAATTTTAAGTTCTTTACATCTATCTGAAGTCTATTACAATAAATGAAAAGTGTCTCAATGACTCTGGATGATGCTCTACATGTTAATGACACCATGTGTTATTTTCACTATTGCAAATCACCTTTAAGATATTGCCCAAACACTGGAGTACTGATTATGCTTCATGTAGGTGGATATAATGTTCCATTCTCATTGTCAAAATCAAACTAGTTTTGTTCAGACCTTCAAAAAGCATTAGAATAAGGGAGAGGCAGAATCAGGGAATTTCCAGGAATGGAGAAGGGGACATGGGACCCTGTCTCCTACTGGATGTGGTTTTCTCAACAGTTACTGTATTTAAATCACTTATTCACTGAATCTATTTTGTTATGGTGGCAAACACATGAAACAGTTAATAAAAGGGAAGAACAGGGAACAAAAAGGCTGCCAAGGGAAGTTGAAAACTGAATTCTGTTTTTTTTGAGAAATATACATTTAAAACTCATATTTTTTGGAAATATTCAATAGCTTTGACGGTGTTCCACCAATTTATTCTGTGTTCAGCTCATTTAGGTCCCTGTGAATAGTCAGTGATTGATGATATTGATGAAGCAGACCAAGAACTACTACCAAAAAAATCTCACAAAAAGCAAGGCCACAAACATGCATTTTACTGAAGAACGAATCTCTGGTTACATGACTAACTAGTAAATATAAAGACATTTATATGCAAAAAATACACACATAGCTCTGAAACTTAAAAGGGCTACAGACTAGTTTTTTCAACAAATTTACAAAGACATGTCAGCATTGGAAGGTAACTCAGCTTAAGACATGCAAAACCCTTGATTTTTATCCCATGTACTTTTGAAAGTACAGCTAGTTGCACATTTGCTGCCAAGTACCTAATTACCTTTAAAAATCTAGCTCTGCACTGCTGAAGCTCTTGAGTGATCGAGGTATCAACATCACTCATCATTATGGAGCTAATTTTAATGATGAAAGCATTGCTAAAAGTTATTTTAAAATTCATTTTTACTTAATTTCTTTAGAGATGATTTGTTTGAGTACCTGAGACACAGTAACTAATCACTGACGGTTTTCTCTGCAAATATAAAATAGATTTATATGCCCTCCCAGTAGGAACAAGAATTCCATCACCTCCTCCTGAATTTCTGAGCTATCGAATATTTGATGAGTGCTTAGGGAATCAGTATTGTGCCTTTTCACAGCAGTAATCAAGGAATGAAGTATTCTCTGCCATAATGAATCGACTGCAGGACTAAAAGATGAATATTTCAAATGCAAAAGCAATATGTTTGTTTTGAACACTTGAACACTTTCAAGTTTAACCTTAATAAAGCAAGTAGTGAAGTATGCAATGAATTATATTGTTAGATGGTTAAAACAGAGCTGTGCAATATGTCTGAATGCATTTAATCCAAGTAACTACTCATTTTAAATGTGACTTATAAATATGCATTACATGTATGATGAACGGATGACTCAGGAACCATGAGAGACCTGGGCCTTGCCTTCCACTCCTGGTTTGCCTCAAAGCTAGCTCAGCCTGACAATTAACTAAGGCCCAGAGCCAGAACATCATTAACTACAAGCTGAATCTTACGTGGGCTGAAATTAAACATGAGCACCAACTATTCAAGTTAGGATCATTTAAATCAAGCCTGAGGTGCCTGACTGGACTGGGACCTGCCACATGTGTTCCAGCAGCTGGTGGGTCCCAGCGTGCAGCCAGAGGCTCATTTAGGATTCCCACAAAACAGGGCCCCTAAGCTGGGTCCATTGCTACCCTTCCTGCAAATCCAGAAGCCTTTCCTGCCAGCCAAGAGGGTGCTGTCAGCAGGAGGTGATGGGCTCTTCAAGTTGAACATCTCCCACCAGTACCAGCTTCACTCTGAGAAACACCAAATCACTGCAAACCTGAAAGGAATGGCCATCATGTGTTCTCCTGAAAAACCTGTCAGAAGGCAAGGGCTCATTTGTCATGGCATTATCTCCTTTGTATCCAGGAGATTTTTGATTTTTGCTAAAATAACAAGTGAGTTCTCTTCAACAACAAAGAAAATCCAGCTAGAGATTTCAGGCCAGCTCATCTCATTTGCAAATTGACAATACCTGCTACAGAGTCCCCACAGTGCTATCTTGTGTGAGACCCTCTCAGTGTCTATCCACAATGAGATACAGAGATGAGCAGTTACAGCAGTTTGTATTTGCAAGAACTGTTTCTTAGTTTAGTAATTTTTTTTGTCAGATCAACTAACCTGCAACACACAAACAGAAATTTTGCATTTATCAACAGAGCTTAAAATGAAAGTAATGAGAAAAGCACAGTTTTAATTACAACGAAATTCCAAGTGCTTCAATTATCCAAGTTCAGAACCAATGTACTTTACCTGGAAATTGCCTCTGAAATAATGAATTCAATAAGGAAAATTCTTGTATAGTCCAAGTTAAATTATTTAAAAAGGAAGAAAGAGGGTACTTAATTATTTAATGTTTCACCAATAATTATATAGTTCAGTATAATGTTCACTCACTGGAGAATCTGATTTTCAAAGGAACATTTATGAACATCAGTCAAACAAAAAACACCTGCCAGACTATAAACTCAGCCAGTGTTGTGCAAATTCATTCCAACACAACATTACCACATTAGCAAAAATCCAAGTCTTAATGGAAAAAGTATCCAATAATTTATGTTAAAATACTTGCATAGAAAAGCATGCATGAAACAGTTCTGTAATGCATTTGTAAAAAAACAGTATGACCTCTCTTGCTACAATTTTTAAAAGCTGTGTTCTAGGTAAATGAGTTCAGGATGGGACCAAAGCTCTGGAAAATAGAAAGCTATAGTACTTGAACAACCTACGCTGCCAATCAAAATGTGACCATGGATATCTTAGGGACATTCCATTCAAAAGTCACTAGGAATCAATTTTAAAAGACAGCTTTAAATTAGCTGCATGAAGTACTAGCCATGGCAAGTTTATCTGCATGGAGTCCTGGGGAGTAAGGCTCAGAGAACACCACGTATTTCTCAAGAAAAAGGTTTTCCCAAGTCACAGATCAACAAACCCAGTACATCATACCCAGCTGAGGGGGCTAAACCAGCACCTTGGTCAAACACAGTAGGGATCTGCAAAGGATTATCATCATCCATTAATAACTCTATGTTAACCCTATGTACAACAATTCAAGCCCTATGGGACTAGTTCTGGAAAATCCTCACGATGACCGTAACAGCAACTGTCACACTGGTGTCCCTAAAGTTTATTTACAGGTGCCAGAATTCAGCACGTGCCCTTCTAGACTGGGGACTCTCGGCTTTACAAATCTTTCTCAACTGTTCTCTGTCTTGGAGAAAAGCTTCCCAGAAGGAAAACCTGATATGCTCACAGGTTTAATAACACAGCACTGATATTTTAACCCAAAGGAAAAGGAAAATATGCCAAAACCCCTTCAACCATTTCTTTGCAGCCGCAGAAGAGGTCGTCCCTGGGCCACTTTGCCGAAGAATTACCTTGATCCCACTCTCTGGAAACGATCAGAGAGTGTTCATCAGAAATGGCCTCAGATTTCACAGCTCCCAGAGCAGGGGAGCCCAACTGCACCATCATCCAAACTTTACAGCCTCATATCCTGCGGCTGGCATGGCTGGAAACGATGGAAAGTGTAGATTTCTGCTTCCCTGAGAGGACTACAACACTCAGTTGGGGTCTTGAAAAGCCTGAGGTCTCTGACAATCAAAGATGGGGTTTTCAACAGCATAACACACTATTTTAAGTTATTTTAGTGGCTCCCTTGGAATCGTGCTAAGTAAGTGCAGCACTTGGCTTTATAGGTGGGGAATACCAAACACAATCCCACCGCAATTTTAAGATCCTGTAAAAAAAAGGATTTAGGAAATAGATGTCACATACAGACCAGGAAGTGATGTGACATGGGGCAGTGCTTCACAAGGCTGATGTGAAGTACACCAGGGTAATTTAGCAGTTAAATTCCAGACAGATGATGCCACAACACGCAGTGCACACCATGGCACAAACCTACACTCCTTCTGACATGGCTCACACCCAACCCACAAGGCTTCACTGTGGTATAAACAACCCTTTGGTTGTTCTGCTTCTAAACTTCTGTCTCGTATGGCCAAATTCAACTTGCCCAAAGCTTCCCACAGTACACTGAGATTAAGAAGTCTGGGGAATCATCATCATGCCATGCCACTGTAAATTATCACAGCTCCACCATCTTTGCCCTAATATGAAATGCCACAAAAGTGCTCAGAATCTAACAGTGATGAATTTAACATGCCTCCTTCCACTATCCTGATGTCAGCAGAGTTACAGCAATTTATGCAATACAAGGATCTGTCCTTTTCTCCTTATCAAAGCATTTGATCAAAATCAGTGACATGCAAAAAGACAACCTTACTTAATTTGAGCAGCAGAGTCAGGCTTGTCACTCTAACATCATAAGAAAAAGGGAGGTATTTACATATGGGTACTTGCATATTCCTTTTTATCTGGCTTCACAAAGATAACAGCAAGATCACTTTCTTCCTCAGTAAAAACTAGTGTGAAACCTCACAAAGGATCAGCATTTTCCCTTGCTCTTCCCTCCCTCTTTTCCTCTCTTCTGAAAAGCAACACCTCAAGACATTTCAAATCTTCATTAGCTACTTCTCCGCCTGTGACAGCCTGGTGGTGGGGAGCAGCTCCAGCTCCCTCTCTTCAACTCACCCTTGAGTCAGAAAGGTAAGACTGCATCTGATGTGAGGTGACAAGGAGCTCACACTGCTGAATGCCACTGCCACAGGTGACACTCCCATCACCAGCGGTGGTCCCTGCCCCACGCCGCATATTTGGAACACGTGGAACCACAAATGAGCTCACCCAGCAGCCCCAGATCTGCATCTCTCAGGATGCATTTCAAACAAGTGGATGCATAAATTCACTCATTCCAAAACCTGGTCTGTTCAAGAACTTGTTACTATGACAATTTAGAAGAAGCTGCTACAGATAAGATTGATGAAACGTATTGATTAATTTTCTCTCAAGCTACATTTGAATTTTAAGTTTTCCCTAAACAAAACCAGTTGGTGTTGGTTTGTTAGTATTCCAGGGACTGCAGCAATGTGCTTCAGCAGCAAAGGAAGTTCCATGATAAATGTGTTCTCCAATCTGCATCTGTAAAGTAGCTATAAAGTCAGAACAATCCAGGCAAAATTTTTCATTATGTTTTTAAATATACTTATTTACATTTTAAATCACACATAGACAATATGAAATATCTTTCACGTAGACAGGTGGGAACAAGAAAACAGATGCATCCATTAAGCTTGAAACAATTCAATGAATTAAATAGTACTTGGTGAACACTTTGGTTTATGGATATAGCCTTTGTTTTAACTTACTTGAAAAAACACGGCCATGGCTCCTACCACCCTGTTTTCTAGAACTGCTGTTCCAAAACTGTCAAAGTCATCAGGATTGTAGAAGTAAATCTGCATCTGCAAAAATTAAAACCAACAACAGAATCACATTAGTGTTGATTCATACAGCTTTCACATGATGCAATGCATACACGTTGTATGTAAACCCAGTGTTATGAACCTGAGATAAAGGAATTCTGCTGAACAATATTGTTTAACCAGCATCTTGATTAATAGCATGACTGCCCTGCTGGGACAGTAAGCAGGGAACAGAGTTGATGCAATGCATTTTAATACCAAATCCAAGGGTAAACAGTATGGCCAGTCTGTTCAGATGTTAAACTTTGTGCTTTCTGCCAGCATCTCTTCATTTCTTTGCACATTGAAGGCTCATCTCCCGCTCTGTTAAATGTGCTAAACATATTTATCTCAAAATCCATAGAGAATTTTGAAAAGGATTTCAATGTTTAGAGTTATTCCTTTACTCCTAAAGTAATTTGTAAGATAAAAGTCTGTCTCCATAGCAATGCATTTTTATGAGCCTCTGATATTCAGGTCTATCAGTTAAGGTCACACTTCTCCCTGTCTTCAGTTAAATTTCATGACTTTTATTTCCAAAGCGTTAGTACTCTGCCAAAAATATGAGACAAAACCAGACATATTGATGTAAATTTTTAATGAATAATAAATATTAATAATTACACAAACCCCAAGTAAGAGCAGTTGAGAACAATGATTACCACAAACCAACAAGTGTTGGAGTTACACAAATAGAAGAGGACCAAGAACTGCTTCCTCTATACACTCTGCTGGTAAACAACCCCACTGCACTACACACATGCCATGAATAAGGGCAGCCTACAGAGGCCTGTGGGTGCTCGTGCTCTTAATTTCCTGTATGGTTCTTGTTCCACTTCCCACAGTAGCTGAGCTCTCACTTCTGCCAGCTGTCTGAACACACTGCTGCTTCTCCAGTAGTTGTTCAACCCCTGTATCCCAAAAGAAGCCCCTAGTGCTAGTCCATCTCCATCAGCCATGGTTTGCTCCGAAGGATCTGGTTTAAAGCATTCAGTGCTCCCTTCTCAACACCACCCCATGCAGGTGTGTACATGGTCACAGAATAAACTCAGTGTTGCCAACATTTGTTGTACATCTACCCTACACAACACAAAACCACGTGCCCGAGGGTGACAGCCAAGCACAAGGACTGGACTTCACAGCGGTTGCTTCTGCTTCCTGAAGGGAACCTTCCAGATGGATCTCACAACCCAAACCAGCACTGGCTGACTGATATCTATGCTCACTTGTGCTCATTAACACCAGGGAAAAAAAAAAAATCTGTTCCTGGCTATGAAATGGGAATGGACCTGTTGGCTTCTCTGCCAATAGCCTCTTGCTGAACCTCTGCCCTCACTCTGCTGCCTATCACCAGTACCTGCCCTTTTCACAGCATTACAGTGATGGTAAGAGATAAGCACACAGCTCATAGTCTGAGGGAGAAGTAAGGTCCAGCTGAGACTGCCCACTGCCCATGCCTCCCAACACACTGCTGGTCTGACCATGGTCCCTCCAGCAAGTCTGTCTGCAGGACCCAAACACCTGTTTGGGTTTTTCCGAAACAGTGCTGCGTGACAAATCCTACAATATTCACAAATGCATTATTTTTCCATATTTTGTATATGCCAAGAGAGATTATACCCTTTTATCCTATACATTCCTACGCACATTTACTGATTCCCAGGCTTCTGACTGTATATACTGGCTGTAGTGGATAGGTGCTTTGCCAGTGTTACACAGTTAAAAAAACATCCCTGCATAGGGAAAAGGCCAACATGAAGATCAATGCAGTCAGAGGTAGAGGTACTTTTTTCAGCAGGAGGAAGACCAGACACCAAATAGGCCATAAAGAAATTTAAAAAATTGGAACTCACACTAGAGCTTTATAAAATTTGAAAGTAATTTTCTTCCCCTTCTTTGGCCTTCCTATTCCCAGCATACTCAGAGCACATACACAGCTGCTGATAATACCTCACAAAGGTGGCAGTGCCTCCAGATTCTGACAACTCGTGCATTGGACAAATGCAGAGCAAGGCACAGCCATTCATTGATGTAGAAATTTGTTTCAGGTAGAATTGCTTAAACCTCAGTTTAGCCAGCACAGACCAAACCTGGCAAAACATTCGCAAATTACATTTTGCTCCTCTGTAAAATAAATTCTAATATTATCTATACCTTACATAAAACATTTCACAATGTATTCCTCATAGGATTTTATGAAGAAGAGCATCACTGAGTGAGTTCAGCATATGCCAGAATCATTTTGGATCAATTTCGCTTACAGCATTTTAAGGAAATTAATTTTTACAATGCACTCTTGCATCCCAGTGCAAAGGGCTTTGGTAAAAGAGTTTTCCTTTCAGATCCCTCATCTCAGCAGTGCAATCTCATAGCCTAATCAAGAACCACATTCTGCCTTGATTACCATACACATTGGAGCATTTTACCACTGCTCCCTGGTGTTTTTCCAGAGAATATGGTTGCTCCCTCTGCATCCATCACAACAAGGCGAACTGTCCTGTATGAAAAATTATTGTCATCTGTCATACAGTAGCTTCCTTATGTGCTCATACAGCTAGAAGGAACATTTTAGGAATACAATAGCTGAGGAATTGCTGTTATATAATTTACACATGCATACCCTGCAAAAACAATGTTAAAAAGACAGTAAAGTTCCACCCTCAAAGCCTCACGGTTCAGGCTGCTCATAAAACCACACCTGGACACCGCTGAGCATTAGTATCGTGGCAATTTTGTAATTATGTGATCACATATTGTTCTCTTCCATAATACAGCCTCATCAGTTTTCCCCAATTTACAATAAAATGCAAATGTATCCAATGTATTTTTGTTCTTTTATTCATAATATACATAATATTGAATGCATTTATCAGTAGATAGTTAATTTAATATTTTCCATGGGTGGGATAAGGTTCTTTATGTACAAAGTGGGAATAAGACAGTTAACTGTAAAATTAATTTCACCGCATACTTAAGTGGCCTAAACATGCTAGAAAATTTTCATTATTACTCCTTATTATATAATTAGTATATACAATATATGGGGCACTTTGCATATAAATGACTTCTACTGTCTCTGCCTGGGATGCAAAAAGCAGCAGCACAGAATGCAACAAAGATGCTTTTAAGCTAAAGAAAATTTGGATTGCATTATAATACGCTATTTATGAAATGCAGAATGGAGAATCACACACTCAACCTAAATTGTGGCACTGACTGATTTCAGCCCCATATAACAGCATTTTTGTACATTTTTGCATGTGATTCCACAACAGCTTCTATTTTCAAAAATTAAAAAATTTAAAGGCTGAGAATGCTGCAGTAAAGCTGAAATGCCCTTTGTAGTGTGACACTACCTGCGTGCAGTCAGAATGCTCTGTTCCACTCATCCCTGCTGACTGTGCTCCAAAGAGCCTTTCTCATGGCACAGGTCCAGGAGGGCATCAGTGTCATGTTCTCTATGGCACAATATATGAGATTTACAAGGCTTTCACATCTAGCCCCATTACAACTAACAAGGCTGGGAAAGGCTTACATGGCCTTCCTTAATCTCGGATGTGCAACACGGCAGTGTACTGCCACTTACCTTGTAAAGAGGTATCATAAAAACCATGTGTGTCCAAGCAACTTGAAATTTTCAGTGTTTTGGTAAAGCCAAGCTGAGACAAACCATCCCTAGTGAAACAAAGGTACTTTTCCTGCAGGAAGAACTCTCCATCCTTCCTGAAATACTACCACTAACACTACTGCAGCTACAGAGCTTTACCAAGGCAGGGAGAGGGCAAGAGTTTGATTTTAATGGGAAAACTTCATGCTTTGACACTCCTCATACTGCAAAAGAATTGTTTTCAAACTTGAGAGAGATTTGCTGAACAGCACAGATTTAAGCCTGAAAAAATATCAATGTGGGCAAAATCTTCAGACTGTTACAAGTGCCTTAAAACAGAGGATTAGGGAGAAAGCCCTCACTCTGCCATAAACCAGGAGATAATCACCAGACACCCTGAGAAAATGTCATGTTTTCTAGTCTCTGCTGTCCAGGAAGATCCAGTGGCCAACCATTACAGTTTCCAAGCAATCCAGGTCTGTCTATTCCCAGCCTACAACACTCACACAAGTGAATACACCACGTACATCCACCATGTGGGTGATTCTCCAGCCTGGAGAGCCTTTGCCTCCAAGCTCCTACTCCTCCACCATGCCCTGGGGGCAGGAAATTGCCTCCTCCTCTGGACAACCTACTCCCTGCAGAACCACCTTTCTTCATCCATCTTCTCCCAACCTCTACAGAAATCTGGTATTACCCAGACCTGCCAAAATGTCAGGCCCCGCTCTGTGCTTAGATTTTGATGCCAAACTGGGCTGCCACCATGCTGATGTTGTAAGGACTGTCCATTCAAAATGTGCATATTACTGAGAAATACTGCCCACCAGAGACCAGTTCTGATTTTATTAAGTGCAATTGCCACTGAATGACTAAACCCTCATTATGAAATGTCATTGGCTTGCAAGAACTGAGCCTGCTTCCAATGAATGGCTTCTCCTCGCCACCCATCCACAAATAAAAGGCTCTGTCTCTCTGCTTGGCATGTCAGGCATCCAGACAGAAATCACCATTCCCATGCATGACATCTCTTTGCTGTCATTACCCCACTACAAAGACAGAAAGTTTACATCCAACGCAGACTGTCATGGCCAAACTCATTCAGCACTTACGAGAGAAAAGCCACAACGAGCCGTTTGATAGATCCCAGAAGATGTGAGTGAGTTCAAAGCAATTCTAAGAGACTGGAAACTAAGCAAGTACATTTTCCATAGACAGATGCCAAGCATTTTAAAAATAAATAATTGAGACTTTTAAATTGGGCTGCTATCACCCTGTGCAACCTCCTACAGCAGATTTCTCTTTAGATTAAAAAATGAACAAAGGCTCATTGTGCTGTCACAGATGCGGAGTACAGAATATTCAATAGAATCAGGAATTCTGGTGCAAGGGAAAGGATCATCGGAATTATCTTTCTGCTCATTTCCTTCCAGCAGTCCAAGGACTACCAGCAATTTAAAGCATGGTAAAAAAGCATTAAAAAATAAAAGGTCTTAGAGACCAGCCTGTTTTTTATGAATTAGGCAGCAAGACGCAGAGGCAGCAGAGATGTGGATTATCATGTACTGCTTTAGAGACTGAGAGTATTTTCAGACGAGCACAACACCCAGGCAGTGCAGGTAGATTGCAACTCTTCGCAGAGTGGTGAAACAAAAATTTTGAAATGCTTGCATTTGATGATGGAGTTAAGCACTGAATATATTAATTCTTAATTAGTGTCTTTGCTGCTCACATTGTAAGAATAAATTATTCTCAGCGACTTTTACAACTGGATTTAAAACTTTTTGCACAAAAATAAATTCTCTGCTAAGATTATGAATCATACATGATTTTTCTTAATTGAAAGCTCACATGTAACTTACTTTTGCTTTAAATATGTGCATAGATTTCCAGTGAACTGGCTGATGTGATCCATTTGGCTGGAATAAAAATTTTCTACAGACATAATGTAATCTTCACTGCAGCACTAAAGATTCAGAATAACTGTCCTGCAGTCTGTGTGTTTACTGGAGTGTGAGATGTACACTGGGGCAATAAAGTCTAATGTTTGACTTCTCATTATATTCTCTTTAAAAAATCCATGAAACTTATCATTTATAACATATTCAAAATCTGCTTAGGAAAGGCAGGGGGAAGAGTGAATCATGATGTTTTCCAGTTCTCCTACCAGAGCCTGATGTAATAACACAGAGTATATTGCATTCTTTTGAAAAGATAAAGTTGAACACGAGCAGATAATGGCATGTTTTTCCTGCCTAGTCTATTATTCATCAGTGAATTTTTAACTATAGTTAGGCAGGTAGAGAGATGTATTTTGAATGGCATAACTTGGTATTCGACAGTGCCTAAAAGTGTGCTGGGTAAAACTGCAAAACAAAGAGTCAGACAGGGACTTTGTCCTAATGTAATTGCAACTTGATAATGAATACAATGCTAACCTGAAAAAAATGAAAGGAGCTGAAACAACAGGAAGAGCAAGATCATGCAAGTGAAATACCAGAATTCAACTCAATTTAGACGTTCGTAAGCCTCAGAAGTATGGTAAATTTCCCTTTCATCTTCTTTAACAGTAAGCATGAATTCTTGCTTTGTTGTCTCCAAACAACGCAGTTGGTGTATCTATCCTATAAATTGAGACTAAGCAATTTCAGAGTCTTTTTCAACCTGAAGGGTGGTAGCAGTTGCACCTTCTGCCCATAAGTCTGCACAGCATTTAAACCTGCGAGTGGTCCAGTGACAGTTCAGTAGAACAGGGAGGAAACCCAGTGTTCACAGGATCACCCTGGGCTCCCACACATTGTTGGATCACGGCCCCATCACTCCATATCTTCAGCATTAAGTCCTGAACATTAAGAAAAAAGGACATTGCCAAGCCAGAAACTTCCCTGATTTCTACTGTCAGAAATAAATACCCCTTAGGCCTGCTCCCATCCCGAACACGAAAATCCATCTTGTGTGTACACAGTGAGTCATTACACCAGGAAGGCCCATTTGATGCTAAAAAGCTGCATGTTGCATTCATTTGTATTACCGTAATATGAAAATAACGGTGTCAGTGTTTATGCTTTACGTAACGTGAAACTTTTTTGCAATTGCTTTGTACTCCGAGTAACAGCCATATGATTCACCATGAAATGAAGTCTGGAAAATCGTTTTGGATAAATGGAACTATAAATTCAATACAATTTCCATGACAACATAGATTGCAACACTCCACCACAAGTGAAATGTTATAAATCATTCAAAACCAACAAAAAATCAGCAGTAAGTCTTCTCTTTCACAATGCACAAGACCCTTGAATTATAGAGCTGTGGTTATTACCTCCCAGTGCAATGCCTCTTGTTTCTGATCCTTCTTCCTCTGTGTTACAAGTGTTGTTTGATATTTGACCTCCTTCCAAACACAGGAGATTATAATACTAACACTTTAATACTAAGACATAAGCAAGAACTGAAGCGCAACGAGCAGGAGGCGTTTTTGAACCTTTCCCTCTCATCTCCTAAAAATGTTTAAAATATCTTCATCCTGTGGTAATTATACCTGTGTATCCAGATACATCACAGCATCTTGTTAGACACATAAATTTAGGAGGCTCTTTTTCTGGAAATGTGGGTGGTAACTGGTGCAAAAGGGCGCTCAGTCAGCTTGTGAAAGGGATGCGAACCACATGTCCAAGGGATGGAAGAGATCCAAGTGGAGGAAGTAAAAATAAAAAAAGACTAAAAGATTGCCCCACACACTATTGCTCATTTGTACCCTTTCATCAGAGGATTCCTGACAAACTTCAAGTCCAAGGAACCGGAATGATGTGATTCCAAGGGAACCTTCATTGCAATTTTAAAATCACAGTGGCTCTTGCCTTCAAGCCTGGAAGAAAAACCTTGAAAATGCAAAGCTCTTTGCTTCCTGAAAAGATTAAGAAGCCCATGAAAACAAAGGAGAGAGAAATAGTTCAGTATTCTGGTTTTTTTGTGTAATAGTAGGAACATTTCTCAAATATCAAGTCTTTTGGTAACTTGAGAAGTGGCAACCTATTACCCCTTGGACTGCAAAGGCTACTAGACAGTTTCTGCTATCTTGCATTGATCACTCTGCATTTCTGGGCCTCAGTTTCTCATGTGGTCATTGCCTATCCCTTCTTTAAACAGAAGTTTAATGAAAAAACATTTGAAAATTTTGAAATTAATGGGAAGAATGACGCACAGTTGAAAACCATGTAAAATTTAGTATCATATGGAGTGTAGTCGGAGGAAGAAAACTTTGAGGTTGCTTCACTTGCTTGACATTGCAATAAGGAAGAGTCACACAGGTACCTCACAGAGAGAGTCCATTGCTTCCTTAATACTGGTACCAACTTCAACCAGCTCATAACTGACAGGAGATGTCATGAGAAGCTGTTTGTGCTCCATCCCTGAGGTGCTCAAGGCCAGGCTGGACAGGCCTCTGTATAACCTGATCTAGTGGAAGGTGTCCCTGCCTATGGCAGGGAGTTGGTATCAGGTGAACTTTAAGGTTCTTTCCAACCCAAACTGTTCTGTGCCATGTGGTTCACATCCCTTTTATAAGCAGATGTCACAGAAATTCAGTGCACACAATTGCTGCAGGGTCATGCACCCACATACCCAGGGGCAGCTTCCCAGGCTCTGGGAGGCCAACTGGTGTCTTTCACTGGGCTTTACCCTCTCTACAGAGACTTTTTTGTGTATTTATTGAGTAGCTCTGAGTCTCACTCACAGTGGCTTTGTCTAATGGTGGCATATTCCAAGTAAGACAGCAGGAACACACAACATCAGGGCAAATGTGGCTTCCTAAAACTGTACAAATGGAAAAATTAGAGGCAAAACTTAGCTGCTGTCATGGCTAAAAAACTGAAACAGACGATTTAGAAAGTGGCTAAGCACCAAATGACACAGCAACTAAAAACAAGCTGGGTGGACTAACTGTATGAACAGAATAGCTCTGAACTCCACCTGAAAGTGGCTGTTTTAGATATCTTCTTCATCTGCTTCCCATGGCCTTCCTAAAAGAAAAAACAATGCTACTGAAGAGTTTTAAACTTCAAGATACTTGGACTGTCCATATTTCAGCTCATCTTTCAGGAATCCATTTACTTTCTTAAATACCAAGAAGGGCTGCCAGAATGGAGAGAACTGGGATTTCCTTCCAAAAATACTCCAGTGCTCTTCAGGAAAAACAAAGGAGCTGCACTTGAAGAACAAACCCCACAAAAATATACTTTTCCTAGCATGTGTGATTAATACAATTTCATATCCCATTCACTTTAAAGATACACTAGCAGAAGTATTCATTCCTCTGAAAGCACATATCTTAGCACAGATTCCTCTTTTTGCACTGTGGAATTCAAAATGTCCTCTCTGTGTGTGGTCTTTTTTCTTGTTGATGATGGGTTTTTCTTTTTCTTTCCTTATATTTTTTTTTTCCAGTGGAAGAAGGCAAGGTCTTCCAAGAGGTTTAATGAACTTCCAAATGCCTCAGAACAAATTTTGAGGTATTTATAGTTTCACTCTGGATTCAAAGCTATGCAGCAGATGGGGCACGTTTTCAGCAGCATTTTGCTGGGCGAAAGGCCATTCCTATCTCTGAGGGGATGTGAAACCCTCCAGGCTGTACACTTGCAGAGTTATTTTTATTTATGAGCTGTGAAGTAGATGGACAGTTACAGCAGAACCAGGCCAGGACAAGAGCTTACTTGAAGGGTAAAAATTATAATGAGTTTTCTCATATTTTGCAGAATACACCTCTATCTACATCCTCATCATAATGCCAGAGGCAGAGCAAACAGAGTGCTCAGCACTGTTCTCGGTAGCTACTTGCAGATTACTGGAGGGATGTGTGACAGCCTGTGCTGCAGGGACAGCACTAGTTCTGTCACAGCTGTCCCATTGGAACATGAGGGATTTTTCCAATGCAGCTGCTTAATGTGGGTGTTTTACTTCAAGATTCTCAAAAGGGTTTAATATGCAAGAAGTGAGTACACTATATCCTTCCTAAAACTCAGAATCTCCTAAAAATACCTTAAATTGAAATCCTTCCCCACCATGGGCTGCCTACCCAAATTCCCCAGTGTTGGAAAACCTTACATGTAATATCTCTGTAGTCTGGCTCTAATTTTCTAGGTTTCTCTACCCTTACCCTCTGACTGTTTTACCAAGCAGAAAGTGAAGTCTGCACAGATCTGGAATGTAGTGTTAAGCATTTGTAAGTGTACAGACACACATACACAGTAGCTGAGTATACCATCTTAATGGTGCCAGTGTGTTAAGGACATGATTCTGGATTTACACTAACAAATCAAAAAGAACAATACTTCAGCACAGCAAGAAGCAAAATACTGACAGAAAAGAAAAGTGCTGGAAATTGTGAAGCCTTTTAAAGTTAAACCCTTGTCCACTGTCACAGCTGCAAACCCATTTGCAAACACATTCTGTAATGGTCTCTTGCTAAATGTCAAAGTTATTCTTCCATGCCTGTGAAACAGAAACACAGCTCTGATTCTCACCCCCTCCCTTGCTCATACCTGTCTGCAGATGACATGTTGAGACTCCCCTGGTGCATCTGATGCTGCTGCTCACTTATGGCATCACCTTATATAATGTGACTAAAACAACCTCTCAGCTTTAACACTTCCAATTTCTTACAGGCCAACTGATGTTGAAAGAATGCTGAACTTCTTTGGAGTCCCAAAGAACACAACAGCACCACCAGACTGGCGTTTGAGTTCAAATTTCACAGGCTTTGGTTCAGTACAGCTTTCAGAACACACTCCTGGTGGGAGGTGTGTCCTGTTGTGTCCCTGCTCAACCAGGATTTGTGCCAGTTTCATCCCTTCCCTCGACTGTATTTTAATCATAGAAATGATTTGCATGCCTAAGAGTCACATTTCCAGTCTGGCTCACACATGTGTATTTCTGAAAGCATCTCTTCTGCTTCAGCATCTCACACTCCAACAATTCACCAGTATAATGGACACCAGAGAAGTTCTGGTTTTCAGTGTGACAGCTGCTGGCTTCTCTCCAGACTCCTGGTGTCTCTGGCTCCAGAGGTGCCCACCAATTTAAGTCTTGCTCATGCCACTCCTCTCACCACCAGCACCAGATATTTGGATTGCACCAGCAAACACAAACGGGAACTGGGAACACTCCAAACTGGTGCAGCCTCTCCCATCACACAGCAGGGAGAGCTGCCCCAAGCTGCCCAGGGCCAGGGCAGGACAGGCACCACCTGCCACACAAATCCCCACCAGTATGTGCTACTAGTGCATTCACCTCTCCTGGTGTTGCTCTGTCACAGCACAAAATGCCTCACTGGAACTTTTGAAATATGGGAGTTGCACAAGTGAAGTCTTTATCATAAATCTGATAATTAACCTGCACAACTGATTTCCCTCCTGGTAGCAGGCAGGTTGGAATAAATAGTCTATTCAATACCTACTGAGAGAAGACTTCTATATTTCATGTTTACTTTAAACAAGTACAAAAACCTTTGGACAAAGGGCCTCAAAGAGTCAAATTCCTTGCAGTTTCAACAGAGCGCCCTGAATAATACATAAAGCAGCTATGCTCTTATCCCTAAAACCACAGGTGTGAACCAGATGTCATGCTTATCTTCTCTTGAGATTACAGCAATCGCACGCCTTCAGAATATAAAGTAAGCTTTGGATCAAGGAACCTGAAATATATTAAAAGTGTGACACTGAAGTTAAAAATTCAAACATTAACCTAGAAATAACTGTTTCATTCAAGAGTCTGTTTACAGTCTATGTTCTGTAAAAGTTGTATTTCTTTTATTTAACCTTTTTATAACAAGATGTATTATGAGTCACAAATCTGAGATAAAACTATTTGCATAAATCTCAGTATTGGTAAGCAAGATCTTGCCAAACAGATCTTTCAAATATACCACCATCAATTAAACATGCATCATGGCTCAAGAAACAGAATTAAAAGTCAAAACCCTAATTTAAATTTTAAACTTTCCTGTTATTGTAGTGAAAGTTTAGAAAAAGGTGAGCATATGCGGCACTCAAATATTGAAAGGAGATTAAACCCAGAACAGTATCTCACAGAGAATTTTAAAGTTAACAATACACAGTAACAAGAAATATTACAGGGTGCAATGTGCAAATATGCTCTAACCATACAGCCTTGATCATAACCGGTCACCTCAGAATGCACAGCCAGAGAATTATTCAAAAATGTTCACTTTAAAACAAAATAACAATTTTCTCACTCAACAAGCAAACTTCACTAATAGTGTGTTTGTTACTGGGGACATTTCAGGAAAAGAATCACACGGTCCTCCTCACCAGATGCACAAAACATCCTGCCCCAGCAGATTTCAAAGGCCATACTCCCGTTGCAGTATTTCTTTTCTTAAACCAGGTCCAGGCATCACCTCCTGACTCCTGTGCCAATGCCCCAGGAGCAGCAGTGATTGCTGCAAGGGTGAGGGTCTGTTGCCCTGAAAGAGGGTTCATGTCCTACTTTGGTTTTGGCTCAGCTTTCCTCCTCCACCTCAGCTAGTTTCATTCTTTAATCCAACATTCTGGTTTCCTTCCACAGCATCCTCTGTCAAACACACACACACTCCAAAGGCTGTCAGCAGCTAATGCTAACACTTCACTAAGAGAAGTCTGCTAGGTCAATTTATGACAGAAATATTGCAGGTTTGTAATTAGAGCCCCACATAAGAAACCCTGTGTTTACTCCATAATCCCCACATTCACTTAACTGATGCATGCATCTCCTCTCTAGCTGTAGAGAAAACGTGGTGAATGTGACCTGAATCCAAGAGCTGTAATGTCACTTGCTTGATCTTGAGAGAGTTGAACTACCTTGTTCACATACCAGTATTCACCAGTGACCCAGAGCTTCAGCCTGCCCTCCAGCAGCAGGGCCTATGACTCTTGGTGAAAAAGCATCCAACATGTTGGCTCATTTGTGTCAATAAAATAGAGTATAAAGAGTTGTAGGTTAAGGTGTTAACATGACCCTGTCTGTAAGGCTGAAAAGTCAAACTTGGTTTGAGTTGAGAGCACAGACCTAGGCTGCTCAGCTCCGTGGCAACACTAATGATTTAAACATCTTTATAACTTCTAATTGAAGATATAGGAGAAAAGTTGAGAACAGTACAAAAAAGGGAAGAATTTCAAATATAAACAATTGAGCCTTCTAGTGTCACCTGTGCCTTATCCCCATCCCTGTTAGCAAATGGGTTTTTCTTACAAAACAATCCATGGATGATATTAATGTGGTGAAAAACTTTCTCCTTCAGAGAAACAGGTGAGATAAGGTACATCTAGTTCTGGAGTCCAGTCCTAATTTCTGCAGAAGAAAAAACACGTAACAGCAAAAAGAAAAGAAGTGCACAGCCAGATAACACAGCTTCTGCAACTGATACTTGCAACTTCATTACTGTGGAAAGCAGGCAATAAAAATGGCTGTTATCAGCCACTTCAACACCTGGTAACTCCTGCCAGGTGGCACAGGACACAGCTTTTTCCTGCCTTGCCAGGCATGGGATCACAGCAGTGCTGTGAAAGGGAGTGTGTCTGGGCTCACTGTGCCAGGCTAGTATCGAGCAGACGGAGGAAAGAGATAGGAAGGAGAACAACTGGGATGGAGGAAAGAAAAGCACAAAGAAAGAAAAGACAGCATGCCTATCTCTCACACTAAAGGTTTGTTAAGACTGCAGAAATTGGTGGTAGCTCTGGTAGCTTCTGGTAGCCCTGCTACTCTGAGCAGTTCAAAAGACATTCAGGATCATGACTGGCTTCCTTGAACACCCAGTGGTTGCTGGGTTGGCATTACAGGGTCCTGACACCCCAGGAGATTGTAAAGCTCAAGTATTTCAGTTGATCTCCTTCCCTTCACCAATTATCATCTGGCCCTTTCACTCTCAAGATCTCCCATCAGACAGCCTGCCAGCCAAGGGCTACGGGTGGCACCAGCGAATCTACTAACTATCTGCACCTACCTTTTACAAAACACCAGCCTGATCCGCTTATTTCCAGCTCCATTCCCTTCTCATTTAAGCACAGAGCTTGGAAGGTATTTTGATGGGTTTTAGATTATTTCAAGCTGCCCTCTTTCTGTTGAGTTTCTTAACAACGCTCCCCACAGATCTTGTGTAGAGCAGTGTGGCCATGGATTTTGTCTAACACTCCAGGCTGCAGCAATATAGCTCTGGAGAGCCCTCATAAAACACTTGATTATGGCTACAGGTGCACCAGGCTCTGTATCAGGCACCAGGCACTAATAGAAAGTAAATCAAGACATGAACAAAGAGCAACTGTTCCCTCCACTGTGCTCCTGCAGCTTCCATCAGGCCTCAGAGGCCTTTCTGACCTGGAAGCTTCACAAGGACCATCCCTGACTGGTGCCTCTTTCCAACCTGTATTTACTGCTGACTACTAGAAATCCATCACCCAAGGGGTTCCACAATCCATGCAGTTCGATACACTGCTGGAAAAGTGTTCCTTTCTGTGGAATATGCAACTTCTGTCTCTCTAGACTAAGAGCCTTTGCTATACTGGGAAGCCTAACAACATTTATTTAACTTTGTTGAAATTTCACAGCCCTGTGTAATCATGCACCCAGAGTCACCTTTTCCAAGCTGAGATGTCACAACAATGAATTATCTTTTTTCCTGTCACCAAAGATCCTCTATTTCTTTGGACATACCCAGCATTTTTTAGGATGAGCAGTCAGAACCATTCAATTTATATGTACCATGGAGTAAAGATTTTTCCATGCACTGATTCCCTAATAATTTCGAAACTTCCTCTTTGCCTTTTTGCTACTGCTGAGCACTGAGCTCATGTGTTCAGACAGCTCTCTGTAAGGACTCCAGGAACACTTCCTTGAGTGGCAATAACTAATTTAATGTTCATTAGTCTATGTGAAAAGTCAGAGTCTTCTAACCTAGTTACACTAGAAAATGAAATTTATATGATCCTGTTTTGTGTGTGTGTCTGCATATGATGTCAGATCTTGATAATAATTTTAGAGTGCATTGACCAGTTTGATCAAAACCCAACTGCTCACTTGGGTTCTCAAAGGCTCAAAGACACACATTCAAGCGCCTTTGCAGTTAAGCAGCAAAGTTAAAGAGAGTCACAATTAGTTTCACAAGTATGGATCAAATATTGAAGACACTGAAGACACTCCTGGTCCTCCTTCACAAAGCACTTCATCATCATGCCCAGCATGGGCAGCAGACACTTCAGTGGCTGTCACGTCCCCTCCAAACTCAGCAATGCTGCACACAGACAACCTGGAGCTTTTTTGACTTGAGAGCACTCATTTCTGCACCTGGGGGTGTTATAGGTCATATGATGTACCCACTTTCTTTTGCTCAGTGGGAATGCTATCAGTAGGTGCAGATTCCCCTGAGTCACAGAGAGAATACCAGCATTTGAATCTAGGTACACATGATATTAATAGAAATCCACCACTCTGTTAAATATTGTAATACGGTAACTTTAATCACAAAGCCTCTCAGTATTTAAATACTTCAGGCACTGTAGACATTTATACAACCAGCAGTAGATGAATTTTCAAATAGATACTTCTGAGTAATTATCCTCTTGAGACAGCACCAATTGCTAAATAATGCCTCAGTTTAATAGCACGTAGCTATTATTCTGGGCACTATTAAATCTCTCAGAAATGAAACAAAGATGGTGATAAATATCTGGGACTCCATTTCAGTCTCCATGTGGATGAGGAACAGGACATTCCTCCTCACCTGTTAGCTGGACTTTAAAGAGAATTCCTTAGAAAATTAGGAGGTAGCCCCTCCTGCTTGCTCTAATAAAGCAGGGTATGCAAATTTGTTCTAGACATCAGCAAAGACTCCTTATGAGCAAAATTAACACTCAGACTCACAAGGAAAGCTGTCTTAGCAAAACATATCAGAGAAAGAATAACTGGATTGGATAGCTGAGTGGGAACTCCTGAGAATGCCAAAATCCTTACAGATTAGCTGGCAAGGAACAATTGTTCTGTCCCCCCAGAACATCCCTCTGTCATTCCAAGGAAGAAGTGTTGAGCAAAAAAATAGAGAGAATAGAAAGAGTATCCTGTCCAAACTTCAGTGAATCAAGGCATTGACTACAGAGTTTTCAGATGAACCTGCTTTTATATAACACACAAAGCTCTAGAATATCAGGAAAATGCAGGCCTCTTGTTCATATAAAACATTGGCCTTTATTCATGCTCCCTTAAGGTGCTTTTCCTAAAACTCCTCCCACTTACATATTACTTACTACTAATAAAAGAGCCTGAGGAAAGAAATTTGCATTCTCTGGTCACCAGAGGTATATGAATAGGGCGATTCAGCATGCTGCTCCATAGAAAAGGCTGTCTTTTCATTGTCAAGAGTAAAAACATGGAAGAAAAATGCATAAAAATACTTGTATCCTCATCCTGACATCCTTTCAAGTCTTAGAGGGGTTCCAAAACCTTAGAGATTATGAGCTCTCCAAAGCAAACCATGTTTGCTGTTGTGTTTACCTTCATGCTAGTGCACAACATCTTGATTTAATTTCAAAAGCAGCCATCAACAATAGAGGCCACCACCTTAAATATAGAAAGCAAAAGTTAAAAATTACTGCAATAAAGCAAATTTGTAGCCACCAACTATCAAGTAGTTTCATCATCATTTATCAGTGCATTATGAAATGCTCCTTTTCTTAAATCCACTTTGAATGATGACTGAAAACAAGATGAAAGATTTGGTAGCTTGCTGGCCAAAAATTTCCATTTTACGTCTGCAATAACCCACAGCATTTTAACATATATACAGACACACACATATATATCCATATATATATGCCACTTTGGGTTCAGTATCTGATAAATTTCCATTGGTATCTCACTGACAATTGAAGCACAGCTGAATACTAAATAAAGCCACGTGGCTGTTCTGCTAAACCCATTTGTGGAAAATAAGGAAGGTCTGAAAACTTGGGGAAAAAACCTCATATGTGTGAGGTCCAATCACAAACACTTCTGTGGCCACTACAGGGAGAGAATCAGAGGGATGTGGTCACTCCAGAGCATGTGGTCACCACATGATGGAACCACATGTCTTGGACCTGATAGTGGCCATCACCTTGACCTGTGAAAGGTCTGCCTCTGAACAGCTTTATTACACCTTGCTTCAGTTTCTGTGAGTCAGTAAGTCATAAATAGAAACAGAAGCAGCAACTTCCCAAAACTAACTGAGATTTAATAAATGCATGAGATAAATTTTCAGAATCTTACATGCAAGAGGCACCTAGACCTGCTGGGAGAGAGCTCTGGTATATTCTGCTGTGAGTTTATACAGATGAAGCCCTCCTTTGGTGCAGTCTTAGGATTCAGTTAGTGATGGTTCAGTGAGAGAGGATATGAAGGAAGTCCATGTCCTTAATAAATACAGTGACTTTATTATTCTGAATTCAGGACTCCCCGAGAAGTTTCAGATCCAGGATTTCTGTATCTACACATCACTCCTCAGGAAGCCATGCTCCCATCTGTACATGTTCAAAAACTGGTAACATTAATTGTCTCCAGACCAAAAAAATCAGGCTATCTGTAAGTATATGATACCAGATTTAATCTTCTAGACAAATTCAGGAGTATTCATGGACACATATACTGAATTCTGTCTCTATTAAATTACCTTCTCAAAATGTAAAGCATTTGACCAGTGCAACCTGACAAGTGCCAGATGAGCTACAAGCACAGCAACACAGCCCAATCAGTAAGTTTAGGTACATGTTCTTAATTGGATCAGGAGGATACTCCCTTTTTACCCCCACACACAGACAAAACAAGTTAAAACAGTCCTGTGCTAGACAGGGAAAAATCTCAGAAGTGGGATGCAGAGAATAAAATCAAAGGTCAGTGAGAGGGAGGGTTTGCTGCAGGAGGCTCACTTTGAAGCCACCCATGTGTACACTGCTCAGACCTGGAGCAGCCTCCTTGCTTGGTGTTTGTTTGTACAGGATCCAACCTGACAAACATGAAGCCTGGCTCAAAAGATGCCACAATCACAGAAGCCAGCAAACCACAGGACTTCTGCACAGTATTTTGAGCTCAAAGAACCTTAACAAAGAGGCAAGAGTTCCTTGGATTGTCTCTATCTAAGCATGCAAACATTTCTGGGGGAAGGTGGTTTAAAGATCTAATGTATAGCATAGCATAAACTACTGGAGCCAACTTAGGGGAGATTTCCTTCTCCTTCATTCCATATCACAGCCTGATTACAGTCACATACAAATGTGAGTTTGTAATCACTATTATCTTGCTCTTTTCCACATTAACATCAGCAAGGCATAAACAAGGATGATGAACTTGCCTCCATGGTAATAAAGTCAGGCATTTTACTAAATCCATGATACAAAGAAATTTCCCCCATTGTTAGATGCCCTTTATCACATGCATGTCACATCTCACCAAGAAATAGTTATATGCACATGTTTTTAGAAGATTCAGGGCTTCCACATAAATAAACACACACATACGCCCACAAGCTTAGGGAAGCAATAGATTTGTTTTCAGCAGGATGCTGCAAAAACCAAAGTTTATTTCCCCTAAAATGCATAGAATTGCACTGATTGTCAGAGCACTACAGTCTACTTACAAAACTCTAAGAAATTTTAGCTGTTTGCAAACTAGTCTTGAATGACTTCCAAAGACTTTTGTTAATGCCTGTCCCCAGAGAGGATGGAGATTACACAGGAATCCCACCTGCCACAAGAACAAATCAATATTTTAACATTCTTACTGTGATACTGTTGATCCAGACCTCACAAAGAGCTACCAGGAAAGTTAGCCACAGCATTTTCTGTAATTTTAAACTCTTCACACCCCCAGATAAAGCTCTATACCTGTACTTTCCTAGTATATTGCACAGATTGGCCTCCTTGTCTGCCTAGGCTTTTAAAAGAGCAGTGATTTGTTTGACCAGACCTTAACTTCCCATATTCCACAATTTGGCTTTCCTAGGAGTTATAATTATTGAGGGCAAGGACCAAAATGAAGTTGTCAAGTGACAGTAATGGGCTCTCTTTCTCCCTTCCCCAAGACTGATGCTATTCATTTGGAGCAGGTCTATACACAAGCCTTTCTAATCTGATCTGCAGAAACCTTGGTGAGACCTGGCTGTACCTCAACTGGAAAACAGTTCGAAAATTAATAATAAGCTGACCTTTCAGTTTAATGCCTTGGCTATCACAGCTCTCTATTGGTGCACTTTGCCCAAATCTCACAAGGACTCTGGCAGCAGGACAGGAACAAAGACAAGAATTACAGTAAATTCTTCACTGCCACACAAATACAACCACTTTAAATGCAGAGTTAGGGACCAAGCAGACAATTTTATTTCATAATACATTCTGTTTCTGTAAGGCTTGATCTCAATCTTAGCTTATTCAAGAGAAGTCTTAAGACAATTGGGTGGGAGGAAAAGCTTCTTCTCTGCTCTAGGTATACAGATAAAAATGGGCTGAGGCTTGTCCAGCGACTCCAACACTGAAGTGACAGGGGACTACTGAATGCCATTGTTTCCTACTGAGTAGGAAGAAAAACATGAATATAATATCTTAATTTCTCAAATTTCAATTAATTATAATTCAATTTGGCAAGGCCTAACATAGGAAAATATCTTTACTTTCCCATCCTGTACATTTTTAAATGAATTTGAGACTATATGATTGATGGAAGCTTTCAAGCTTTTAAGTAGTGGATACTATATATAAGCTTTCCTTAGATAAATGATTTCCCCAATGTGAAAACGTTAGTTTTAATGAAATGAAATAGCCTTAATTGGTTGTGATGGGAAGAAACCCTGAGATAAACATTGCATAAATAATTCACATCCTTCCATCTGGGGAACTTTTTCCTGAACTGCAAAGTGTCTCCAATCTGAAATGCAATACACATTATTTTAGCAGCAACCAAAAAAATGCAGACATCTTCCCATACACTGCATCTGGAGTGTAGAGCATCTGCTATTCCGGAGCTGAGTGCATATTTTAAGACACAGTTTCAGAAAGATTTTTGATTCTGGACGAGAACATTTTCTGCTAACACATGGTCCTCCACAGAACTGGTGTCCGCTGTAACCAGGTCTGACTTTAACTGGATCCGTGGAAATTCACAGTTACTATGATGAAGCAACTGGAATATGTAAAACCTTCTCCACTGTTTTCATTTATACCATACTGTGGCCAAGGCAGCACCTAAAAGATATTTGGAGATACAGCTGTAGCATATTTCATACTGGTTTATGCTATATGACCCTAATGTTCCTTTTCTGCATTTGTTTGTTCTGCTTATTTATTTTAAGAGTTGGTCTCCTGTTCAGGAACAACTTTTCCCCTAAGGACTTGCTACCAACACTAACTGCTGGCAAATGTACTCAAGGTGGGTCCCCTTGTTACAACAGAAAATACAGCTGATCACAAATTCTCTGCAGAATTTATGGCAATTACTGGACCCTGCACAAAAATCAGGAGGAGAATATGCAATCTGTGAAACCACAAAACCTACATTTACACTATTTGATGTGATCCTGTACAATTCACCTTGGAAAACGAAAGCAACCATAGCTTTTATGTGCTGGTCTTTTGGGTGTTGTGCAAATGAAACCTAATAGCACATCACAAATTATTCTCTTCTGATCACATCTCCTGTTCAGCACAACTACTGACTTTCCCTGGGTGCCTGAAGGAAATTCAGAAAAGTAAAGTTTTTCTTCAATGGTATTATTCAGAAAATATCACAACCTTTGATGAAAATAATGTCTATTTAAAACACGAATACATAAAACAAAAGCCTCTGAAGTAAAAATGTACTCTCCATACATAGCTTTTAAAAGGTTTCAATCAACAATAATGTTGATTCAAAATGTTGTTCAAAATGTTTCAATCAACAATAATATTCTTAAAAAGGGCAACTGCTAGTGACATACTTATTTTTCTGCCTATTACACAAAATAAATATAGAAGCATAATGAAAGAATATATTATGCTTGCTTATGCTCATTGTCACGATTTTTATAGGATCAAATCAAACAGACAATGGAAATGAGTTTTGCAGTTTCACTATGCCTTCTGGTTATCAAGTGATAAGTTCCTAGCTGTTGACCCTTTTTATTTCCTTTCAATGCAGACTCCAAAATAAACAATTCCAACATACAGAATGAAACTTCCAGGAGCAATTTCCTTCTCCCTCTGCAAAAGCTTACAGAAGTCCTCACAGAACAAGGTTGGATATAATTTTTCAGAGGATTCAGTCAGAGCATTTCCTTTTTTTCCAGCAAAGCACAAGACATCCTGGGACTGGACTCAAATGACAGAGCCTACTAAGGCTGCCTCTACTCACTCTGAAGTTTGCTACACTTAAAAGGTTTCTCCTGGCTTGGGTAGCTCTTAAATAGGGAGAAGTGCTACTGGATGAGTCACAAATCATTTAACAGGATTCTGCTCTGCTTCCAGAGAGGCACGAGCAATGCTTGCAGCTTTTTATACCTATCAAAGAGCATCAGAAAGGTGCTGAGATTTTCCACCCCTGGAACAACTAAGAAAGGAAACAGGGATTTGACATGCCAGGATTTTTGTTGCTTCCTCTAGCTGGAGAAAAGCACCTAAAACACCTGAACCTTTCATATGTCACTCCATGTAATTATAAACTTGAATTAACTGGTTTTCTCTATTACTTTCATGCAACATGGAAAAGGGGGAAAGACAGGGGAAAAATGTGGTTTTCAAACCACAACAGCGACTCAGGGTGACTCAGAACAGGTACCAATTAGGAACACAGAGTAAATGTTTTGAAACTGCCTCGATTCCACTCGGTGACATCTGCGTTAGAACAGCTTGCTCAGAGAGGATGTGCACAAAGCCTCCTTTAAAGTTTCTTCATTCTCAAAATCTACATCTTTAACACTTAGAGCAGCTCAACAGTTTCAAAATATAAGAAAAAGGAAAAGGGGAAAAAATAG
Source organism: Illadopsis cleaveri (assembly GCA_013399915.1). NCBI lineage: Eukaryota > Metazoa > Chordata > Aves > Passeriformes > Timaliidae > Illadopsis > Illadopsis cleaveri. The sequence continues at coordinate 770,795 of VXBB01019266.1, forward strand.
GAAGCCTTATGCTCAGAGTAATTTCACAGAAAATCCCCAAACCACAGAAAAACAATTGCTTAGAACTTAAATTTAATATCGAGGGCTATTCAGGAAATACAAAATGGTTCTTTTAAATGTTTAAACATATAAACAGTGACTGAGAAAGCATTTCTTATTAAGCATTTTTACGGTTACAGCTACTTTGCTGCTGAAAAAGCAACTACTTATAAAAATAAAGCTAATATTTATGGGCACTATAGCTCAGGAAGGGACCTCTTTTATAAGACATTTACTGCAGCAGCCATCACAGCTGAATCATGTTATTGCACAAAAATGAGGGTTTTTTAAAACTCAGGCTAGCATTTAACAACTTTAAGTAAATGATAGCATATGAAATTAACTTTCAACAGTAGTAAAAAACAGAATAGCAAGGACCAAATCTATGAGTTGTTGATCATTCTCCCACCGCGTAAGCGCCTACAACGGGCCAAGAAAGGGAGAACACTGTCACCACCACAAAATGAGATGATTAACAGAGCTGTGCAGGTAATTAACAAAGTACTGTGCACAGACCACTCCTTCTTGAGTGGCTGAAACCCCTGAAAGTTCAAAACTCCCCTTTGCATTACCCTCCCCCAGCATCAAGAGCTGGATCCAACGTATCCTCTTTTACACTGCAGGAAAAAACACCCCACCATCCCTGTTCTCTAGGAGTTATATCCTGATGTTTTTCTCCTCTCCTTGGTAACTGCTGGCAGCCTCATTTGTGAAAACTTCTGTTCTACAGCACCCATTACCAGAAGACCTAATTACAGCAGTAGAGAGTTCCCCTTACAGACCTCGATGGCATGACCTTTAAAGTACAAGCTCAAGGTCATACTTTCATTCATCCAAAGTCCCCAAGACTATTGTTTTACAATGTATGCAATAATCAAAGCCATGCTTTAGGGTTTGGCAGACAAGCTGTTCTGTCTATCAGAATAACTCACAGATGGTATGTATGTGACACAACATATTCATCATGTTATATTCTTAGTATATGCAATTTTCCTCCTTGCTAAATTTTCCAGCGTTCAGCAAGGGCTCTAAGAAACGGCTGGTGCCTTGGAAGAGACACCCTTCCAGCCTTGTTGTCTTTAAATTAACAGAATAAAGAAAGAATCTAAAGGTTGAAGAAACTCATTCTCCTGTGTAATTGTAAAACATATTGAATTTGATTTTTTACCTTAGGTACTATTTTTTAACTTCTATTTTGCAGCTCGTGTTTATTTTCTGCACTTCACATATTGTACTTTCCTTTTGCTTGATGTGTGCCATATTGTTTTAGATTTTGCTCTTACTTCTGCTTATTTATGATCCTTTTTTGACCAGAATCTCAGTAAGATTTGCTTTAGGGGCATTTTTTAATCTTTTTTTCCAGGTAGTTGCATACATAAGTGAACCATTAAAATTGAATCAGTTCAGTGAATCAAACTGAACGACAACAAACTAAAATGAGCAGCAACATACCTAAAGCAACAATCAGATTACTTATTTTACTTATTTGTAGTGCTGCTTTTTTTCTCTCCTTGAGTTCCTTTGATGAAATAAAGAACCACTTCTAAAAAAAATACTGGATGAGTTTCCCCATCCTGAATACCACATAGTTTTAATGTAGGAAAACGTACAGAGGGAAAATGCACACACACAAGGTCAAGTTTCGGATGCTGGCCCAGCAGCCTATTTTAAAGCTCATCATTTGGAGGAGTGAGCCACCAGGCACAGCCAAGAGTTCATGAAAATAAACTTCCCTGCTCCCAGTTTCTCTTGCTTCTGTTACATCTGTCTGTCATTTACTCCCACTTTGCTGGTGTTTTAGAGCCTCAAGAACAAAGTCACCTCTACCACTGATCTTTGCTTTTGCACAGTGTGCTGGCTTGGGTTAGTCCTTGTGAAATGAGGACAAGAGAGGAAAATAACTGAAAATTGGGTTCTCTGCTCTGGAAAGAACAAACCAACACAGCCAGCAAACAACCCACCAATTTTTTGTTACAGAATGATAAATGTCATTGCCATGATCAGAATTTTACAGTGGTTTTCGGTGTTTTAGCTTTTATGCTGAAAGCCAAAACATTAATAAAGCAATTGGAGCAGTAGGCATGTAACTCCACAAGTGTCAGTAGCAAGGCTTCATGTATGTCATTGTGCAGTAATAAAAGACTCCATATATCATGCTAGCACTGGATGTTACTATTTTTATTTTTTTATATGAGGAGCTAAGGATAGGAATGCAAGCAAATGGAGGAGAAAAATGAAGGCAATTCCAATTAATCATTTCCCCTAGTGACATTTTAATGCATTATTACAATTATTCTAGAATGTCCTCAAAGGATCATCACACCAGCTTTTTCAGACTTCATTTTTCACCAAGTAAAAATTTAACAAGCAATCTTTTTGAAAAGTTTGGATCTCTGAAGGGGCAATACCTGTTCATCTCTCTGACTTTGTGGAAACAAGGCTACTACACACACTGCCGTATCAGGTGTGCCATGTTACAAGGGCCTCTTTTCATTTCCTTGTACCTTCACTGGTTTGAGCTTTTCCCTGCTTTGGTTTCTTTCTTATTCCCTCCCCAATGACCTTCTTCAATTCTGCATTTTCAGAAACTGACTGAAAATACGGCAAGAGAAAATGTAACAGCCAGGCTGTGGCGGGG
>VXBB01019266.1:773489-795036 GCA_013399915.1 Illadopsis cleaveri
AGCCAGGCTGTGGCGGGGGGGTGGGGGGGGGATGAAGGAGAAATGCTGGGTTGTTTTTTTTTTTAAGCTATAAAGTTACTTTAATATTTTTTCCATTTTACAGCATATGAGTAAAATAACCTCTTCTGTCTCAGCATAATTAGTTCCCCCGTCCTGGCATGCCTAAAAGCCTCGTGTTGTTTGGGGTGCTGTTTGCCAGGGAACACTTAATATTCTCATCTATCACATGAATCAATAAAATGCAACCCTGTTTTTCACAAGGTGGCAGTGTATTAGGAAGAGTCATATGAGCTGAGTTAATTTAAAAGTAATAGACTGAAATTGTCCACATTACTTTTATTGAACTGACAGAGCAGGTCCACTGCTGCTAAGAAATTAATCCCATTTCATGGAATCACAGTGCAAGGCCATAAAAGTTACTGGTTTATCTTAAAAAATAGTAAAAAAAAATATTAAGCTCTGGTTTTTACTTCCAGAATATGGAGATTTTTAAAAGACACTACTCAGGAAATGAATAGGAGAATTAGAGCTCTGCCAGATTGATCATATAGCCATTGGGGTAAGTTTATGTTCGTCAGGGAATAAGCATCTCTCTTCTGATTACCAAAAGGTCAAAGCCTGGAAATAAACTTCAAGCACCTCTGACACATATGAAAGAGAGGAGTGGAGTAACACCATTAATTCCCTTCATTATTTGAGTGGAAGGACAGGGTCCCTTCAGAGGGCAAGTGATCCCAAGAGTCTGGTGACCCTCGGGACAATGCAAACCATTACTGAACAAAGTGGAAGACTGAAGAGTCCAAAGCAGGGACTAAGATTTGGTACATCTAACCAAGCTGGTCCTAAGGGGATAAAATCCCATCAATGAATTCCCCTCAAATTGAGAACAGGCAGGATGCTTAATGCTGGATTGTGCTGGGGGCCTGCAACACTAACCCAGTCCTCCACCCCAGCTATGTTTGGGTTTGTTAACACCTCGTACTTTAAAATGTCGCAGTATTTTGTCCTGGACAGGACAGGGGACAGGGCAGGCACAGTGCCAGAGAGGAGCATGGTGAGCATGGCAGGACAGGAGCATTAGCAGGATCTGTGTCAGCAAAGCAGATTTCACCTTCCATAATATCTGTTTTATCATTACTGGACCCGCTACAGGAGGTTACCAGGCAGGAAACCTTCACTGCAGGAGACAGTGATGAACTTGTCATGGAATCCCCACACCATGTCTGGAAATTCTGACCTTTGTTTTCTTAAAAGTTTCATCCCCAAACTGATAAATTTCCTCAGACATGAAATTAAAATCTTCAACACCAAAAATATATTTGCATCCAAGGATACATGTCATTTCTCATATTCTGCTATTTAAATCATTTGACTTTGAGTGAGATATGGGAGAAATTTAAGTTTCAGTACATTTTAGTCTCCATCATGTCAAATTTACAACCCTGGAGTAAATCACACTGCCAAGACAAATGTCTTCTCTTAAATCAGATTTGTTGCTTCCTTCCATGCTTCAGAACATTAATAAAATTGGAGTTCTAGTTCATAATATTAGTTTCATCGTCACTGTGCCAGGAAAACCACAAAAAGTTCACAGGAACCTTAATTCACCCTCCCCACGCTCACTTCTCCAGGTTGAGTAATTCTAGGCCCTGTTTATTAGCTGTGTGAACATGTGTGCATATGACTCAGATTGTTACCAGTGCACCAGCAAGCACACAGTCAGTGCAGGTATACCAAAATTTGCTTTAAATGCCTTCTCTAAAAGCTGTTCTTATCTTCAGACTTCCCGAAGATTGGAGTCATTAAAATCAACAAAACAGCTCTCTGGGAAAGGGGCAAAAGCACCTGAAAGCAAGCAAAAATGGCAGGGATGTTAACAGCTCACTGAAATTACTTGACATTTCTCCCATAGGTAAAAGAAATTTCTAACAATTGTTTTTCTCTTGTCATCTTTCCAACATCTCTTACATCTGTGCTCTCAAGAGAACCATGACTCTCTTTCACTTCTGGATCTGATGCCCAATTACAGGAGCTGCTGCTGAAGGGCATTACAGATCCAGTCCCTCTAGCAAATGCGAAGGAGATGATCACTTTATGATCTCCCATTGCAGCACCACCCTTGACCCCAGTCAGAGGCCAAGGTGCATTGCTTTAGTCTTTATGCAAAGCTAAAAAGCAAATCCCCACCAAGGCACACAGCACTGAGCTGAAGTGGCACAAGGGTATAAAGTGCACTCGTGTAACAGCAGGTGACAGAGCAGAGACCTCAGCATCTTAAAAAAGGGCATCTCTTGAAGTTGTTTTTTGGACCTACTGCTTGACTAATCATCATTCCTAAACCTAGACACTAACACAGACGAGGCGAGTGACACAAACCTGGATTCCTGGCACAGACCAAGGAACATGAATGCATCTTTGTAAGCACCACCCATGCAAACCCCTCGGACACGTGTGGCTCCAGCACTACACACGGCTTGTCAGGAGCCCTGTGTAATGGGAGGCACGTGTCAGTGGAATGTTGCTGGAACTCTGTGTGATTCAAAGCGCTTACTGCAGCGTTATTACGGTAATCCTTCAGCATGCTTTTACTCCCCAACCTCTCCCCATTTTAACAAAACAATCCTAAGCCTTTATTAACAACGGGGTTTAATGAAAACCATACATTTCATGATGAGTGTTTGGTCATGCATGGGAGATTTGTTTGGAATCGGGATCACTTCTCTCTAGGAATATGACAGGAGATTAAATCATTAAAAATGTATAGTCTGTAATTAGTTTATCATTGCCAGAATTGCAGGAATATTTTCCAACATAAAACTGATGCCACCAGCAAGAGATCATTTTGAAAGATCAATGTTGCTGAGATATCAAAAAACAAAGTAATTAGGAGACAGCAGGCACGCTGTTCTTCTCTATACTTCTTTTTTTTTTTTTTTTGATACACAGATGCATGCATATATAGACATAGATAAAAACTATGTAACTCGCTCCTTATAAATCCAACCAGTGATGGGACAGACTCTATGAGCCACAGAAACACTATTAGTGATTGTCTTAACTGACATGGTGATGTAAGATTATTCTGAAGCCATCTTCTAAGCCTTGAGGATTTATACTAGCTGCGTAATTCTGGGAAAAGCAGAGAAAGTGACACAAACAGGATCTTAGTATTAGTTAATTATAGCACTGCAATATTTTCACCGGAGGCATTTTAGAAATAAACTGCAGTACAGTGATGCTGTTTGTATTGCAATAGTTAAGGTGGTTTCAGACCATAAATTATAAACCTCATTTTTCAGAGTTTATGACAGGGCTATAAAAAAGGAACCAGCCCTAGCCAGTTTTCTTTTATGACATAAAAAATTAGCTATTTGAAAGCTATACATTTATGTATGAGTTCAATGGCTTCAAATGGTTTTTCCCCTCCCACACTGTCCTCTTTCCAGCATGGACAAAGCCATGGTCACATCTGATGGCCACTCTCCTCTTCCTCCATACTGTGCCCCAGTCCCCCAGATGTATTGCCACTTAAAATCAGATACTTTTGTTTTCCAGGGGGAATTAACAATCTTATGTGAGTCAGCATCCCTGGACAACTCTTTGTATGTATTTAGTAAGGAAATATTAAAGCTGTCATTTTCAATATGAGGTTCACAGACCCCTGGTGGACTAATTTAAAGGGGTCTGGAAAAGATAATTAAGAAAAGTCAGCCTACTGTCAGTAGGCTTAAACTCATTGAAAAAGGGCTGACACTTCATCAGGAAACTGACTAGGAGACTCACCAGGAAAAAAAAAATAAAAAAATCAAACCTTCACTGAAATACTAGATTTTTTTCCTAAGGAGAATATGAATTTAAAACAGCGTAGAGGGCTGATGTCAGCTTCCAGTGCAGAGTTCCACTCCAAAGCAGATGTCAGCCCTATAGGCTCAGAGCACACACACAGAACTTAAAGCAGCAAATGTCAGCTTTGCCTGTGAACGGGGCAGGGAATTCCCACCACAGCCATGGCTCTGCAGTGAGGCCACCACCTCCCTGAGCTGCCGCTGAGGCCCCACCTCCTGCCTGTGTGCACACGGAGGCAAACACATCAGCTCAATGCCCTTTGGAATTTAAATGGATTACTTCCTGGATCTTGGTTTCTTTGGAATCATGTCTCAGAGGAAGAAAATGTCCACCATTTTGAATAGAAAAAAACAGACTGTCCTTGCCTCAACTGGCCAGTCCTTTGTCACTTCTGACTGTGGTGGGACAGGCTGCCTGGCAGGCATCTTTCTCTTTTTAGAGACCTCTTTCTACAAGACAGCAGGGTATTTACACAGACACATACCAATGGGGCCAGGAACAGAGATCAAACTCTTCCTGGACTAACAATTACCTTGATGCTTGTGGACTTGACTTTTGGGAACTGAGGAAACCACCATGTATTGACCTGAAACTATCCAGAGCCATGTGCCAGGTCCCTTTCCAAATGGGACACAGGATCCTAAGTCACTTAATACACATTTTTAACATACTTCCCTCTGCTCATTATTATTGCCAAAGACCTTTATGCAAGCCTTTCAGCATACAGTTTGGTTTTACACATGCTTTTCAGGCAACAGGGAAAATACAATCATTTGACATGACCATTCATTCCTTTACATGGCACTGACACATTCTAGGTGTGCAAACATCCTTATTTTATGAGTTATATATATGTACGTATATATAAATGAGAGAGAATGCAGAGGAAAATCACTTATCAGATATTAGTCACAACTTCTTGAAAGGGATATGATATTTCTCCTGAAGCGCACTTTAAGTACTTTAAATTGAGATACTGAAACCTCTTCATCATTAACCTGGATTGAAAATAATCAATAAATAATCATTTTGCGTGTAAGTAGGAAAGACAAATGTCTGATACATTAATTGTGAAACCCCTTCTGTACTAATGGTTGCCATAACCTAGGGGATCGATTCCATTATGGATATTTACACAGTGACCTATTAGGAATACACGGAAGTATCATTTTTTACATTGATTATCCATCCTTAAAACAGATAGTAATGTATACTTAAATGCTTGGATTGCAAAAATAATTTTTAACCTTTGTTACATACTCTTTGTTGAAGAGGAAATCGTTCGAGCATCACGGTATGAAGAACACAAATACAATTTTTGTCTTAAGAAGAGAGGACAACTATGAATGCATATAAGAAAAAAAAAAATCTCTGATTTGTAATAGTTACCTAGACCACAAATGGTTTTTATCTGAACCCAAGTAAACTATACAGACATTGTTGGGGAATCACAAAATAAATCCATATTGAACTTGCACAAATCCTATCACCTTTTGAAAATGCCTGAAGCAAAACTCCCCTTCTGAATAGTTCCAGTACAAACCAACATAAACTCTAACCCATATGCCTGATGCTGGAGGCAGAATATTTTAATTTGACAAACTGTCCTGTGTCAAGCTTCCACAATAAATAGCAGAACTAATGGGGAGGCAACTGCAAATCCAGCCATGAGCTCACACACTGCCCAAAGGTTACATCTGAGGGAGATCCCCTCCAGCCACTGCTGTCTGCACCCCAGGGCACGGCACCTGCCTCCCCTTCTGGTGTGGGGCAGGGCTACCATGCCACCAAGGAAAGAAATAACTTCCTCTTTGTGCTCCAAAGGAGAAAAAGTACATGGGTTACCAGGCTAGCTGGGAATGAGCAGCTGGAAATGGGAGCAAGGCTGTTACCAAGGCTCTGAGCAAGTCAAAAGCTGCTGAAAAGCTGACACCCTCTGTCTAGGGAAGGCAATGGAGGTGAAATGCTGTAGCCACACCAAGAGGACAAACACTTGTGGCTGATGATGGTCACTACTATCTGGAGAAAATGGAGATAGCTTAACCTGGGACAGCAGGTTCTTTGTGAAAGTGGGGTCTGGGCATCTTCAGGTGGTTTTACAGCCAAAGAGGAGAAGAGGCTTCTTTAATTTGGCTCTATGTGGGGTTCTTCCCAGAAAAGAAAGGAAAAATTAACTATGGTCTCCTAGTACATTTAAAACAAGCTGTCACTAAGATAACCAAGCCTCAAAGAAGGTGCACAGTACCCTCTCTCAGCAAATTCACTAACTGATTATCAAATCAATTTAGTGATTCAGAGAAGTGCCTGTCATCCCTCAAAGCTTTCGCCACACCTGTCAACAAAACCAGGCACCGACTCCTCTCTTAAAGACATAACACGTGTCAAATTGAAGGTCCTATTCAAATCACAGCTTCCTGCCAGTTCTGATCTCTTCCTCCATCTTTCATGCCATAATCTTCTTAAAACGAACGAAACCCACTGGTTATGAAAGTGCTGAATTTTCCACCTGCCAGTGAGGCTGGGGGTGGCACAACGGGATCAGCAACAGCCCTGCAATGAAGCCCCCATCAACAATAAGAGGCAGAGGTACAAATAATTCCTCTCAGGCACTCAGAGGGCAGCTACTGATCTTCACAGTCTTTACCATAAAAACGATTTTTTGTTAATGTTGTTAGATAAATAGGTTGTTTTCAACAAGAGCTTCTCCCTTGCTAGAGATGGCACATATATATGGTGCAGTCAGGGAGGTGATATTGTCCTGTTGAACGTCTCCTTGTTCTTCACAGCAGATCATCGAAAAATAAAATTTCCAGTCCTTTTCAATTCATCCAACACACATGGGGAAATCTGGTGAGTATACTCAGAGGAGCACACCTAAATCTCTTGCTATACTTATCGACAGGTTACTTATTTGCATGGGTATTATTTCAACCACGCACACGCTATTTCTGGGATGGGCATCACAATCCCATAAATAGTTCTCTGCCATGAGAAGAGATGTGGACCAGCAGTAAACATTAACAGAAAGAAGCAGCATCATGTTTAACCCAGCAATGATTTGGCACTATTAGAGCCTGGGCACAATCTCAAACTACAAAAGGAAAATCTCAGCTGTGCCCAGCTCCTGCTCCTCCCCCCTCCATGAGGTCGGCAGAGCCAACATCAGGGAAGTTCTAAATTTGAAATAACTCCTGCAGAAAACTCCTTGCCATTGTGAGCACTGCAAACTCTTGAACCTGTTCAGTATGAGGCCCCATTTTAATCTTCTCAGCATCCTTTCTTTTTAAAGCATAAGCAGATTAAGCTCACTAGGCATCTTTCTTCGGCAATCACCACAGATGCATTAAAATACAGCAAATGAAGAAGGTCCAATAGGGCTGTAATGAATGCATTATCTCAAATCCCAGATTGCTATAACTTTACAGAAATCAAGAAATGAATCTAAAAACAGATTTTAAATACTGCTTCAAGGATAGAGTATCGATGTATTGATCTTAGGAGTGCCATTACCAGATGGCTATCTCTGGGTGTTAGGTGAATCCATCCACTGCTAGAAAGACACACCAGGTTGTCAAGGCCTGACAATTATCCTTACTAATTATTTCTCTCCTTCTGCCCTTTTCCAGTTCCAGCTTCTGACTGCTGCCAAATTATTTGTTGTAGTGTTACCAGAATGCTTTCCACTTTTACCTCACTTAAGTATGTCGGTAAAACATCTGAACTAACTCTGCTAATAATGCAGCAATATTATGTCAGAGATCATGTATGGCAGTGTTAAGCAAACCAAAATGGTTTGCTAGGAAGCTTTGAAATGAGAGCTTGCTCTTTTTCTACAGAAAACATTCATTTCCTCTGACATGGTCTCACACCCAAACTACCCAGAGCTGAGAGCTGCATCTTAGCTTTCATATATTTCATATTTCTTTTCTTTAAAAGGGATTAACACAACAGCCATTTGAGCTGCAAGAACCCAGAAACTAATGCTATCAGTTTCTTGAAAGACTAACTTGTAACACTGTAATCCTATACCCCGGAAATACAGCAATTCCCTTCCAAGGGACACACAGCTCAATGCACACATTCATAGTGCTACAAAAGGAACAGAACAGGAACATATTATCAGAAGCAACATAAGGAAAATGCATTTTCAGACTTGACCAACTTGGGTCTTGGTCTTGCTACTCTAAACTGTCTGATAGATCATCATATGGTTCAGTGGGAGGGCTACCAGCCTTTCAGAAATGGTATTCCAGCAACAACAGCCTGTGGCTTCCAGCAGCACTGAGTAAAGAGCTCATACTTTAGCATCAGTGACTGCTACGTACGAAGGTCTCTACTTCAGGTATTTGCATTTTTCCTAGTGAAACAGGGAGCAAGGGGAATATTAGATGAGGCTGAAGAGGACATAACTATGGATTTGAGGATGGGTGACTCAATTTACGTTCAGGGAATACTGGGTTTTATTTTTACTCTCTTGAAATTTCATCTTTTGAATGCAGCTCATTAAGTGAGTGCTCACATTCTTGCCTCCCAAACAGAATGAGAGCTCTCAAGCAAAGAATTTCAAATGAACCTTTTTCAAAATCATCCCGTTATTGCCTATCTCCTATTTTGAGATGTAATGACAATTCTTTTTCTTAAGAGATATTATCATCCTGTCTGGAATATGCCACCTTGGGATCAAATGCATCACTCAAATCCCAGCAAGTCACTCTCTCCCTCAAGAGCACTAACCTGCCCTAGGAGGACAGAGACCACAGAGAAAGGAGCATGGAATTCCCCAGTCAACCAAAGCTGATGAGAAATGAAGCAGAAGAGGCTTTCCTCTTCTTTCCAAATGAATTTTGTAATTTTGACTACTCATCTGAGGGTAGTTTTGCATTTTAAAAAGCTAAACCTTCTACTCTTTGAAAACCCCTTGAGCACTGCATGCAGGCATTGAGTATTGAATTTGTTATCTTATTTGTAGGCACTATCTCCCTGAAGGAATGGAAGGGCTTTATGTAGGCATAAAAATCACCCTGAAATCACCCTAAAATAATATATAATAATAAAAAAACTAATCTGGTTAAGGTAAAGAGCAAACACAAGCACTATTGCAGTTCTGAACTTGAAAACACAGAATGTAGTAAAAACGTATATAAGGGCAAAAATGACAAAATTAAAGAAATTTCATCCATTTATGGCATGATAAAACCCAAGATCTCTCTCCCTTTCATAACAAATGTGTGATAGATGTTGTACTAATGCATGTTTTTATTTCTCAAATTACATTCACCACTTGGGGTGAGCAAGTTTGCTTCTCCACCCTGATTTGGTCCCCAAGAGTCTGTAAAAAAAGTCAAATCTGCCCCCAGTCCCAGAGAAGAATGATCCATCCCTAATTTATTAGGGAAACACTCTCAATCTCCTTTACCCGGACAATTAACAACTCCCTCTGGAGAAACCAATGGTCTTTTGGCAGACCAGGTGCCATTTTCTGTGCTTGAAGAAACCATTAACAAACTGTTAGCCCATGGCAGGGGGAACAGCTCTTTCCCACCAGGTAATGGTGTTTCTAGCTCTGGTGGAAAGCTTAAATCTGTACTTCTCACACATGTGTAGATCAGAGCTATATTTTATAAAAACACCCTACTGAATGGTCAAGGGCCAATGATAGCCAAGTGTCTTTGTGGGATATGCTAACAAAGGCACTGAACACTGATGGCAGCTGCAGGCATTTCCTGAAAACACCAGCCCACCTTGCCTCCTCTGAAGCCAGAGGATAAACGAAAGCCCCCTCTGCAGGCATCCAGCCTGGATGGGACAGTGACAGAAAAGGCCATTATTGGCCTTTCACGGAATGTGCTGGAAAGCCCAACTACTTAGGGAAGAAAGAATTTTTCTTATTAAGCCACAAAGAGAAACACAAACCAAGAGGACACATATTCAGGGATACAACTATTTTCACCAAATTGTTTTCTCTTTACAGAAAGACGAGAGTCTCAAAGCATGAGCAAACACATACATTTTTTTCTTGTTTCCAGCTACTTGATTTTTATTTCATTTCCTCCAGACAGTAAACCCTAGCTGTATTTTAGATCTTTTTTCAACTTTAGTTAACCTTCCCATCCTGTCTGGAAATACAATGCCTTTGAACTGGGGAAATAACAAGGACTATGCTCATATCGCTGCATCCCAGAGCAGGAATTCCTCTGAGGCAGGTACTCCCCAAAACCAGCAAAGAGATATTCTTTATCCCAAAGAGCTTTTAGATTCGATATAAGAAACTGCAAAAGGATTCAGGTGGAAGGCCAAGAAGGTGAATATGATGCTACTGATCAGCACAGTCCACAATGAATATATTTCACAGCCTGTTCCCCCTTAGAATTAAAAAGGCTTTTGGATACCTGCATTGGAAAATCAGTTCTAATGAAAAGCTTTTTTGGATACACAAACAACCAGACACGAAGATGTGTCTCCCTTTCTGGTTTACACAAGCTTTTGGTAGTCATCCCTTACAACGCAGTTCTTAAACATATAATAAAATGACAAAGAAAAAGTGTCTGAATAAATGTACTGAATTTTCTCACAGCAAAAAACATGTCTGGTGTAATTTATTCTCTTGGCACAAAATTATAGCAACTGTTTAGAATTCTTCAGGAAAAAAAACCCCAAACAAAACCCAAAAGAAGTAAAATGCAATCAGTAAAGCACCAGTATAACAGATAACTCAAATGCTGCCTTAAATCATGATCAACATTAGTGAAATCTATTCTGATTGTTTGAGTCCCAGTGAAATGGCTTCCACGAGAAATACTTTCCGACAGCTACCAACCAGCCCATTAACCACATTAAGGTTTTGTTTTGATCTTTTTGTGTGCCAAGGAAACATTATCTCTTCTTAACATATTTGTGCAACGTTTCTTTTATCTCTCACACCCCTAAATATTATCCCTCTCTGTTATTTCCAGAGATCCTATTGGTATAATCATGAAGTGTCACACATCTCCAGGGGAAGACATCCCAAAGACTGTTGGACTTGACCCATGGAAAGGGGCTATGCTGAGCACTTATCAAGCCTCACATGTTTCTAACCACCACGCCAGGACCCTCATGTGCAGCCAGCCTGGCACAGCATGGAGTGTGCACCTGCCCTAGTGCTCAGAGCCCACAGTCCAGACGCACTTGAGGGACCTGCAGCTCCCCTCCCTGTAAGCCTCACACGCGTCATGGCTGTGCACTGGAACCTGAAAAAATTGCCTTCTGGCATTTAAATTCCCAAACTTCAAAAGTTATGAGCAATTATGGAAAACTTGTTTAAGACTGAAGTGGCCATTTCTACTGAGAGTAATTAAAAAGGCCCTTTACTAGTTGCAGGAGCAAGTTTCTTTTGCAGTATTACTGAAGCTCCCTTTTCTATCCACACTAAGTGCTTCTGTCCAAGATGTGTTTGATGCTGAGGTTCAGCTGACTTCTCACCTCAACTCTAACCCAAGCCTCAATGCATAGCCCTCCTACCTGCACTCGCCTCTCACCATCACTGCTGGGGAAAGGAAGCTGACATGAATGTGTAAGAGAACAGTTCATGCTAAACAGCAAAGTCCTGGCCTGTTCATTACAGTCAGGGCCAAATGAAGCCACCTCCTGCTAATGAACCACTTTTCCTTGCAGGAGACTGCTAGACACTCTCACATGGCAGCTACCTAACATGCTGAAGCAGCAGAAACAGCTATCACCTGCTGTCCTCTTCCTTCTCCTCCCATAATCAAGTAACTTTTCCAGAAGAACAGGATTTAGTAAGCTCCCCTACATATCTTCCCCCATTTTTTTGTCACACTGAGTGCCCAGAGCAAATGCCAGTAAATCCACTGGACTAAGTCCACAGGAAGCTCAGCATGCAGAGCTCACCTTTACAGCTGGGGAGAGACAGTCCCATTTTTCTAACTCAGACAATCCTACATTTCAAGTAACAATCCTATTGAATCTGCTACCTTTCATTAAAGTAGCTCTTACAACTCTGTAAAATTCTCCAACCTTTGTATTGATTTTTTTCTCCTATTCAAAATAACTCTCCTTTACAACAAGAGCTGGCTGTCAGCCTCTTATCTCTTATTTTCACCCCATCTGATCCTCCTTCTCCTTGTCAGTCTTTCCAGATTCCAATTAATCATGTAGAAAATCAGGGACTTATGTTAAGAAGAATGTTCAACTCTTAGCTCATCATTAACATACTGTAATTGCAGTGTAGTGCTACTGCCTCTGACCTTTTCAACAAGTCAGTCAAAGTCCTTTGGGGAAAGCAGGACATTCCCAGCCACAATGAAAAGGGTTATCTCTGATTCATGCTACTGGATAGTTATTTCAAAATAAAACTCTGGATGCATCGTAACATTTGTAATTCAGTCTAGAAATTACTGGGGTCTGGCAGACAGCAGGAAGATGCAGCCATAAAACCAAACTGCTGTTCCATTCCTGAATTTTGTCTGAGTCTCTACACGAACAGTCCCAGGATACACTAACCCCTCCACTAAACATATTTAATTTCAGACCACCCTCTCCTGTTTCTTCTTAATTATCATGGGACATTCACAGAAAAGATCAGCCAGATGGAGACTAAATATTTCACTACTACAAGATGGAGCATTCTGCACTAAAATGGAACCTTGATTACAATGAAGTCATTAATTAAAGTCTCAACTGACTCTCCTGTCAGTATATGGGAGACACTAAAGACAACTGAGAGGAGGCAGTGTACCAGCTACACCAAGGAAAATAAAACAGTAAACCAGGCAGTGATAAGATGATGTTTAATTTGCACTACTCACAGTGAAACAAGACGGAAACTCAGCCATGTGTTCAATATATCCATCCATTTTATGTTTTTAAAATGATGACACACTGCTTTCCTGACAATGAGAAACTTGAACAAGATTTAAAAGCAGTGAAGAGCAAAAAGGAGTAAAGCCTGGAGACTCGGGAATAAAATCTAGCTTTACGGGAGATGAGACAGAGATGTAGATTTAGCTTTTTAGATAAGACAGAGACACAGATGTGGCTTTTTACCATATTGTATGTTTAGAGTATTTTATGGCTATCTGGACCTTTGAATACTGTGGGGAAAGGGGAGAGAGGAGACTGTAAGAAAACAGAAAAAACCCCACCCCATCCTAAGTGTCATTTTGAAGAAAAAAAATTAAATGTGAAAATCCCCAAGCCATTTCCTTGTCTGAATTATTAAGTCAGAGGTGCTGTAAGAAATGCAGATGGAACAAGCAGAGCATGCTAAATTCCCTGGACACTCTCCAGCACAGACAGCACTCAGAGTTTCACCAGCACATCTCCCATCAAAGTCACTGGGAGCTCTAAGTATCCCTTCATAAGTATGGATTTGGTCCTTGGAGAGAATATTACACTAAAATTACTTCAGACAGTCATAGTCTCTCACTGTGATATATTCCCAACGGTCCTCTTTAGGTCCTGTATAAGTTTTTGACTTCTACCTTGCTACATCCTGCCAGATGGAGGTATGGAAATTTGAAGAGCAACAGGTAAACAAAATATAAGGAAATAAACCCAACACTGGCTCCCTGTTTCACAATTAATCTTTGCTTGTGCTTGAAATCAGCATCAGAGATCTTTGCAAAATTACAATTACCAGATATGCTGCTGGAGGCCAGAAATAATAAACCCAGCTGCAATACAGGGTGTTAGTTCTCTGCTGTATACCAAGAGAACATGCAGTGGTATGTTCATCATTTAATGTCACAAAGTGTGTGCACATCTAAGCAGACTCACAACTGCACCAAGAGTAAAAACACAGAACAGAAATGCTTTCATTTCCAACATTAAGAATGAAATATTCCCTGCCATTCAGAGGTGTACAGAAGGCTGGATGTATACTGTAGGTGATAGAAAGTAGGTGTAGGTGTGATAGAAAGTCTTATTGTTCAGAATAAAACAAACAAAAAAAATCCCCTAATAAACTGAGTAACTAGTCTCAGTTTATTTCCTGCAATAAAGTTTTTTGTGCACTGCATACCACTCATTTCTTCTACATTTATGACACTGATTGTCATCTGCCTGTGATAATACAAACCATCAGAATTTAAGTAATATAATGAGTAGAACAGCACAGAGTGATAAACTTTGGCAAGGTTATCTGAGTATTCAAATTAGAGCAAGTAATTGTAGATCTAGACCACACATGTCAGTATGTAGATTCAAAGAGAAAAGGAGGAAAATCAAAGAAGCAGCAAGAACAAAGACAACATTAGAACCAGGAAAGTCTTCTAAGAAACACACTTAAAGAACAGCGAGAATTGTTAATGCAAATGATTGTTTTGTAATAATAATTTAATAAAGTGAATACATAAACATAATGTAAAAGCTTGTTAATAGACATAAGAGGAGGTCAGCTCTTCCATTTTCTGCTGGGATGGTTTGTGAGGGTGGTGTTGCTAGTGCTGTTGTTGTTTTGGGTATTTTTTTGGTTTCGGGGATTTTTTTTGTGTGTTAATGGAAAAGAACTTGAGATTTCCAAAAACATGCATGTTGGTGCTTGTGGATATGAAATCATATTGCTCTTTCAGAAGCAATTTAGCCTAAACAGTGCAAGTTTGTTCATGTAAGAGTAAAAGGATGAGGTCTCTATGGCATATTGCAGTATGGTCCTTGGAATAAGATTCTCATTTACCAAATAAATTACTGTATAGTACTGTATAATGGTGTTCACATTATAACTGACAATTAGCACCATTAAAGAGAACGCTTATAAACAGCCAAAGCTCACATCAAATTAACACAGCCATGATTAAAATCACTCTTCTGATTTCTGCTCTTCACAGAAATAAGCAGCATTTTGCATAAAAATTACTACGAGACAGCTAAGAGAAAATAAAAAAAATAATTCCATGGTATTGCTGGGATGGTGGTACCTCACTCCAGCAGCACACAGAGCACTGCCACGTCCGCTCCTCACTTGCTATAAAATATTAAGCATTGGGTTTCCCCACAGCACAGTGAGCCCTGCCTGCTGCTGGGAACCAGTTCGGTGGCACAGGAGATTAAAGTGCTGCAATTACTCCTCTTGGCTCTAATGAGGGGAACCCAGGTTCTCTCCTGGCCTGAGGGAAGCTCATCTTCTTTATTTTAATTTTGTCACTTTTCCACTTAAGTGGTTTCTAGCATTTGCATGTCCACTTATATTGCTGTGGCTTCAGAAAGAAAAAAATAATCTGAGGAATTACAGTGGAGAAGAACAATAACAAAATACAAAGGAGTCAGCAATTCATTAAAATTTAGAAAATGCAACATTAAAAACTTTTCTTAGCTCTAAAAAAAAAAAGAAAAAAAAGAAAAAAAAGTAAAGAGAGTCTTTTTCTACCAGAGCCCATGTCCTCATTAGGATACACACTCCACTCACACAGCAATGCACTAATGGTATCACTTTAATCTTCAGCATCACAGCACCACTTCCTAGCCTCACCCAGATAACACTTGTAAAGTGGGAAGAAAGAGGGGGAAAAAGAAGTTTCTAGTGAATGCTGACCAGGCCTGGTATCAATCTGGATGTACATGGAAGTTTGAAGCACATGGACATCTCTGTTCATGAATGCTGCTTCAGAGACACCCAAACTCTTAATGGCTTCATAAAGATCAAGTATCACTAAGGAAAATCTAATCAATAAATAAGCAATCAAGACCACATAATGAAAGAATACCATTACATGTGTCATAGTTTAAAAAGAAGTCCCAATATGCTACATTAAAGTACTGCAAGATAATACGCCTTTGATCCAACATGCCTTTAAAGCAGGAAACAAAAGGATGTTCTCATATATCTTACTAACTAATTTAACATAAAATCATAAAAAAATATTATCCAGATGGGCTTCAGTGAAGGAAACCAATTAACGTAGACAGCCTTACCATCTGACACATTAGTTGTAATAATATAAACCAAACAACATGGTCAAACAATAATGCTCTGTATTATATCTGACATTTCTAATTAGTTTCTGTATCCTCTTCAAGGAAAAAATACTACCAGCAAGCACTTTGTTTCCCAGAGGAGAAAACTTCTAAACTTAATGTGCACAGACTTCTTTCTGTGCATGAAGCTGATGTATCTGTGTTCTCTTGGGATCTGCTTTGAAACTAATGGGTTTTGCATAGTCCACATCTGGTTGCAAAATAAAGACTTAGAAAACATTTCCTTTCAGCTGCATTGCCACTGTAACTGCTGCAGACCTGGAATGCCAATACCTACTACACACTCCTGTAAGCTTTTCCTGTGCCCATGGGCTCAGAATAATCAGAATGATTTAGGCTTTGCTTTCTGTAGGACAGAAGTTTGGTTTATCCTTTCTACAGCCTCCCTAGAAACGCTGCTTCTCAAATGAAGTAGAGTGTTTTTGGCACAGACCTCCCAGCATCAGGCAACTGGGGTTGCATCAGACAGTTGCAAGCTGCACTAGAATTTGCATTACAAATTAAAATCCCCACTGAGAATACATGTACAGTTACTGTTTGAGAAGTCTAATCCCAACTATTTAGACTAGTTTTGCATCTATCAGCAATAAAGACTCAACTTTATCACCTTAGACCTACTGGACCCTCCAAAATCCACCCATAGAAATCCTTTGCAGTACATGACTGAAAAGTCAGAATTCTTGCATAGGAGGTAGATAGTACCACAACAGGGAAAGGCTTGATTTGGAAACTGTTCTTCCTTAAAAAAAAAAAAAAAAAAGTAAAGGAATGGCTGTGGGAATTCTGCTAATATCATCATACCAAGGAAGGCCAGAGGCTAGAGATCATTGTAACAAACACGAATCACTTGGAAATTATTAGGATTAACACTAAACTTATCTGATCCAGCAATTTATTTTGTTCAGCATCCATAAACAAGCAAGGTGGTCAAGGCAAGTATGCCCTCGATTTTCAACTGAAATGAAGAATATTTAAACCATACGAAAATTACTTCTTCAGAACTCACTTATTTCCAAAGTACAAGAGCTTCCATTCATCAAGCCACCATCAAATAGCCTTGGAATCATAAGAAAGGGTTTCTGAAGTAGAAATACTATTTTAGACACAAACAAGAAAGCCCAGGCTTTTTCACCTGCTCCACTCCCCCAGATTTGAGAGGAGGAGCTGACTGGCTCTGTAGATTTCCTGAGTGCATCTTCCTGAGGTTTACAAATGCCAGTATTTCCAACTGAGACAGACAGGGCAGCACGACAATGTTTGAGCCTCTGCTCCATCTGCTCAGGGGTGGCCCCTTGTGAGAAATCACAGCTACATCAAGGAGATGATAATGGAAAAGCTCATTAAAAAGAAGACAAAAATAAAATCTCTGCCTCTCAGAAAATCCAACATACAGGTACACAACTGGAAGACAAAAACCAGCTTCTAATTCTTGTGTGATGGGGCAGTTTGAACAGGCAGGAGAGAACTGGAGGTTTTGATAATGTACCAGAGTCTATTACAACCTCCCTTTGAGCTTTGGAAGCCTCTTCCCACCTCCTGATAAACGTGACTTGTCCAAAGCTACATATGATGAATTATGGCAAGCTAGGAGGTGAATCAAGTCCCAAGACCACCACTTTTGCTCACCCATGAACTTTCTGGGAAAGCAAGCGCAGCTCCCTGCAACCTGCTCAGGAACCACATGCCACACTTGGGAACTGCCTATCTGCTTACCTACACGCAAATGTAATCCCAGATAACCTTTTGTTTATCTCACCATGCAATACCTTGACTATCAAGGTTTCATAGTGAAAACTATCAACAAACTCTGTTGACATAGTAAAGCTGCACTGAGGACAGAGTCACCTGGGGCTATTGGTCACAAGCCAAGACCCAGCTGCAGCCCTCTTCCTGACACTGCCCCCACTCAGGGCATCCAGCTCCTGAGAGTGCCTGCACTCAGGGCATCCAGCTCCTGAGAGTGCCTGCACTCAGGGCACCCAGCTCCTGAGAGTGCCTGCACCCAGAACACCCAGCTCCTGAGAGTGCCTGCACTACGGGCCTTCCAAAGGCACATCCCCAGAGTCAGCTGCACACAGGTGCCTGGCCCTGTGCTCTGACCTGGGCCATCTGAAGCCACGTCCCCAGAGTCAGATGCACACAGGTGCCTGGCCCTTTCCCACAGTCAGCTGCACACAGGTGCCTGGCCCTGTTCCCACACTCAGCTGCACACAGGTGCCTGGCCCTGTCTCTGAACACGGCTGCATTCCCAGGGCGCTGTACCCGAGGCCGTACCTTACTCCCACCATAGCTGGGCCGCTGTGGGCTGGGGCTGGCTCAGGCCCAGCTGGCTCCAGCACAGGCAGAGCATACACAGAGCTGTTTGCACAGATCTGTGGAGAGGTCCTGTTAGTGCCAGGCAAGGGATAGCAGCTCAATCCAGGTAGAGGTCAGGCCGTGTGTGTGCAAGGAAGCAATTCTGATGACAGACAGCGGCCTCAGCACGATGGCTCCCAAACTGCTGCTATTTGTTTGTAAGCGTCATGGGAAAGGAAAGGCTTGGAGGACAACGAGGTCACTCAGCAGATATTTGTAAGCAGATCCTCCCACACATGCAAAGCTTATGGGAGAAACGAGAAAAGTGGCTGTTTGCAACTTAACCCATGGGACATGAGAGCTGGCAAGGCCAGCAAAGCAGAGCTTGGAGCTGACATTGCAGAAGCACATGAGAGATGATGGATAGAGCGCTGTGAGGGCCGGAAGGGCCTGCAAAGTGGTATGTTCACTGAAAGAAACATTGCCCTGTTTCACAGTTTTCTCGGACTACAGCAATACACTCTGATTTTGTTTTCTCTGAGAACACAAGCACATGTCTTTCCACTCACCTCAACGGGGAACCTCTTGCCGTTGATGCTGTGTTCAGAGCCAGCTGATCCGTTGCTTTGACCCCAGTGAAACTCCACTTTCTCTGCCTTGAATCTGCCCGGTAACCCGGCACCACTGACAAAATAATCGTCCTTCAACAGGATAGCAACTGCACACACAGAACAAGGAGAAAGAAACTCTTAGCACAGTTCTTCTGAAACAGTTACAGTCTTTGCTCATTAGATCAGAATACTTCTCCTAATGCAAGTAAAATGTCGGGTCATCATTTTCCTCTTTACAGGGATTGGTTAAAAAAACAGGTCTGCAAGTAATGTTGGCTGACTCTGGAAGTGATTATGAAGTTACACAGACTACAGAAAATCCCAAAGTCCAAATTTCCCAAGGACATTTTGCCCTCCTTATTGGACTTGGATTAAAATTTAAATGGAAACCACATCAAAACCTGTTTAATGTGGTTCCAGAGAGTAATGGCTGACCATGGTCCCTGCCCTTATAAACCCCTCAAGGACTGTAAATCACAAGTTAAGAAAAGAATGGGTCTCCTGTTTCTCGGATTTCCTCTTTTTTGTTGGTGGGGACCCCTGTGCCCTGTGCCACCTCCACTGCTGGGCATACTGTGTGCTTTCCTTAGCCTCCCTGCTCCTCCTCTATGTAAAATGGGGAGAGTCACAATAACATTTTTGAGACCCACTCATGAGACATCCTCTGTAAGAACTGGGTTTTGTAACAGTAACTCTGATATTATTATTATATGATTCAATGAGGGTCAGAAAGATCTTCTTTGTATTCTCTTTTCACTTCCAAACGCCTTTGTATTTTACGTAACAATAAAAGCTCTAGGTCTAAACAGAGGGCAGAATTGTATCATGGAAGCTGGTACATGTTACAGGGGAGGCCTGTGGTCCAACCAAGAACTAATTCCAGCTTTCAAAAAATTCCTTTCTGCTACTCTCACTACAAGATCCCCTTCCTTTCCAGGCTCTCCTGATTTTAATACACACCATTCCTAAAAATTACTCCCCAAACAATTATTTCTTCTCATTTCTCACAAAACCATTGCTTAAAAACAGAACTAAATTTTGTATTTTGTTTCTGTAAAAGTCATTGCAGACGAGTGCTTGCTGTGCCTAGAATACTGTGATTTAAGTTGTGGGGTTGGTTTTGGAGATTTTTTTCTTTTTTAATGGAAATAGCAAACCCACAAGGATTCCTCTGTGTTCTTAAGCCAACTGTGTCATCACCACAGGAACATTAATATAAATCAGTTTTATTATGTAAGGAGGATTTTATTCACTGCTAAAAAAAAGTCCCAAAAAAAAGCTACTTGTGAAGTAAAAGTTATTTCTCTGTTGGTGACTCAGTGCAGGCTCTGTGCAGACCAGGCTTTGTGCCCTCCCCTGACAGAGAGCTACAGCAGCATCATCTCAGGTGCAATTTTTTCCACACAGCTCAACTTTAAACAGTTTGTATCAAAACCATCTAAATGTTAAATTGCATGAGATGTTCAGATGTTTCTAAATTGCACCAGCAAAATATGGGGCTGTTTTCTTCCGTGATTTCTGCTTTTTTTGGCATCCAAGTGCTTTGTGTAGAAGCATGGATGGTGCAGAACTGGCCGTAGGATACTGCCTGTGTCAGCCAGGGTACTGCTGGTAGTCACTGTCCGCTTACACCAAATCCGTGATAAGTGACTGAAAGCACCACTGCTCTCTACCTCCCTTAAAAAATTCTCAATGTGCTCAGCAGCATTTTAAATGGTGAAAAATCTCATTCAGTTAGTTGCAAATTCCATAGATGAAATTATAGAAGAAGAGGAATACAGCAAAGCAGATTCCGATGCATCTGTTAAAAACCTCTGTGGAGATTCTGTTGCATCTAATAAATATTTGATAGTTCCCAAATAATTTATGGTTCTGTCAGGGGTCATTTTACTTGTTTTAGATGAATAATTAAAAGGATAATTAGGAGGATGTACAATCTGATATGTTCATCTAATTGTTCATTTTACAGTATTTCTTACACTGCTGAGCTGTATGACACATGTTCACATCACCTTTCCAGCTAAGCAGCATCCCCTTACTGCCAGGAGCTTCCTTCCTTTTTCTGTGACCCCAGATATTCAGGACTGATATAACCAAACATCACTTTACTGGGCTTTGGGAGCCACTGCTTTTATTCCAGGATTTCTGTAGAGTGCAAGGAATCAACCCCCAAATCCCACTAATTTAAAATACTATATAATTGAGATTACAAACCCAAAGAAAGTGGTGTGCAGCCACCAGGATCACATTTGTGTGATGTCATTTTCAGGTTGAGGGCTGGTGTTGGATGCCCATCACCCCTGTGAGAGCAGGAATAAACCTGGACTCAAAGCAGCTCTTCCCCTGGCCTAGCAGAGTGGCTCTGATGGTCAGGACCAGCCTGAGTGATGCACATCAGACAGGAAAGATACTCAACAAAAACACATTTCTGGTAGAAATTTTAGTAAGTTTCTCTAGGCAGAATTCTCCTGATTTTATACGTTTTTGGTAGGAACACAATTAGTGCAAATACAACTGTGAAATGTGTATATCCTCCAAGTGATCTCTACCACTTAATACTAGGGCAGCTACTCTAGTGATGAAAATGAGCCCACATTAGTGCCTTTGCCAATGTAATTGTGCACAAAAGCACTTCTAGTCAAGACAGAGACCTAAAAAAATTCATTGACATTTCTTGAATGAAACGCTGTTTTCTGTACATTGTCTGCCCTTTCCCTGATAGAGAGGGGGATACAAACAAGAAAGAGCAGAACAAATCTAAACGGAATTACCTTTCAGAGCCTAAAAATAACTCATTGTTCTGTCGTAAAAAAAAAAAAAAA
>VXBB01019266.1:797610-819357 GCA_013399915.1 Illadopsis cleaveri
AAACCACACACCAAAAAACAAAACCAAAAAAAAACCACCACCAAAAAAAGCAGCCCTTAAAAAACTCCTTTAAAATCAATCTGCAGAACTAGCTCTATATAGAATGCAGAGGCAGAGGTAGGTGGCTTCCACTGAAAATTACATTATTAAAAAAATGACAAAACCCAAACAACAGAACAATGAAAAAGAAAGAGGGTGGAACATGGCATGAATTTTTAATTGACTGCAGCCAGGCTATGGAGACAGGTAGAAGGGAACATACCTGTTTTTCCT
This sequence comes from Illadopsis cleaveri, assembly GCA_013399915.1. Taxonomy (NCBI): domain Eukaryota; kingdom Metazoa; phylum Chordata; class Aves; order Passeriformes; family Timaliidae; genus Illadopsis; species Illadopsis cleaveri. The sequence goes on from VXBB01019266.1 coordinate 797,884, forward strand.
GTGTTTTTCATCCAAGTCTTGTTTGAAGATTCATTGTCGAAACCATCCAGCTGCAGCTCCTGATACTCCTCCCCAACGTGGGCCAGGTGGTCAGTGATGTCTATGGGAGACTGGTGAGACCCCCCACACTTCTCGCTGGAAGTCACCCAGTGCTCGGGACCATAGGTACCTGTTAAAACACACCACTGTCAACATCCCAGTGCCTCAACAGTGCTGGATAACTCTTAAGTGTGAGGACAAAGCTCTTAAGCTCCCCAGGTAACTCCACCACAGTTGACAATTCCCACGTTTGGAAGAGGTTAAGACTTGCAAAGTTACGAGGAGACTGAAATCCTTTGGCTTTGTGCTGTGTTCCAGCTTTGCCTCTGGCAGTAATGAACAATGGCCTTTCTTAGAAACCATTATTCTATAAAACTTTCTGCAGTTCCCAAGCTCCTCTCATGCATATGTTATCAATTACCATGTTGCTCGAGGAACTTCCCTAAAGCTCCAGCCTTAATATATTACTGTATAGTTTATCCTTTCACGATGGACATACAGTGTAACAGACACACACTAACTTGTGTTCTTGCAATACTGCACTTAGATAATATGATCTTTATTAATGATCTCATTTCTTTTGGAGGTTTGGAAGCCAGAAAAGATTAAAAGAAATAATTAAACTAAATGTATATTAGTAAATTTGAAGAAAACAACAATGGAAAACAAATTACTCTGGAAGAATTAAACAGGACAATGACCTGTCAGGAATACACAGTAAATTTCTTTTGTTGTTGTTCCTTACATGGATTTTCTGGTTTTGATGAACAATTAAAATAATACGGAAAAATAAAAGGTCTGAGGCAAAGACCTTGGCATCCACACCATATACCAGCCTGAGATGTACCAGAACAGCAGGGACCCTCAGCACCACACTTAGGAGGATCTAAAATAAATTTCACATTTTTCTTGTTATCTCCCTCTCCAACCCTTAAGTTGTATTAACAGAGACTGAGAACTTATCTTCCTATGAGTGCAAACAATGGTTTAAGCTCCTGAAATAACAGCACAGATTTTTTGTAAAGCACTTGTTGCTCACAGTTCTTGAGCAGGAATCAGCTACGTTATTCTCACATAAAGACAGGGAAATTGATGGCTGAGAAGGGAAGCAATTTGCCCAAGCTCAACCACCAAACCCAAGTTACAACCCAGAGCTGAACTCTGCTCTCCTGAAAGTCCTGATGTGACACATGTCACACCTCTGAATCACACAGCCAGCAGGTCTGCTCGCTAGGCAGCCAGCAGGAAATGACGCACCCATGTGCAGCTCTTTCCCTTGCATCTGAGAAGCATATGTATATTGAATTAGTGCCATCCAAACCAAACAGTGGGGAAGGCAAATTTCTTTGGCCCCTGGGTTTTAATCTATCTACTTGCACAGTGCATTCGTGCTCTCTTCTCGTGAGCTGATGCAGGACACTTAATCAATAGCAAGATTTTGCTACACTCACCACACACAAATGCTGCCTGGTACCCAAATGACGATAAGAAAATTTTACTTTCAAGTACAATTAGAAAAAATTGCAGCATTATTTAAAAATCATTTACATCATCTGCCCAAGTTAAAAATCAGCTTTGTTTATCTTGGGGTTCAACTTATATTGTCAGCAAGAGCTGCTTTCAGTTATTTCCCAATGTACCACAACCAAGGAGAACAGAATTATTAAAACCCCTACATGGGGAAAACCAAATGTCTTCCACTCAAACATAGCTATTTTTCCCCAATCAGGATGCTCTTAGTAATTGGTTTGTAGCAAGTTAATTGGAAATTCAGATTTACTTTACATATAACCTTGCATCTAGCCCATGAAATTTGGGAATTTGCTTTAAATATTTAACACTACACATAATCAAACCCACCAGCTCTCGTTTTTTGGCTTTATTATAAACAAGGGGTGAGCTTTTCAAAAGCACTCTGCCCACAGAGGCTATCACAGTGGTTTCAGCTGTGCATTCAAAAGGAGCTGCGCACTCCAATTTTTCTTTTTTAAGTATTCTGGTGTCAATGAGGAATTTTTCCCTTTTTTAAGTAGGGAGATTTATTTTAACAGGGACTGTAGGGTTTCTTCCATGCATCTTGTCACATTTATTTATTTATTTGTTTGTTTATTTTAAGTATAGCCAGCTCTCAACCTATTTGCAGTGAAAACTGCCTTGTCAAAATGAATAAAATAAGCCATAAGGGTAAACAAACAAATCACCATGTTGAATTAAAACCTCAAGTGACTTAGGTACCTGAACTGACTCTTGCTGAAATGTAATGTTTCACAGACCTTTGAAGGCTTTGTTTCATGGTAAAAAATAAGTCTGCATTTTTTTTTCCCTTAGATTAATTTAACTTGCTTGAATTAATTTAATAGCAATAAATCTCTTTCGATAAACACAGTAGCTTCACTTGCTTGTAAATCTATAATCTAACAAAACAAAACCTAGCAGTATCTGCTTTCTTCAAGTGACAGTTTAAGTTTCTATGTATAAAATGTTTCCATACTCCTGCTGAATTATTAAAGAGAAAAAAAAATCTAATGAAATGAAATTCTCTCAGCAATTCAAAACCTCAACTTAGTGTTGGTGCTGTGACTCCAAGTCCTGACATCACAAATTACAGTCGTAAGGCTAAGCTCCGATTTAGAGGTTCAAGACCTGCTAGTTCAAATCAGCCCAGGATTTTATAAATGGTTAGGCTTGCCACTAATTTCTTTCACAAGTTTTTGATATGTAAATGACTACATGCAACGTGACCTGCACCATTATGGCTGCAGCTTGAGACAGATATAGAGGCCACGACCTCAACATCTCCATTCCCAGCAGCGCAGAACTGGGGCTGCCCCAGCTTTAACAACGACCACAGAAAGGGGAAGGCAGGCCAGGGAGGGGGAGAGGAAAACCTTTGAGTTTGAAACCAAACTAAATAAATTACAGAGAAAGAAAGAGAGAAGGNAAGAAAGAAAGAAAGAAAGAAAGAAAGAAAGAAAGAAAAGAAAGAAAGAAAGAAAGAAAGAGAAAGAAAGAAAGAAAGAAAGAAAGAAAGAAAGAAAGAAAGAAAGAAAGAAAGAAAGAAAGAAAGAAAGAAAGAAAGAAAGAAAGAGAAAGAAAGAAAGAAAGAAAGAAAGAAAGAAAGAGAAAGAAAGAAAGAGGCACTCAACAACCTATAAACTGTAATCAAGAATAGTGCAGTGGGATTTACAAATTCCCAGGGGCCATCAGAAAGGTTCAGGCCCAACTGCCTGTTTTTTTCCATGGACATTCAAGTGCAGTTTCAATTAAAACTGATCTTCCACTACAGATTTCAAATTAATTCTTCTTCCAAGTGTCTCATGCTCCCGACATCCTCGCTTTGCAAAAAAAGCCCTATATCATTAGAGGAGGAAATAGAATGCTTTTTCCAAGCTTGCAGATATTGATTACCTATTCCTTCCATCAAAGCACAATTGCCATTCTGCACTGTATAAATCTCTTCAGTGTTAGACACTTTATAAAGTACTGAGAATTATATCATTAATCATTTGCAGTTACACCTGTCTTGCTTTATTGAATTCTTTGTTTTTTAGAACTTTAAATAAATGCTTTTAAATAAAAACATGACACTAAATAAAGACTCTGTTTCACTTAAACCTAGTTAAAAAAAGAAATCCTGTAATTCTGTGTGTGACATTTACCCATCTGAAACACAGGAACTTATGGCTATTTGTATTTCATTTTTCCAACAGTAAGCACGGTGACTTAAATCAAATAAAATTTCAAATGAATTTGAGTTGGCCTTTTAAGGCTGATAGATAATTCAGTTTTCAGAAACCAAGTTAAGAGCCCACACCTGTGTTAATAAATAATACAGATTTCCACTGAGATGGTGGGACAACCTGCAGGCAAAGGTAAACATCAGACGGCCCCATCCTAGAGCTGGAATATTTGAAGCAGAGGCAGCACAGAAAGGATGATAACTGATAATGTTTGGCATCCTCAGGAACTGAAGTCAGAGTCCTGCCTGCAGGAAACCACGGGCTTGGGTCCAACAGCTGCAGGCCCACACTGGGGCTGGATCCACCCACATCAGCCAAGGGCAGCAGGAGCAGGGTGTGCTGGGGTGGCAGCCAGGTCTCTGTGGGCTTGAACTTTCCTCTGCTGAGATCAGGGACAAAAGAGCCTCTGGCTCCCAAGGCTGGAAGGAGAGCTGGGGTCAGGGAGCTCAGCAACACGTGGGGTCTCACACACATTTCAACCCACACCTCAGGCCAGAGATGTTATCACCCATCCTTGTCTGAAATTATCTGACACTTCCTAGATTCTTTTCTCGTGCAAAATCATTCTGTCAATGACTGCAGTAACTTTAATAGTTTTTAACAAACTGTCTACTCTTTAAATATAGTCCAAGATTACTTTTCTCTTCTTTTTACTGTACAAAGCAATGCGCAGTCTTCATTAATGAAAAACCATTAAAGTAATGTATTCTGCCAAAATCTAATTAAGGCTTGTATAAAAACTTCCATTTTAGAAAAAAATCAAATATATTTGTTTTTCTCCCACAGGTTTTTTTTTAAATCTGTTATTAAAAACATTGGCATTTCCTTGATTTTATATAACTTTTTAATTAATGGATCAGCTACTGATATAATCAGTATATTATATTATTATATGTATTATATATAATTATATAATATATAATTATACTGGTGTGTAACACATATACCTTTACACAGATATAGTTTAACAGAAATTAGCAATTTTTGAGTAACGTGATTTTCATCATTCATTTGTAAAGAGGTAGAAATTTCAACCTTTTTTTAAAAAATGTCACTCATTTTCTAAACATTTTTACAAAAATCTGATTTTAAATCTCTCTCTCTTTCCCTATCAGGCCTGACATGGAAAGAACTAGTTTAGCGGTTTTAATTTTGGAGTTTTTTATTATTTGTTATTCTTTGCTCTTTTTTTAACAGAATTACCTCTGACAAATGTTTCTGTGTACTCAATGCCTCTTTACTTTTCATTTTTGAATGAAAATGGTAATAATGATTGCCAAGCAATCAAATCCCCTCATTTCTGCAATTAGTTTGGTCATTTCATGGAGACATCCTATCCCATCATCTTAATATGAGAGAAAATTCCATGTTTCTCTTAGGGCAAAATCCAACCAGTTATTAAGGACTGATGGAACGAATCAGAATGTCCCCTTCAAATAAAAACAGAGGTCCCAAGCTTTTGCTTGCACAGCTCTGGAGGAGCAGCCTACAGACTTCAAGGACCACAGCAGGTAAGAATCTCTGTAAGTTTTACAGGCTCTGGATAAATGGAGATGCTTCCCTTTTCATGGACTGGCAGCTGTGACCTGCCCAACTATTCCAGCATTTAGCTGAGCAACACTACAGATCTGAATCTCTGCCTCCAAGTCTCTGTCCTACTTGAACTGCTCCATCATGAGCCAAATCTCAAGAAACACTGAAATGTCACCAGCAGTAAACCAAATCAGTTCCTTTCTTCCACAAAGAGAAAGAACAAGGAAGAGGTGCCCTTGCTCAGCTACAAAGTAAAGAACTTCAATAGCAGGCTGGATTTTCAAACAGGAAAAAATTGTTTTAAACAAACAAATATCAGTGAAATTCACTACAGAAATGAAGCATTTTAAGACCCTTCAGAAATCTCAGTTCTGAGGCTCTTCTCTGTTATTTGGGGCCAAAAAACCTGAAGTTGTTACTTGATGCCAGGAGATCTCATCATCACTGTTTGCCATGTAAAAGGAGCTGTATCAGTAAGTCCAGGAAGGCACTGGAGAAGGTGCTTAAGCCATGTAAATAGTGACAGGAGGCAAGGCACGTACTGCAGATCCAGACTGGCTGAAAAATCAGCCTCCCTCTACCCTCTCCTCTCACCTCCAGTCCCCTCCTGGGAAGCAGAAATAAAGTGAAATCTGTAGGATGAAGCCTAAAGACTGCATTTAGATACAAGGCCGAAAAGAATGATTTGAATGACATATCTCTTGCTGATTGATTTAGCATGAGGCTGCAGAGCTAAAGGTTTAAAAATCCCTAAAGCCTTGATAAGAATCAGTAGCATCTTTCAGAGGTCTTCCCGTTGCAGGGAAAGCAACCAGGTTGTTAAATCATTATATTAGGGGGAAAAGTTGCTGAAATTACACTGTCTTGCTCTAAAGTGATGGCATACCAAAATCAAAGGGATGGAGAAGGAGAGCCCGTAGTTAAGAGTTCACAGTGCTGCTTTGAACAAAGATTTCCTGCCCTGGGGGAAAAGGGCTTTTCATTTTATTATTCTCTGTCATCACTCTGTTTAACATGAGACACTCGTGCTTGCAGAAAATTCCAATTACTGCTTGAAAAATGAGACCGAACACCAAGAGCAAGATCCCAAAGAGCTTGCTGAGACACAAGCAGGTCTGAGCAACCTGCAAGCTCAGTACAGGGAAGGTGTGCAAAGGCATGGGAGAGGTGTAAACAAGCAGGGACAGTTTTCTGAGAAGTCAAAAAAATCTGAAGGAAACTTTCCCCAAGAACAACCACTAATAAGGCATATTTTAACCAGCACTTGTTGGAACAAAGGCAGAATACAGGAAGATGGAACAAAAAGGGGTTGGGTTTAGATAACCTTTGAGCCACCAGCAGCAGCAGCACAGAGGTACCGATGCCACCACAGCCACAGCTACAGCACTGCCCAGCCATGGGGCTGTGGAATGAAAGCTGATCGTCAGAACTGATGGTGTCAGTGATACTGTCACACTGCCAGAATGTGGCAGATGCAAAGAAAGGCTTTAAATCACGCTCCTAAATATAAACTATCCTATAATGTCTGCAGCTTTTAAACTGAAAGACAGAGTGACGTGCATGTTCTCCTTAAATTTTCATATCCACAGATGCTACTGTTATTGCTGGATTTTTAATTAAACTTCCTAACCTTCAATTACCTTTGGTGAAGTTTTTAATGTATGTTTTCAACCTTTGTATTACTTAGTGAACTATTCTCGATTATGCAGCCACAAATGTAGTGACTTTTTATTCTATATGTCCCCCCCACACACTCACATACAGACTTTCTGCATCCCAATTTTGTTCCTCAAAAAAGTATGAAGCTGCCATGAATCCTGTATGAAGCTCCCACTGTACCTATCAACCTGCCAGTGGCACAAATGTATGATAAATATCCAACACTAGGAAACACCAAGACCTTAGGACTAATATTGCACGAAGCTCAGAAAAAAGTGGAGTAAGTGTAATTACTAAAACAAGCTTTTTCCACAAACAATTCAAGTTTTAGCATTTGTGAGCTGAATAATTTACCACCACACAAAAGTGAAAATGGTACTAAGTTTAGCTGTACTGGCAAAATAGTTTGAAGCTTTTTCAGGAGTGTCTCACACACTAAACTCTAGATAGACTTACCTAATGACCTGTTGAATTTTACAACTAATATTTCGAAATTATTTATATTGAGCACAGAGCACAACAATATCAATGAAATTATTATGCTGAACGCACTGAGTGGGAGGATAAATTGTGGTATTCAAAGTGCCTGCTGGTGGCAAGTGACTGAGACAATGCATATCTACATCCTCTGTTTTTTATAATTTTCTACATTTTTAATAAATGTCTCTGACATCTCACACCATTCATTTCATAACTGTCAGAGGCCTTTTAAAAACTGCTCACCCTGAGCTGCATATAATAAATGAGGTGATAACTTACAATATAAGGAAAAAACAGGAGATTAATTTATATGAAGGCATCGTAAATTACCTTTTCTTTTATTCCTATACTAGTTCAGTAAAGCCTTATGAAGACTAGGGACCGACATAAAAATAGATTTTTTCCTAAATATAATTTTAAAAAGTATAAATTCTAATGGAAATTACAGAATGAAGATGTATTATGAATCAATGCAGTAGTTCAGTGAGAGCACTTTGTGTTATTGGGAGGAAGACACAGATTTCAGTAATGGGTGCATTGGAGAGGTCACATCCAGGCCAAGTTTCTCTGGAGAAGGGTCTCCCTTTTCAACTATTCTTTTTTTCATTTATAGGGCAATAGCTGGATAATGATGGACCTTGACAGGAGGGATATTTCTATTGCTGTAGTGCCCCAATGCAGCAGAAGGAAGAGGGGCTCCATTCTTACAAACCTCACCAGCTAACAGCTGCCTCCTCAAAAAGCTTAAACTGAACAATGTAAGACAAACACAATATAAAACATCTCTAACTTGAACAGATGCATACCCCTGGGCTAACCTCCCCTTCTCTGTAACACCTTGCTTCATGCTTTCTTCTCCAAGGCCATCTTCCAGAGCTGACACTAACATACCAGAAAGGTGATCAACCTTCCCGTGAGAAAGGAAAGAAATACAATTTCTTCCAGAGAGCAAAGATAAAAGAAGAAGTTAGTCTGGTGTTTCATAGAATTAAACATATGAAAAAGCATAAGCTCATACAATGTTGATGTAAACCATGGTTCCATCTGTGCTACTCTAAGGAGAAAGCATTGTGTGAACAAAGCTCTCAGAAAATAAATCTGAGCAAACAAGAGGAAGAATCTGGGCGAGAAACTCTCCCACCCAAGAGTTGTTGGATGCAGATGGAGGCTTTGGGAACTTCAGTGAGACTTTGTTGAAAGAAAAGGAAGCAAGAGGACCTGAATTTGGCTCAGTGCTAATTACAGCCACCACTGCCAACACCCAGAGCAGGCAAAAGCCAGGAAGACAAGCAGCCAGCTTGCCACTCTGTGCCTGTGATCTTACCCTGCACTGCAGGTGAAAGTCCCCACAGGATCTGGAGTTGAAACTGGGGAGCAGCCCAGGAGCATTTGCTGAGCTGAAACTGTGGGAAACAGACCCCAGGCTCCAGGAGTAGTGAGGTAAGAAGAAAATGTGCAAGAACAGACATGATGGGCTCAGCACCCTTTTGTGGTTTTTGAACCAGAGATTACGGGCTGTTTGAGCGCTTGACGGAGACCCTGCTGAAGCATCAATGCTCCCGTGCTGCTGAACCTGCCCAGGGGCTCAGACATGAACACTGAATGACAGTGACAGTAATAAGCCATGACATTTACGTCATGAAATCTAAAATTCCCATCTTGCTTCTCTGTCTCCTTCCTACCACCAGGAGCTACATGCTCCATTTCACTCCCTTCCTTTATAAAGGGAGAAATTCACCTGTCTCATCAGAGCCGCTGCAGGGACTGCTCAGAACTTGAAGAGAGCTACAGAGATAAAAAGCTGTGCAAAACTCAACTGTCCCACTACAGATCTTTGTGCCACGGTACCTGCAAATACATTTAGAAAAAACTCAGTTCTAGTCATTTCTCAAAGCACCACAGACTTGAGTCCTATTACTTCTCACATGAAGCCTTAATAGGCTTGATCTCACCAAAGAAACTGCTAACGTAAATGATGCATCACTGTAACTTAATTACCTCCAATTTGGGTGGGTACAGGAACAGAAAGTACCTTTTCTTGATTCCCATCTGTTCCTTGTAACTAACCAAAGAAGCCCTCCCCAGAGCTCTGTCTCTGAAAGCCAGCACGAAAAAAAAAAAAAAAAAGAAAAGGAGGAGGAAAGACAGGAAAAAGCTGTATATTTTTATTGAATTTTTGCAGGATGCAAGTTAATAAAAGACCCACAGAGAGCACAGAGCAATATAGAAAAGGAATAAAGGGAGGGAGGGCTGATATCAATAAAGCCTATCCAGAGGCACTGCTGAAAGTACTCATCATTTCAAAGGAAACCTACTACAGAAATGATTTTCACTTGTTGCTTTGGCTCGGGTTTACAAAAAACAGAAGTGTCCTAAGCAGAGGGTGGATTTAAAAAATAAAGCCAGGAAGATAAAATTATCTGTTGTTGAAACATGTCACCCTCAGCTTTTCAAAACCCCTTGTTGATTCCTAACCTGACCAGAGACAGCCACCAGATTAGGACCTCACAGTTCAATCACAGAAAACACTACAGTCCCCAAAATCACTCATCAAATCTCGACAAATACTGGCTTTGCCATGATATTGCCTTTTTACGTGAAAATCAACTTTTGCCCAGATAAGTTCTTAATGGCATCTCTGTTCCAAGAGCCTTCTCAATCCAGCTGTCCCTTTCACTAACATTCACCAGTAAAATAGCTCCCAGGAGAGTTGCTGGGAGATTGCTAGCTTTTACTTAATGACACACAGTGAACCCTGCCCTCAGCTTCTATTAACATTCAGTCTATGTTTCTACCATTAATTTAAGAGGAATGAATAGGAAGACAATAAGCAACCATAGTGCCCAGTCTGAGGTACTCCACCAGTAGGCACTGCTTCTGTGGCTGACAGAGAACATTTACAACTGGTTTTCTCATTTTTGTTCTGTATCTGTCATTTCCAGTATGTTACACTACATGGCTTAAACTATTCCAAACCAGCTTTAGTTTTCCAACAGGAAGTCTACAGTTATGAAAAAATGAACAAACAAATCCACCAAAAAAAAAGCCAGAAACAATACAAATCCAAAAAATCCAAAAAATCAAAGTCATGAACGGGACCTAATGTTCCTAATATGGATTTTATTCGCTTGCACCCCTTCTCTCCAGATTAAGTTTTAGGTGGTAACCTGCCAGTGCTGGAGGAGGGCACTGGCAGCAGCCCCTCTCCTGCCCCAGACCCCTTCCCTTCTGCCAGCACTGCCCTTTGGCAGGGAAATGCACACAAACACCTGAGCAGCCGCTGCAGAGAGCTGGCAGGGAAGAACTGCTGTGATGGATGGAGTCAGGGTGAGCACTGCAGGAAATTCACTCCCACAGGACCTGTGGTGCACATTCAAACACCAGGTTGAATTAAAAAAACCCCAAAAGATCCCCTAGCTGGGAGAAAAGTTCTTTCCTGCAGCAGCGCATGAATCGTTTATTTCGGGATGTTCACCCCAGAGTGCAGCTTGCAGGTTTTGGGATGCAAATGCTGCCAGGATGAATTTTCCCGAGGGCAATGTAAAGGGCATCATCTGTTCCTCCACCCCACTGCCTGCAGCTCCCACTGCCTCCCATGGGAGCATCTTCACTTGCTGCCACCAAGGATGCTCGGAAGCCAGGCAGGTGTTCCCACCCCCCTCGCTGTTGGGTGTGGGGAGGGCAGCAGCCAGCTCTGGACATGCCTCCCTGTGCTCTGCAGTCACAGCAGTGCTTGGGCAGCCCACGGTGACACACACCATCAAATGGCATCTGGAGTGTATCCCTTCACTGTGAATCTGTGAGATATCGGATTTATATGGTGTCTGCAGAGCACATTAGAAGATCATCAGCGTCATCATGTCTTTTCGAGACAGCCATAATCATTCAGGCTGTTACTTTATCTCACCGGTGCTTTTGAAAAACTATTCAATATTAGCAAACTCTCACTAAAAACAATGTTTTGGTTGAGGGACTAATCTTCCTATCAGTACACAGCCATACCTGGGCTTATCTACACTACCAATTCCCTGCTGATTGAGTGGATTCATTAACAACACAATCTCTGGTGACTGAAATGAAGTCTCATTCTTCGTATCACCGGTGCCTTGCTGTTTGCTTTTCCTTCACAGTGTGCACACAAGTAATTAACTTACTATGCTCCGCTAGCTCCTGACACATTACTTGGCATAGAAAAATTCACCAGCAGGTAGTTAAGCATGCAAAATATTTTCAGTCAAATGAACTTCATAACAAAGCTCTACTTAGGAAAAATGCAGCTCTTTCTGATACAATGCTAACAGACAGCACACTGCCCATCCCAGCAGCAGCTTTTTGAGAGGTAACAGAAAAATGCATCATTTTCACCATTTTTGCTCAACATGTAGGAAATTTCTTTAGGGAGGAAACCTGGCAAGCAGTAGATGCTCATGGAAAGGACGAGCCTGGAGATCAACCTGACTGTCCCTTGTGGAAGCCTGATGTAACAAGGACAGAAACAGGATTCACATGGTATGAAAGAAAATGGGGGAAAAAACCAAACAATGCAAATAGGAAATTCAATTCAATGCAGCATGGCTGAGATTACAGGTGTCTGGAAGTACGGAAAAACAGTGCATTTTGGCTTTTACAGCAAATTTAAAAAAAAAAAGTAAATTGCTATTTAAAGCATGAATGCTTTTAAGCCTAGAGAAATGGCAGTGAAAACTCCCTAAATAAAAAAATGAAATTTACTGTATGCTTCACCTAATGAGTCCACTGAGGAACATGACTTGAAATATTTAAGTCGTCTCAGTAATGTCAAGGAGTAAAACTGTAGTAAAGTTACTGCTGTATTTAAGGTTAAGGTACAAAGAGGAGAAAGCAGTGTGGGGATGGATGCTGGGCTGACCCCAGTGCAGACTGGTGTCACTGATGTGACAAGATTGGCACTGAGTTTGGTAACACCAGGACTTTCCCTTGAGACTATAAAGATGTTGTAGCCTTGTACGGCTCTCCTCTGATTTGAACATACCCTAAACTATCATTTTAATCACCACAATATTTTTCTAGTACCAGAGAGTACCAGAGTACTATTTTTCTAGTACTCATGCTGGGAAGCATGAGATACTCATACATGCTGCTGCAGTCCAGCCAGTGCTGTACAAAACAACATCACTTGCTCTACACGCTCCTGGTCCTTGCTTTAAGTCAATAGTAGCTGAGACTCGAAAATATATGCATAAAATACTTGACAAAACCCCAGAAACTTGGTTGTATAAAGACCCATTTACAGTATTTTTCATTCCAGCTTTGACCTTTCAGAAATTCAATGACTGTATTGACCTAAAACACTGGAAATTGTTATCTTGAAGTTTCCTTCTACATAAGGAAAAAAATCCTTAAAAGTCCTTCTGAAGTCCTGGAAAATGAAACTATTCTTTTCCTCAGTATTTTTTCCCAGAAGATATTTGTTTCTTTCCCCTTCACATGCCACAAGGCATGTACCTTTGCCAAACTCAGACTGTTGTTTCGACTCATTCAGTCACAGAAGTTGGTTCCTCGTGTTCCATCACAGCAATTTTTGCTTGGGACAAAAGAAATAGATGTGTGGAGGACAGAATTCACTGTGATTTGTGTATATCATTTTCCTCTATTCTTGCACTGCTTTCAACTCGGCTCATTTAAATATAGCTCCTGTCATACCCATCATTTTCAGTTCACCTGTTATGCAAAACCACACATTCATTCCAACAGAGCAGCCTTCACTGCAGTTTGTACAGATTCTCTACTCCAGACCTGAAATCCTTATTCATTTACAAACTAGATGTTCCTTGAACAGTATTTCCAGTTGCTTAACTGGCATATTAATGCACAGAATAGAAACCAGATTTTGTTTTCTGATTTTCATCAAAAATAAATTATCTCACTTAACCCCTGGCATCCTTGATAGTTATCCAGGTCTGTAAGCAGTTCACTTAATCAAGGAAACCCTTGTTATATTTCCAAAAGACTGCTGAAGCTTGCTCTGTTCCAGAGGAAGGAATCTCAGGTTTTGTTTGGTTTTCCACTCTCACAGTATCAGTAAAAACTAACAGGTTTTCATGCCAGAAGAAACAGTTGGATAACACATACTGACATGACAAGTCACCTCTCAGAGCCTTGAAAACAGTTTTCACCTTGTTCAGAAAGGTATTGAGTACTGAAAAACCCGAATCTTGAGTAGTCATTGTGTGAGGCTTTTTGGTTTTGTTTTTTAAAGGCTGTTCCCATGTTTAATTGCTCTCTAAGTTTCAATCTGCAGCTTACTTCTTACACCAGCTCACCAAGTGTCCAGCCCAGTCCAGTGGCAGACTGCAGGTGATCTTAAGGACACAGCATCTTCCCTTGATGGAGATGCAGACTTCTCAATCCAGACACTTGCACAGAAGGTCTTCATCAGTAAAGGCAGTCGTGCCAGACAACTTTTCCCCAGAGGGAAGCTCACACACTGCCCAGAACTATCGTTCAGAGAAGTCAGCCAGGCTGGAGATTCAATGAGAACACTGAATAGACCCAAACAGAGCCCTCCACTGCCTTAACCAGAGGATGTTTCTTGGATCAGATATGTGTAAAGGAATCCTGTCTCTCCTAAAACACAGATATCCTCCAAAAGCCTAGATTCCTTCTTTCAGTTCTGATGGAAATTGTCAAGGACTTGCAGCATCCAAAAAACAATGGAGGGGTCGAAACAGATCAACAGATCCAGGTGAAATACCACATACAAATATTCATAAAAGTTTTCTTCCTTCAGGTCAACCCTCATTAGTTTCATCTACAAAAATCCAGATTCTCACTGGCTCACTGTGGGGCCAAGATCAATTCCTACGATGCTGAGCAATGCACTGTTGCACTTGTTTGTATTCCTGTGGTATCCATGACCTTACACTGAATCCAGGAGGAGCCTTTTGAGGAGCAGACAGACTTTCTGGTTTTATTTTGCTCAAAGTAAAATATAAAATAGATTTCAATCCATGACTGGAATTTTTTTCCAGTACAAATGTATGGGAATAAGTTAGGAGTATTCAAAGTATTTTAAGGCAATTGCAGAAGCAGTATTTGGGAACAAGGACTAAAATACATAATTAAACATAACCTTCCTAATTATAGAGCGTGTCTTAAGCAATTTAATGACTTTATTAAGGCCATAGTTGGTGGACTCAAGAGACTGAAGTCTTGGTCTCATGAGAATGAATTATGTCCAGCATTTTAAACTAGAAACTTTCCAGGCTCTGTGGTTTCAGAGGAAAATCTGGAAACACACACACACACACAAAAAAAGTCCAGGACCCAGAAGGTAAGTGAGAACCTTAAAATTACTATCACTTTTCAATCTCCCCTGATTTGTTTTGGTCAGTCTCACTACCTTTGAGCACCTGATCCTGGCAGTACTCCAGAGTACCTGACTTTACTGACAAAAACAAACAAAAAAATCTAATCCAGGGGAAATAAAAAAAGAAACCAAAGCCATCAATAGCAGGAGCTGGGCTAATGCACCTGGATCCACTCGGGTGTCCAAGGGCCAAACACTTTTCAGTGCCTGGCTCAGAGCCACGTCCATTGTCTTTACAAGCAAATGAAACCCCCTGGATTGCTATTTATCTCAGAATGGGGATGATACCTACACTCTAGATGACACCTATAACCTTCATACTATCTAACAAAAAATAGGTGGAATGTTTTGGCTATTTTTTTCTGGTAAAATAGGATTTATTTGTATCTTTTTCAGGTCTTTTTCAACAACTGCTTTAAAAGCACATACAGAACTGTCGTTTCTTCCTCAGTTGTGATGTCCTGTATAAGCCCCTGCTCCCAGAAACACAACCTGGTGCACATCTTTGGGAGGAGATAATTTTCTAAGGGACAGAAGCTCATGCAAATAGTTAACCTTTGTGAGAGTGGTTGCATCAATGCTTTTATGTCACGTTTTAAATATCAGTGACTGATACCAGTGGTCTTTTACTTCTGGTCTCACTAGTCTTTTCAGGTTTTCATAGCAGCAAAAAAGCAAGCAGGGCTTATTCTGAAGTAAATTCTGGATGTAACCACTTATAACTCCACTAACACAGAGAAGCTAGTAAATCAGTAGTAGAAGTTTATTAATTTAAGAGTTATTGAGACACATCTTATTGATCTTTACTCACACTCAGCCTCCAGAGTTTACCTCACAGCTCCAGTTTATGCCTCGATTAAGTGGTTCAGAGAAGCCTTGCATTTTATAGCATGCATATCATGTAGCATAATGCTCCTGGTATGATGACTTGCAAACTAAGCAGTGGATTTATTGCCCTAGAATAGACTTCAGTTTTACTCACCCCAGGCAGCCAGCACAAACACTCCTGAGTAAAGCTCACAGCTTGGAGCTTGGATGTGAGATGCACTGAGCTAACCCAGCCAACAGTGGTCTACCCAGCTTTGGCTCACTTGTGTAGCCACACCACATCAGCTAACTAGACATTAGTTTCCATTTTCAGCATTCACATGTTTTTGTGAACATTTCTTTTTATAGGCTCTGATTCAGCAGAGTACTTAAGCACATGCTTTACTTTAAATAGCTGAATAATCCAATGTCTTTTCAGCAAATGTTTAACTTTAATTGTGTGAATAGTTCCAGTTCAAGGGATCCTCATATCTTGGACACTGAGCACTCCTGTGCTCCATCCATTCACAGATATAATATGGGCTTCACATTATGTATTTACTAAGGTGCTTTGCTAAATAAGGTCCTAAAGCAAACATGCCACAGCCAGAGTTTATTTAATAATGCTTCTACAAATTCAGTTCTAAACTGTTAAGAATTTTTAAAAAGAAAGCTAAGTAAACATAGGATTTACTTCAATTTCTCTCATATCTCTACCTTGATTTAGCCCTGACTATGATTGTGGCAACCTGTTCAACCAAGTATTAGGATTAATTTTTCTCAATCCATATGAAAAGATGTGTTTGCTTCTAAAATAAAACAAAACAAAACAAAAAACAACAAAGAAACAAACCAACCTGAAAAAAACCCAAAAAACCCTGCAGGGGCTTTTCCTGTCAGCCCATAGGTCACACAGAGCCATGGTCCTGCACAGGGGCTGTTGCAACACATTGGGGAGAAAAACGGATCACCTTGGATGGAGAACTGGTCTCTCTGTTTACAGCATTCCTAATCCTACCATGCATTTAATCTGCAAAAGATAATATTTAATTACAAAACCATGACCAAAGTGTTCTGGGGGGTCTTTTTATGTGACTTTCTCCCCACTAGTCACCAATACCCAGAACGGATATTCAAGTTCCTCTCCCATAACCACTGTCATCTTTTTACACAGAAGCTGATGAGTTTTCCTCTCATTAGAAGACTCCAGCAGCTGTGGCTTAAAGAAAAACACCAAATACTGTGAGGTCAACAACAAAACTCCCAGACCTGGCAGTGCTGCCTCACCCCTCTGAGCCATTTCTGTTCTAACCTGCTCCTCACTGAACCACACAGTGCAGGGCTCCTTTCTACTTTGGTAGCTACTGCTTAGATGTTTCAAAATATGGCAGTTTTTATTATTAGAAATTATTATTAGAATTATTAAAATTATTAGAAAAAGGAATGCCATAAACCCCCAGCCTATCAAAAGCCAGTTCTCAACAATTGTTAGATTAAAGGGCAAAGAATGAAATTCACACTTTACAGGCCCTCAGATGCCCTCAGAGCAGGACATCTCCCTTGCCTAGCATTTTCATTATTTCAGATGAAAGTCACAGCTCCAGCCCTGCAGGAAAGCAAGTTTATGTTCTAAGGTGGCCAAAGAAGACAAATTAAAGAGGGTAAAAAATGTAAACAGAGCCAGATGCACCTGAGAACAGAAAGAAACTAAAACTGCCTTAAAAGATAAAAGGATTAATCTCTTCTGACCAGTAGCTGTAAAATGCTTAATGAATTTAGACACTTCTTTTCCAAAGGAAGAAAGATATTTGATGAGATAAGTATTATTAAGATAGAGCATAATAACTATAGTGTAGAAAACTGCTCATTAGTTGGGGCTTAATTGCTCTTACAGTTGGTGAAGAAGCAGTAATTATTATACCCAAAAAAGATCTGCATTTCGAGATTACTTGCTTTTATGCATGGAACAAGAATACTACCTTGATATTAAACAGAAATTTAGCCAGAATATATCCAGTGTCGTCCCACTGGAACGGAACACTGACAACTGTATAAGTGTCTGTGAAAGTAAAAAAGGAACTATTGATTATAGTGAGGAATGCAATTGTACATTATTCTGAAACAAGACTTTGGTATTAGAGTTATTTATTCACTGTAGTCTCACTGTTTGCCTGTTTTGTTTATAAATATTTACCATGTACTATCTTCATAAAATAATTGCTATTCAATGTGCACAGTAAAGACATTAGAAATCTGGCTGTGTGTCTTTCCATTCTAATCTGTATGGCAATATATTAATTCAGTTTTTAACACGTGAGCCCTTACAGCTGAATGTCCTGAGCTTTCTTTGCCAGGTTAACACATGCAAATACTTACTGAGAAGCAGCATCTCTGCTCCTGTGGCTGCCTGTCCGACACAGACCCCGCAGGGATTCCCACTGCCTGTAGGACTTCCAGGACATTTTGGTGACATTAGAGAGGATTACCAGAGACTGCAACATTTGCAACCCTCATAAGCAGTCAGCACTTCTTCACAGGGATATTTAAAGAGTCTCTTAAAAAAGCAGCTTTTTAATTGATATACAAATAAAATCGGAATGAAAGCGCTGAGTTAGGAAAGGTTTCACCCCGAAATGCTCCCGTGAGAAGTTACACCAAAGTTCAGGACGAAGGGGTCCAGGTTCCCATGCTAACAGGGCTTCTTTGCCAGATTCACATGGCACAACACATCTTCAAGTGGTAAACAGCCTCATGTTCTGGAGTCTGCAAGGCACAAGTCAGTCCCAGGTCAGTTCTGCCTTGCAGACTTCCAAGGATCTGTGGGTAATCACTGCAGCCTCATGTCAGAGCTGAGAGCCTCCTTCCCCAATGTCACAAGGACATAAAGCTTTAACAGAGTGCCCCAACCACTCCTGTCCCAAACAGCACCCAGGTTCGCTAATGCTAAAAAAGATAAAAGGAAAATTTCTTTGGATTTATCATCAGCATCTGGCTGGGATCTGCAGCACCCACATGAAGTACAACCAATTTGGTGATATCACCTCATTCTCTCATAAATCATGGCTGTAAAGCAAATAATGGCAGGACAGCCAAGGCTAGAAACAATAAAAGAAATTCAGGCCAGTTTTTTATTTAATTTGATTGTGTTTCAAGATAATGATACCCCTTTAAATATGGGAAACATGCTCCAGCTGCTCTCTAGAGCCCCTATGGGCCTGCAATTTCCTTCCATGTGCACTTCCAGATGTTAATGGGGACCCTGGAAGGCCCCCACAACTCAGGTTTCTTGTTCTTGCTCCCTCAACAGCACCAGGGAGCCTACAACAGCAGTGAAAGCTGCATGCAGCCCCAAGCACCACACAAAAAGATTCAAATGAGATTTCAGCACAGAGGGTCTTCTGCAAATCCTGGCTTTGTGTGAGCAGGTGAGATTCACAGCATTCTGGCATTCTGAGCCCAAGGGATCAGGGAAGGTCTTCTAAGTGCAGAGCACCAAGCCCAGATCTACAGCACTCTTGTTTTTCTGCAGCATCTGTAACCAGAGTAACCTCACAGGCATGGCCCTAGGCTCTGTCCTACGTGGAAGTACATAAATATGTTTTTGGAGCTCTGAAACTCATGTGAACAAGATGTCTCTGAGCAGTTTTTGGGAATTGACACCATACAAGTTGGCTTGTCTGCTTTATAAACCTCACATATATTTTTATCAATGAAAAACAATTTTCAAGAAAAATGAAATGTTGGAGATTTCCTCTGTGATGATAAGGCATACAGATATACACCTTAAACATCATTAAAATATTTTTTATGTAGATTTTGAAATCCCTTCAATGAAAAAAAACCCCAAACCTCTGATGTACAAAATGATGAATTTTAAATCCCGGAAGATCATTCTGTGATAATTACTAATCCCTTTCTATCACCCAGATAAACTTAAGGGAAGAATACTCCAAAGGAAGAGATAAATGTAGGGTAATGTGCCATTCTGCTTTTACAAACTAGGAAGCCTTTCTAGCTAGATTCAGCACCTAAACTTGCACACAAGTAAATTGCAGTCCAAATAGATTATATCACTTTCAACTTCATATTGTTTGCATTAATCACACTTACTCCTTTATATTTATGGAGAGGTTTTTTTTACAGGATCAACATTAATAGCGTAGCAGATCAAATATTATTCCAAATTTAAATAAAATCTGTTCATCATTATGGTCATTAGGTAATGGTTTTACCTACCTTTGGGACCACAGTAAACATTAAAATTCAATTTATTTAACATTTACTGCTCATAAAAAAAAACAAAAAGAGCATCATTTCCTTGCAACAATAGCAAACTCTTGGGGTCAGAAAACTCTTGAGAACCAGGTTTAAAAAAAAAACCCAAACAAACAAAACCCACCACAGGTCGAAAACTAATGAGGAACTGAAGAAAGGATGTAAACATACAGAATCTCCTATATGGGCTGTGTGCCTAATCCTGCAGCTTCTAATTCCCCTGCTGCTGCAAAGCCTGTGAGGCTGGGGCCTTGTCCTTTTGAGCTGTACACTGCAAACACCTCCCAAGGTGGCTGCACAGCCCAGGAATTGCAGATTTAAACCGACAGATAATTGGTTTTCTTTTCTAAGATACCATTCATGGACTCCTTATGCAAACCCTTGGATGCCCAAGGGGACACAGCCCCAGACCTGGGCAGGTGACTGAGGGTGTGCTCCGTGCGCGTCCCCTGCTGCAGGACAGAGCAGCTCACACAGCTGTCCTGGGGACAGCCAGCACTCTGCAACAGCTGGGTGAAAACCTTTTGTTTTCCCAGTGATAGATCTGCATCATTAATCAAGCTCTGATAAATGCGTTCTTTTACCTAAATTGATTTTCTTTTCAAAGCTCCCTTTGTCAGCTGATTTGCTAAGTGCTAGAGGACTGCACATCTCGCTGACTGGAGCTCCCCTGTGTATTCATTTTCCTCACAGGTTCCCCTGCAGAACTACCAGAATTTCACTGATTATTTTTCAGTAGACACTTCGTTAGACTACTTATAAACATACTGACCTAATTGCTTTTAATCATTCCAGTGAAGTCCTGCTTTTACTGTGGCTATTTCCTCCCACACAAAAGGAGAAATACTACTGTGAGAAGCATTGAAAAATCCATAGCCTGGGCTTCTCTCTGAAGGCTAAATCAATCTGAAGTTTAATGCACACTGTAAATGTTTATGTGCATGTGTTGCTATTGTACATGTATGCATGCATTATATAGGCCTCTTTTACATCTATATACATCCATTTATCACACAAGCCAAAGGAGGCTCAGAAGACTGCAAACCTATTTAATGCCCAGTTTTGGAGACAAAGCTGTTTTCTTAACAGCTCTCTAAAGGATCCAGGCAATTTTGGTGTTTTCACATTCATTCCTGGTGTTTTGAAAATTGTTTAAATTTTAGATATCGACCACGCCTGTTCATAGCCACATATATATTTCTGCAGGCTGTCCACATTAGCAAAGCTGCTGGAAATAAAGGAAAGGTAAAAATATAAAGAAAGCCATTTACTCTGCATCTACCCTTTAGCAGGCAAACTGTCTTCAACCACCATAAAACCTGCAAAATATCTCCTGTGAACATCAGGATGGGTTGGACTGTTAATCCAAGTGAGTGTCTTTAGGAGAAACAGTTCACCAGCGAAGTGAAAAACACGTGCAGTTCAAAAGCAAAATCCATGAGGGACAAAACCAGGAAGAGCTGACATGTGGAAATCCGTCCCAAACACACTCCAGAGTTAACGGCAAGAAGAACTCTTGGTGTATTTGCAACTACCCATTAAAATGTCTTTGTCTCTTGGCTGACATTTTAAAACGAGGAGAGGAGAGGAGAG
>VXBB01019267.1:0-43944 GCA_013399915.1 Illadopsis cleaveri
GGGCCACAAGGACAGCAAAGGGTCTGCAGGACAAGCCAGAAATGGAGGAGCTGAGGTCATTTGGCTTGTTTAGCCTGGAGAGGATGGGACTGAGGGAAGATCTCATTGCAGTCTACAACTTCATCAAAAGGGGAAGTAGAAGGGCAGGTACTGATTTCTCCTCTCTGGTGGCAGGACCCTAGGAAATGGCATGAAGCTGAGTCAGGGGAGGTTTAGGCTGGATATCAGGAAAAGGTATTTCACCCAGAGGGTGGTTGGCCACGGGAACAGGCTCCCCAGGGAAGTGAGCACAGCACTAAGTCTGCCAGAATTTAAGAAGTATTTGGACAGTTCTCTCAGGCACATGATGTGACTTTTGGGGATGGTGCTGCTTAGGAGCTGGAATTTTTTGATCCTTGTGAGTCCCTTCCAACTCAGGATATTTTGTGATTCTATCAGTGTGCTGAGATCCCAGGGTGTGGGACAGCAAACAGTGCCTTTCAAACACTGTTCAGGCTGGGGAGTCACACTTCCATATGGCACTTCCTCCCTGCTACACTCAAAGGACCTGCAGATCCTGCTTGTCTTGGCAGCCCTTGACAATTTTAGTGTCCAGAATCCTTCTGTATGCAATGTGAAAAGTCCCACATTTTGAGAACAACCTTTATCACGTTCAGATTTTGTACATTTGAAATGCATACCTCGGCAGTTTTTATTTGGTGTACGTGGAAAGGTTTTAGTAGCAGGAAAGCTAAAACAAGGATGACTTCTGTAATAAGACACCAAAAGCTGTCCCCTTGATGGACAGAACCAGTTGCATCAGGCCCCAAGATGGACCCACTGCTGGCAAAAGCTGAGTCCATCAGCAACACTTTGATAATATATTTAAGAAAAAGTAAAAAATGCTGTGTAGGAGCTGTGTGAGAGACGTGTGAGAAAAATGTGAGAGAAACAAGCCTGTAGACTCTTAGATCAGGGAAGAAGGAGGAGGTGAATCAGGTACCAGAGCAGATTCCCCTGCAGTCTGTGGAGAAGACCATGGTGAAACAGGCTGTACCCCTGCAGCCCATGGAGGACCATGGTAATGAAGATACTCACACTGCAGTCCACAGAGAGCCCATGCTGCAACAGGCTCCTGGCAGACCTGTGGCTCCACAGTGGGACCCACGCTGGAGCAGCCCATTCCTGAAGGACTGTGCCCTTTGGAAAGGACCCATGCTAAAGCAGTCTTGAAGAGCTGCTTTTTCCAAAAATGTTCCCATGCCGCTTCCCTATCATACAACACAAACAGAATAATGAGTGCTATATACATAAATCTCTCTGCACTGTAGCTTCTGAACTGTGAAAAAATTTGTGGGTGGAGTGTATGTTCCTGAAGGAAGACCTTTCCACACAATGCACTCAATGTCATAGGGCAAGCCAAGCATCTTTAAAGCATCAAAAGTGGAAGATTTTTTATTTGATTCTTGAGGGGGGCACAGAAGCCTTTGCTATCCTCCCACTAGCTTTACCACACCTACACAAAGCCAGGAGCATAGGTCACTGTTATGGGCACTAACTGAGAATTGAGTTACTCTCTGCAGTTTCCAAACCTGCCTCTATGTACCAGACACTCTTTTTAGTCTTTCTGAGATAGAAATCTATCAATTCTTATAAGATGGGGCTGGAATCTACAACTCTCTGGATCTCTGTTGTGTTAAAACTGCCACTTTCTAAAGTGGTCTTACATTTCCCATGAAATCTCCTCACTTTACCACCTCAGAAAACAAGCAAGATCTGGGAACTTTCATCTGGTAGCCTTGCTCCAAAAAGAAGTTACTATCAAAGCTGTCTGAACAAATTTCACAAGTTTAAGCTATTTATAACATTTCTCACTGTGATCTTAACAAGTAAAAAGAAAGAACATCTATAAACTTTCCCTGAAAGAAAGTACAGTGTGTCTCTGCAAGATGTTCCTGAAGAGAACAGCATGCAGCAACTTCCTACTACAGTCTTGTGAGAAGACAAAGGTGAAGGTCATGGGCACTGGTTGTTCAGATTAGGAAACTCCCAAGGAACATGCAATGACTACATAGGCTCATTCTGCATTTGCAGAATACAGGCTTAAAGGGAACTGCTGAGAACCACATCCAATTCTCAATTGTCACAGGAAACCATGACAGTGTGAGACTTTTTCATGAAGTTTAGACTTAGAACTTGCTTGGGTTTTTGCCCTCATGGCTTCTAGGAGAAGGTTCCTCTAGAGACAGACTGCTCTGGTGGATAAAATCATCTTATAATTTCCTGCAGTTAATACTCTCATGAGTTTTTGCCAACATTATCCCTCAGGTCAGATAGCTCTCCTCTCTCCTGTCAGTTTTATAGAAAGCAATTTTATCTTGCTGTAGTTCAAGAGGAAGCTGCTTCTCTGCCCTGCCCCTTCTCATGCTCCTCCTCCAGCAGTGAATGGAGATTAGAGACAAAAAAAGTTGAGGCCACACCAATCATCCCATCTTCTTTCCTCTCACAGATTTATCACAAACAGTTGGCACATACACTAGGCAGAAGCTTACTCCACATGCAGACCCTACCAGCTTCCCTGAGGGAATGACAGTCATCCTAGGGTCAGCTGAATATCACCACACTGAGCAGATGTTTGCTAGAAAAATATGGAAAAAGGGCCAACAAGTGACAACTAAATGGTATGGAAAGTCACAGGGCTCAAGCCAGTTTCCAAGCCCTGTTGAATTTGCTAATCCAGACAGCTCCTGGGCTCGAGAGGAAGCCCATGCCTGTAAAACTAATTATCTTTCTCAGGATGTTGTTCTTTATCAATAGAAATGTGTTTTTATAAAAATTGCAAAGGGCACATTTCCTGCATCATGTCTATTCCATCTCTCTCTACCTTTCCAGAGCAAGGGAGGCATTCACTGCTTACTGCTGATTGTAGCAGAACTCTTTGAATGAGAGAGAGAGGACTCTCTTGCAGATCGGAGCGATGTGTGGGGCTGCAGCAGTGTGTGTCAAGCACCACCTACATAGAAGCATCAAAGACTCCTAAGAGAAAGCTGCAGCATCTGACTCCCTGCTCTTTGGCTTGAAAAATGTGAGCCCATGACCAGGAGTATTGATGGGTACATTCATTATTTTAATTAATAGCGGGAGATGCTACAGCTCATATGAGCATGTTGATCTTTTGCGCCGAACAGGTGAAAAATATCGTTTTAAATATTGTTAAAATTTTTTTGGAAGTCATTGAACAAAAATTACGTTTATGGTGTGTTGGCATGTGTGGTGCTTTTTCTTTTATTACTTTTGATTCAAAGATTCTAAATTTAGTGCTTATAAAAGAGAGAGGTTGACAACCAGGAAAAGATATCTATTCTCTTCATTTGCAGACCAGGTACATTGGGAGCATCTGGCTTTTGAAGATGACTATCGACTTTGAAGTCTGTCTTTTCTGTCAATGAAGACAGCAGTTTTTCATTTCTGTCAGTGAAAACCATGAGGTACTTTGAAGTTTTGTTCTTCTGACATTTTTGGCAGCACTTTAAATCTACATAGTATAAAACACTCTTTAAAAAAAAACATTCTAGTGATTCTCTATGAGAATATTCAGTTTGGATGTTTATTTTATTTTTGTTTCTCAGAGTAAAGTCCATTAAAAACATGGTCTGAAAGATAGATACCTGAAAAGCAGTTTTGAGTTTTACCCATTGAAATGCAAATACCCCTTTAAATCTATGTAGGAGCCCAGTAAAGAAATCAATAATAATATCCACAACACTTAGCAAGGGAATAAGAGAAAAATGAGATAATATTAAAATTATAAGTAAATAGAACATCTTATTATGTGTTTTTAAATATAACATGTCATGATAATTGAGAGAACGGTGTTGTATGAGTGCATTGATCTAAACTAGAGAAAGCAGAGAGCTTTCTTGGCATAAATCAATTTGACTGTAGTACATCAGATTAATTCCATGTACTCAAAATTGACAGAGATTTCTTGAGGACAGGAAAACAGATATTTATCTTGGCTTCTAGTGATTTTTAGAAGATTGTCAAAATTCATGTTAGCGAAGTCAAAGGGAAAGACATTTGTCTAAGAAAAGATAGTTCATGTAAGAGATGAGAGATTGAGAATAGGAAATTTCATTTAAACACTCATAATCTTCTTTTTTTAGTGTAGAGCAGCTAAACACTAAAATTGGTTGCCCAGAGAAGTCCTCATTCTTGGAGATACTCAAAACTCTGGATCATGGTGTATCTAACAGTATACACTGATACTGAAAAGGTCTCGACTGCTTCTTTCTTGGCACATCTACCCAAAGAGTTGAGAACCATGGCCCTACTTTGTGGGGAAAATCCATATTGCAGAAGTAAACTAGAAGCGTTGCATGGTGGACTACAGATGGATGGCATTGAGGCTGTAGATTGTAGGTAGGCCACAGACAAACAGCCTTTGTCTGTTTAAAACAGCAAACCTCTGAGGCTGCTGCAGGCTGAGAGCAGTGTATGTCTGGCTACATGTGTGATCGCATTACGCTGCGCTCCATTTCAAAAGCTCTGACCGCTATTACCAGATCACGTTTGCTTTGTGCTATGACTTACACACAAAAGCAGCCCAAGGATATTACAGGGTGTTGATCTGTCTGTGGAGGAGAAAAATGGGATGACCAGTAATTCCAAGACATGAATAAAAACGGAAGGAGTAGTTCAGTGTATAGGGACCCAAATTTAATGGCGTATCAGGGTCACTGAAATTCCCGAGATAAGATCAGAGCAGGAAATGAATGCAAGGCTTATGCCTGCACAAAGAGGCCATTCTTTGCAGAGATACAAGTATTACACAAAGTGAGGGGGCAAGTTTGCCTCCCACATTTCTTTCATTACTCATACCTAACACCTGCTAGTTAACTAATATTCATTTTTCATACTGGCCTGCTCCAGTTCCACTGAACATTAATGTCAATAAAACAATCTCTCACTTCATGTTACCCTGCACAGATAAAAATGGTAGTGCTGCCAAAGCCATGCAACCTGAATTTAGAGGTACTTATAAAGTTTTGAAGAAGAATATACCCTGTTCTCAACCCCTGATGGGAGAACAGTGCACTGGAAGCAAATAAACCTTCAAATAGGCAGAGTGGCAATTTTCCAGTTTGAGATCTAAGTAGAACACCAGATTTGATTAGCATTACACTTTCTCATGGAACATTTATGATAAATGCAAAACCAGTTTTGTGTCTTGCCTGGAAAACATCCATCACCTAAGCAGACCTCAGCACTGAAACCACCCTTGATAGATCAGTAACTCAGAGGGACTGTTGTCTGGTTAATTATCACTACCAGTATCTACAGGAGAACAGTATTATCAAAATCACCTGCACAATTATTGCATTAGCTTGCAATACCTTGGCAGATTGCAGCATGACCACATATGGCTTTGTTCTGGAGACCTAATGCTCTAAATCAACATTACCCTGATGATTTCAGGGAGCCTGCCGTAATTTACATCGCCTGAGAGTATAAATACATCAATCTAGAGAGACAGAAAATAGACTGATTGCTATATATTCTATTTTATGGTATGGCATCATGTACTATACATCAGAAAGGAGATTGCTGATGAGGAATAGAAAAGGATTCTATGCATATCTGCATCTGCTGAATAGAAAAAACTGGAGGATACCCTCATAACCTTTGCTTTCTAGTGTGGCCAAATAAAACCTGGTTAGATACATTTATTCTGTATTCTCTAACCACACTGACAAGACTCTGATGAATGAGAATTGCCCCAAGCACAATATTCTCTTTTTTTCATTGTCAGTGATTCTCCACATAAGCTGTCTTTCATGCCCCAGCTCTTTATGCTGCCTGTGTGCATTCTGGGCTGTGGTGCTTTGACATGCTAATGAATTTTGCTCTGCTGTTAATAACTCAAAGCTACAGGGCACCCGATGATATCATCATTACCAGCCTGTGTATGGTTGTTTTGTCTTCTTGCCAAATTTTAGTCTAGCATTTTCATCTGGGAAAAAAAATAACATGCCTGTCTGAGAGGACAGGTAAGGAGTGATCCCTACATTATACTGACCTACGTTGCTTCTGAAAACTAAGGTCCCTGACCGGTATGTTGGGAGCACAAATTTAGCAAGGCCATTCGCTTCCAGAGAAGGGATTGCCTTTTAACTATTTTCTATTGCTTTCCAAATGAACTTTGTGCTGTGTAAAAGGAGTGGAAAAAAATGTGTTTGCCAAATGTGAGTAGTGCAGGCATATAAGTATTTCCAGGTGGCAGCATCACCAGCCTGCCTCTAACCTGGCAGAGCTGAAGCAATAGGGCAGCTTTTTTGACAACCTATATCTTTCCTTCAGAAACTGCCAATGACCTCTGGGCAAGTTTTTATTGTTCCCCTCCAGCAGTGAGACTAAGAGCATGATTTTTTTTCACATGTACCCAGACGCCCATATCAGTACTTTTATGGCAAGCCTGAACTTTCAAAACAGTGTATAATCATTAACATCATACCCCACAGCTACTCACTGAGATGTTATTACCAGTGTTTTCTATTAGGAAGGACATGCAAGAGACTCTGCCCACTGCCCAGTGCCTTGGCAGTCACACCTCTCAGACTATATCCTTAATACATTAACTTTATGGCTGACTCTGACACTGGAATAATGTAAAATACATTTAGCACAAAGGTCCTGAGAAAACTCAATGCAATATTTTGCCTTTTCTTTGATTGTTATGACTCCCAAATAGCTTTCTGATGGAGGTGGACACTTTTATGTTCATTGCAGGAATAGGTTAAAAAAAAGCACTTGAAGGGGAAGAGATTTTCCCACCCACATTCAGGAATTCAGTGGCCACATGGAGAGCATCTGAGTCTCATGGGTCCCATTCAGTTCACTTTCCAGGTCTCATGCTGCTTTGTACTAGCAGCCTCACTAGCTTCCCTCAGTACTACAAGACCGTAACACACTGAGGTGCCCCCTAAGACCCACAACCCCAGTGAAGTTTGTGATATTCAACATCATACAGAATTAAGCCATTAGTTGTAGATTCAGAGTTTGGTCTGTATTTGCTGTTTGGATTACTGTATAAAGAGTATGAAAGACTCTCCCTGTATTTCCTGCAGAGTGAAGAGCCAGTCCAGGGTTCCTTAGCTGCACAGCCAAAAGTGACTTTTTTTCTGGGCAAATTACTAGAGCAAAATAACTCCCTGATATCTCTTTCCTTTTCTCTTATCACTCCATTTTCCAAAAGTACAAAATCCCAATGCTTCTCACTTCCTGAGATACAGTCACCTATCACCCCTAGGCATCCCAGCCCAATGCCATCTCACACCAGCTCCCATTAGAAGCCTCATCCCTCACTGGTAAGTGGTCCCTATTTCTCTTCCAGCATTGCTGTCATATGAGTGAAGAGGAGCAGAGGAAGAAACCCAATTCAGGCCAGATCTTACTCTTGTTTCTGATGTTATGCCATCAGAGAATCAGAAGCAAGAACAGAGTTGGCAGTGTAGGGATGGCATCTGCTCCTCCTATTGTCTTGGGGGACACTCAAGAGACGTCATTGTGCATATTGCTCCTAACCATCATGATACCCTCTTTTCACACCTCCTTCTCCTCCAGGGATGACAGCCACACAGTGTGAAGAGGGATGTGGATGCCTCAGTGACTCAGTTCCTCAGCCACTACACAGTCCCAGGCAGCTCATGCAGACCTTTTCCAATGCAGTGGGAAGCTGGCTGGTGCCAACCACTGGACAGCTCAGATGGCAGCCGGTGTTATGGCTGGCCTTTATTGAGACAAATAATGAAGACTGTCTTCCTTAATTGTTCTCTATCCTTACCTTCTTTTCTGTGTTGCATATTAGTAGTAGATCAGACATATCAAGTAGACACTATTTGTAGAAGCCATGCTCTTAGCTTACTCAAAGCTCTTGCAGAAAAATAAAAAATCTTATGCCATTTTATACTCATTCTCTATCCTTCACAAACACTTTTTTCTGTTTTTCATTAACTGTATTATCGCACCACTGCTGATTATTGAAAATACAAGATTTCATGCTAGTTGAGACAAATAAGTAGTGAGGACGCAACAATATGAAAGCACCCAGTTTTCCTAATACTACTTCAAAAACCCCCTGATTTTGACTATTGTAATAAGCCAGTGGTTTACTCTTGTAAACCTGAAGAGTGCCAGAACAGGGCAAATTAATGCTTCTGCTTATCAGTTACCTAGCAGGCATCCGTGGCATTTAGGTGCCAGAACCTGGATTTGGCCAGCCAGCCAGCTGCTGCTGTGGACTCTATCTGCTCAGTATTTCCTATAACAGGAGATGATTTCTTCGGATTTCCAATGGGTTTGCAGCTGTAAAGGTCACACTGCTGACTATGTCACTTTTCTTTTCTTTTTTTCTTTTATGACTTACCACATATGGCTGAGGAGAAGCAGAGCTCTTGTGAGCTCAAGATAACTTTCAGAGGTTATTTTTCTTGGGACTATACCACAGTATTACTTGTAGGCTGTATAAAGTCTCTGCCCCAAAATATGCACACAATGAGATCCGGTGGTTAAATGCTCTGCATGACAGCAGTCTAAGGAGTCACAGCCATTGTCATGCCTTGTCCTGGCATCACAGCTGAAAGGTGTTGCAAATATGATGAGATGTTTTCTTCACTACATATTTTAGATGCTTCAAGAATCTGTGTTGATTTTCCTTTTTAATAGGAAAATTGATATTTGGGGCTACAGATCAAAAAAAGGAAAACACTGCAGCTTACAAATTTAAAATGAAAAAACTAATTAAGGGATAATCTGAAAAGCTGGAGAAAAATAACTGCACTACTGATTCAAGACCTTGACTATAATATCAGTTGTTCTTGGTTCCATATTACTTTTTGGTTCCAGGCAAAGAGGCCTTTGAGGTGTTTTTTTGTGAAAACAGCATGTTTTCAAAAATAAATAATTCTAATGATGTAAGGTCTTGTTTTATCACTTCCATTATAGTAAAGATAGCAACAGTAAAAAATTATTTATGCCATTGAAACATACCAGTAAGTCTACTGGCTCACATTGAAGGTTCAACTAGCTCATAGAAGTCAGTGTTTAAGGCAGAGTGTAAGAATAGGACACACACTGCACCTCCCATGTTTCAGCAGTCTAGAGAAGCTCCTCATCAAGAAGTTGAAGTAACAGTTATTTCAGCTGTCAGAGGTTTTCTCTTCTACAGACTCGTGGAGAGAGCTCATAATTCAGCATCCTAAGTACTCTATAGGATATGTTCCACTGTTTGGCTGTGTACTATATGGAAAGCACATCCTTTTGACTGCTGGGAATTGCACAGTGTTGAACATAACAAGTTCATTTTGTATGTATGATTTTTGAATTATGAGGAATGGTGAATAACAATCCATGCCTAATTTCTTATTGTCACTCAGACTTTGTAGATCCATACGATAGCACCTCCACCCCCCAGGGCCCCACGCTGTTTCACTTCTACTTTGAAGACACTTGGATGGTTCACTCATTCCTAATAGAGATGCCACTCCTTTGATCTCTTCTTCTATTCTTTGACTCTTCCATACCCTTATTGTGACAGAGTGGTTTGAAGAGACAACAGTGTTGAAGGCGTAGGTCCA
This sequence comes from Illadopsis cleaveri, assembly GCA_013399915.1. NCBI lineage: Eukaryota > Metazoa > Chordata > Aves > Passeriformes > Timaliidae > Illadopsis > Illadopsis cleaveri. Next base: position 9,615 of record VXBB01019267.1, read on the forward strand.
TTATGAATTCTTTTGGCAGTGCAACAATAATTTTTGTGTTGTTTTCCATCTCTTTCCTAAGAATCCCTAGTTTAGAATAGTTCATTTTCATCCTGTAAAAGGAAAAATGGCTGCATTACAGGAGTGTCCAAGAGTGCCATGGTGAACACTGACACAAATAATCCATTACAAAAATACTGTCTTGATAGATGGTGGGATGATGCACAGCCTGAACTAATGATTAGAAGAGCTGCATTTCCCAGTTTAATGAGACACAATGATGTAAGCAGGTTTGACAGTTGTTTCCTGAGAGGCTGCCTGCCCCTTGTTGAAAGGCTTCCTTGCCTAATGTTTTAGAAGAGAGAGGCGTCATTTATGTGGGTGTTTTCTTGCTCTGCAGGCAGCCAATTATTGCCATCACATCTCACACAGCTGCTATTTTGCACACACAAACCCAGGCGGATGTCATTCCTATTTTCAGAGCTCCAACTAATGAATTGAAGCAAACTTGGAAAATGCAATATTCCAGGCCTTGCAGGTGGGGTCTGCATTGCCACCAATTACAGTATTCTCCCCTGTGTTATGGAAAAGACTAACCATTAATGTAAGCATGTGGCTAATATCCTACTGAGCAACTAGGTAAGGATTACATGTGCAAATTCTTATCACTTTGAAGCTCTAGCCATATGTGGGGAAATTGGGTTTATTTCCAAAAACTGAATGCAGAAATTGGCTCAGAAAAATATTTTAAATTATTCATAGAGCTTAAAATGTACCAACTACAGCTTTTGATCTGGGAGTACCTTGGCTGGTAATCACTGCACTGTGCTCTGTAATCTAGTGCCTGCCACAGATATTTTCTTAAGGCCTTGATTATATGTCAGCTGCTCTCCAGCTTTGACTGTGGGTGGTGAAGTTCTTCCCATGTGTGCAATGCCAATAAATAACATTTCTGCAACAGTATCTCTCAGTATGAAAGACCATTTTCTCAAATTGTGCAGAAATAGCGAGCCGGGGACACTACTGACAGTCTACAATAATTATCTGATAATTGACACGGATCTCAAATGTCTTTCTTTTCCAGAGTCAACAGCTCAACCTGAAACAAACACCAAAGGCCCAGCTTTTATTTCCAGACTTCCTAAGCAGTTCTTTGAGGGTTTTTCTAGTTCAGCATTTTTGTGGCTGGGAGCTGATCCCACAAAGACAGCCCTTGCTTCCCTGGACCCACAATTGCACAAAGGTTTGCAGGTGTTTCCATGCATAGCATCACCTCTGGAATGGGCAGTGACATGTTCTGTGGAACAGAAGGAATTGGGGGTATCAACAAAGCAGCCTCCTGCAATCATCCTGTCCCCCACAGTCAGACTGGGACCAGGCTGGCAGATGCAATGGCTGAGCACCCAAAGGGAGCTGGAGGCATCAAGGCCTTACAGGCTGTGTGCACACACTCAGAAGCCAATTTGTCCACAAATTTGAACTTCTGATCATTCCAAAGGGAAAATAGATTTATTATTAGAAATTATTATTAGAAATAAGAGTGGTTTCAGCTGTTGTAATACACCTCAGCTTGTACTGTCTCTGGAGGGATCCATTCAATATATGGGAATATCTGCCCTATCTCAGAGAGAGTAGCTAAATAATTTTCTGTTTTGAACCTCATGGAAGTACAAAGGAAGTACAACCACATGGAGTGAAGAAAACCACTTTCTGATTAGATGCATAAGAAAAGTCCCTTAATATATTTCCTTAGAGTCATAAGTGACTGAGGGTTTTCCCACGCAATACTAAATATGTTTCCATCAAAGTTTGTACAGACATTTTTATCAATAATCTTCACAGATTCTGATTTAATCAGGAAGTGAAAGTTGGCACAATGGTGGATTTTTAGGTACTATCAAGATAGCATCAGTATGCAGGGATTTTATTTCATTTTTTTCAAAAATATATTCCTTCTGTGTAGGGATTTTGCCAAGTAGCACCAATGATTCCCATGGCAAAATTAAGTTAAAAGGGAGACAGATTATTTTATTGTCTGGCCTCACCGACTGAGTGATATAAAGAAAGCATTAATTCAATTGTTATTACTGATAACAATCATGTGTTACATAAAAGCTCTCTCTGTTGAGAGAATGTGATTCAAATCTTGCTTTTAAATACAGCAAAACAGGGAAGATCACTCAATCTTACCTGTAGGCATGTGCAGAGTCAATGAATCTAAGGAAGATGTGTGACTGAATGGTATTTGTGGTGCTGTCTACTCTGATTTCATAAATTGTCTACTCAGTTTTCATAAACTCCATTCTCTCCAATTCTAAGGGAATATGTCCATTCATTACTTTTGGATGTTTTTGTTCTATGAAAATTTATAGTACCAGATTGCAACATTTAGGTTTGTAAAATAAGCCCTGTAAAAATAGTCTCCATATTTCTGATCCAACTTGTCATTTTCATTACAAACCCTTTTTTTCCTTAAATACTAGGTCAAGGTAACTCTAAAAATCAGTTGGAAATCCAATTGCTTCTCAGGACATAGGATGATATCAGCTTTAGAACAGCCTTTATTTCCTCTCTTGCATGGCCAATATATTAATCAAACCACACTGGTAATTTTATATCTTATGTCATCATGATCCATTGCATCTTTATTAAGGCAAGTAATAAGCAGAGCTTTGGGAAATTAGTTGACTCATATTGTCTGAACTTTGGAGTAATTCAGTAATGGATCAGGTTACATGTCTGTGTTACCCAGGAGGAATAAATGCACAGCAAGAACTTGTAGCTGCCCTCTGAGGCAACCATGTGCTGTGGGAAGGTGCAGCTCTCATCATCAGGAGCCCTGAGTCTAGGACAGGCAAAAGAATCACAGCTATTCTTCTCCCTTTCTGACAACTGATGCACACCTCACAAATTATAATTTTGACTAGATTACTTAGGTCTTACATGGATTACGAGAGGTATACAGGGTAAGACCATATTAGCTGCGGTTATTGCCGAGTTAATCACATGGGATTTGATCTTTGACTGATGTCAGCCTGCTCAGGCTCATTGTGGAAGTTAAAAAACACTCACTGATAGCAGCTGAGTAGCAGAAGTGTGCTGCACAAGAGAAATAATTTCCTGTAGAAAGTACTATGTGAATATCCCAAGCTATTTCCATGCCCCAGCCATGAATATAGTTGGAAGAAATCAACATTACAAAATGAAGGCAACACTGGCATGTTGTGCATTACATATGTATTTTATATCCAGTGAAACTAGAAATTACTTGGACTCCTGACTCTGTTAACTGGAGACATAAGAATCCTGTCTGTCAGACTAAAGATATAGCTTAGCCCAGGGAGAAGAAACTGTGCAGAATTCATCATTCTTAAGGGAAGGGCACACTGCAATGACACACTGCACAACCAGAGCACTTGAGGAGCTCTGCCTAGAAAAAGGCACCTGGTTCTTCAGTAGTAGTTACAGATAGTTGTCCCAGGGGAAGTCATCCTCACTGAAGTGAAGAGTGTGAGGTACTTGGCTGATGGGGAAAACGCTGTCATCTGTAGACATATTGCACTGGTTTTATACCACAGACAGTATCACACACTGTCAAAACCAACATCTGGTTTGCTTCGCACAGGAGTGCTCCAAGAACTGTCCCCCTAAAATGACAGAAAAGAGTAGATAGGATTGCTTCAAATCTCTCTGAAGTGAGAGTGAAATGCAATGACATTTGCAAGGATCCAGCAAAGTAAGGCAACTGGTAAGGTCAGAACTCAAAGAAGGGCAGGCCTTGTCACGCCAAGGCTCAGCAAGCATGTTGACAGCCGTGTCAGAGAGTAAACCTTGAGAATATGGTCCAGTAACTATACTAAGTTATTGTTGCAGAAGGGGACATACACACAGTGACAGTGCCTCATTTCTTGGCTTTTCTATCTGTGATAACAACCTCAATCAAACACACTGTCTCTTGGCATCACTGTGTCCTTTGATAGCTGACACCCTGCTAAACTATGGGTGAAGCTGACAGACTCACAGCCAAAGACTTAGAGAATATTCCCACTGCAGACCCTTTTTTGTTTTTTCTGAGCTTTAAGGAAATGGGAGAAATGCTTGCAATATGAATACGGTTTTTTAAATTTAAAAAAGCAGAAAAAACCTTGAATTTCAGTAAATGTTCACTCCATTGCATAATAATATGTATATGAACATTTACAGAAATATGGGGGCTATAGCTAGTATGAAATATTATTTTTCTGAAGATATTAGGGCAACATGATTTATCTAAAGGCTCCTACACATCATAAGGTATATTCTGCTCTTGATGCTGGTTTCCATCAGGATGAAAGGCAGTCATGGTTTCTCCTCGATTGGAAGGACACCTGTCATACTTGATGGCACTGTTAAAAATTGCACCTTTAAAAAAAATCTGCCATTTTTTGGAACAAAAACATGGTTTTAAACAAAGGCCTGGGGACAAAAAAGGCCCTAACCATGCTTTACTGCTGCCATCTTCCGACTTGCAGGCTAAATTGCAGGAGTTTGAAAGAAACCAGCTCAGACTGTTTTTTCCTAACGTGTTTTCCATAGATGTCATTACATCGGTGATAAAACAGAATAGGATTTCAAATACACGGCTTTGGCTTACAAAGGGACCATGACTGCACGAAGTACACTTGTATGCTCCAGAGACTCCAAGATAGGAAAGGTAGAACCTGAATTTCATTCTGAATCTTGTTGGTTAGAAGTACTCCAATAGGAGCATGAAGCTACAAGGAAAGAGAGAGTATTATGTCCTCTTTTACAATTCTTTTTATTAATAGTTATGATCTATAGTTACCTTCTTGGTTACATTTCTTAAAGAAACTGTGAATTGTCGTTGCTGATCATCCACCCCTAAAAGCTTATTCTCCATTAGGAACATAACTACACAGTAAAACCAGCTCATCAAACAGAGAAGGATTTAAAAGGGAAGAAAAAACTGAAAAACTGAAGGCCTCATACAACAAGGAGAGGAAAAGTCTGTGGACTAACTGCATCTATGTACTAGAGTTTCCAAGTAGTATTGACTATGCAGAGAGGTCAGATACCATCCTATGACATGACATGAAATCTTGAGATGGGAATGAATTTCCTATGAGTGGCATTACCTTGAAGTGTCTGTCACAATGAGATAATGCAGTGACGCAGATGGAGCCTTTCACAGTATCCACTTCCCATATCCTACTCAGACATTTGGACTCCTAATACTTAGACTCTAAGAAGATGTCAGGCAATGAATTCAGCAAAAATCTGGGCCAGAGGCTGTGGCCAGATTACTCTCACCCCAGAATACTCATTCCCCTCCTCAAGCAATGCTTGACTTGCAGCCACTTTGTATATACCTGCCTTGCAGCAAGCCCAATTAATGCACAGTTCAATGCAGTCTGCACTAATATTTTCCTTTGAACCATTTGTGCTGGAGTCTTGGAAGAAAGAGTAGCTTGGGATTAATCTGTGCTTCTTAGCAAAGCAAAGCCTAAGGCACATTCCACCATAGCTGTGACCAAAAACCTATTTAGAGCAGCTGGTTTACTAAATAACCTCAAAAACATTATGTTTGCCTTAGAGATAAGAGAGGATAGTTTAGTTTTCATTTTAAAAATAATTACTTCAGATTATATTGTCAATAAAGTTGTACCAGCCTCAGTAATGAGACAAGGCAGCACATCAGACATCCAGCAGACTCCAGTCAGAGCAAGACATTACTGGTCCATTTCTAATTGCTCTTCAGTCCTGTTCTCCGTGGCAAAATCCAGTCTTCCCACTGATTCGATGCTGTTGGGTATCAGTACATGTTTACTGGTGTTTTGCACAAATTTATTTCTCAGAGGATGTTGTTAAACATCTTTTGTCATATGGCACCAGCTACAAGCTGTGCCTGGTTTCTGGCAAGTGGTCCAGACTGAAGCCTCCCAGGGAATGTGGTTATAGGAGGATGCTTCATCTGGACGCCTGACTACAGCAACCACTGTTTCTGCATCATTCATCATACCCATCAGCCAGGTTATTTTAAGGACTGTTCTGACACTTCTGCTCCACTTTGTTTTCTTTTAGATGCTATTTTTTTACATTGTGTTCCTTCCTCCTCACCTCTTCCGCCTTTTTCCACTAAAGTGCCAAATGCCTGCTCTCCCTTGTGTTCACATTCAACATCTGTATAAACAGAAAAGGAAATTTTGTAGATAAGAAATCTATTCACGTTTCATTATTTCCTATTCTTTGTATGTCATCCTATATGTATGTCATGGAGAAAAATAATCCCTTATGGAATGGTGCAGCCCTTGGCAGCTCCCTGTTTGGAAACAGTGGATTTAGATCTTCATACATTGTTAATTTCACACTTAAGAACTGGGTAGAGATTTTGAAGGATGAGGGCTTAGTTTTGCTGGAAATTCCTCTTAACACCTTTGTTTAGCAGAAAACAGTTTCTACTTTCTTTTTTTCCAGACCAGTAAAATCTCTAGTGAAGTAATAATCCCACATGATTTACTGGTACTTTGGACTGATGCCAGCTTTGTTTTAATCCCAGCTGCTATTTTATCTTCCGGGTATTTCAGTTCATAGCAAAGTGCACAGCACAGTCTCCAGAACCTCATGTGAGCACAGATTTTATTATTTTTAGTCAGTCCCTTTGCTTTCTCCCTCATGGCAGAGCTCTGCTGGCCCTCAAACTTGACCAATTTGATTACATTTAAACTATCTTTAAACAGATGCATCCCCTGGGTGAAACTTCTTCCCTGATTAGTCTGGATGGAAAGCATCTGTTTTCCCTTTGGTAAAAAGAGTTCCTAAAATCAAAGCACAAAGACAGGCACTGGTGATGTCTCGTGGCATTGGCTGACGTCCAGCAGGCATGTGGTGCAACAGCGAAACTTGAATTTGGGCAGGTTGACCCAAACACAATAGCCTAACCATCCTAAAAATGAAAAAAAACCCCAGTGGTATCACACCTACGCAGTAATCCCAAGCTGCTGCAATGCTTTTGGCCTTGGTGATGGTATTTGTGTAGACACTGTAGTAAATGTCACAATTCAAAGAACATAAAATGTCTAAACCCAGAAGTATTATTAGTTGAGACCTACTGCCACTCTATGTACAGCAGTCCTGTGTTCCCTTCTATACCCTTCTCTGCCTGGGGCCTGGGAAAGGACCCACTCCCTTCCCTTCTAGTGGTGAAATGTGCCAGAGTGGGAATGGGTAGGGGATGCAGTCAGGTCCCACTCATCTCTTCCTGCCCATGCTGTGCCCTGCAGGACTCCTTGGCATTCCTCCAAGGAAAGGTGAGAGCAGAGCAGAGGTGAATTGTGACCTGGAGCCATGGGAGAAGTGGAAAGGGGAGACTTGGGGGTGTTCTGTCCCTCAAGAGGGGAACAGAAGATCCTGATGCGCAGTACAGTCCTGTGCTAGGTTTGCCAGCACGAGGTGATATTGCCCAGGGGCACATCTTCTGAGGGAAATGGATGAGTCCAGCCAACCCTTGGTGTGGGTTTCACTTTAGAGGGAACCAGCTGGCTTACTCTGGAGATGCATCTGGAATTACAATCCCATATGTATCATGTGAACCCTCTGTCATGGGGCTGTGCAGATATACCCTAAACCTACACAGTCCATTGAAGAGAGCACTGAGCTGCAAACACTTCTTCTGACTCCAGCCTGTCCTTTCAAAATCGCTTTTCCTCTTACCTCTGGAACTAGGCCAGTCTTCTCTCTTGCAGTGACTTTGTGACCCACAAAATTGGCTCTTTGCTCCTCAAATTCTCCTGCTGTCAGGAGTGCACCCTCTCCCTGACAATTACCCCAAAATCAGCCTGGTTAGCTGACATGCTGCTGTGTTGCAAGCTGGTGGACACAGGGAGGTGGCCCTGCTGCTGTGCTTATGAGGCCCAGAAGCTGTTTCACTTATGAGGCACATAAGCAGAGATAATCTGTCCATTAGCAGACTGACATCTTGATGGCCTAATGACCTCCTAAGGACATGGACCCATGTGGCCTCGTGCATGGCTGAAGCATGACTGAGGGAGGGTCTGGAGGGGCCTGAGATAGATACATTTCCCTCTTACCAAGAAAAATTCAAACATTTATGGATATTAAAGTCTTCCAAGCTACAGGCTTGATTACAAACCAAATCCCTTGCTGGTTCTTGTAGCTAGGAAACTGTGAGTTGGGGATTCTCCAGAGCACATGGCTCCAAGGGCTGATTTCTCCCAGGAGAGATAGGCTTCAGGGGAAGAACCCACACAAGCAGATGAAATTTCACCTGCTTTTCATTTTTCTTAATAGCAAGGTGTGTTTTTCATTTGTTACTTACTTCATGCAGATCTACCCTCATTTTTGTGTGAACCCTCTGAGGCCTTTTTCACTTGCAAACTATTATTGCCTGGTGTTTGTCTCCTATGCTAGTTCTTTTAGTCTCCTTTGCATCCATTTCCCTCCAGTGCTGAAGTAGTTAAGAGACAAGGTTAGCATAGACCTCAGTGAGGTGCAAATCTGGGAACCAACCTGTAATGCCTGCTCTGGTAGGAGAGTGAGCTGCAAGGAAATTTTCAACACAAAATGGTCATTTCAACATCACAGAATCATTCCAGAGTGTCTCCAGAGCAAAGACTTCAAAAGTCTTTCAGTGAGGCAGCATCACGCTCACTTGAGAGAGAAAGTCTGGAAGCAATGAGACGAGATGTTCATACTCATTTGCTGCAGAGCTTGGCCTCAGGGTCCTCTCCATCCTCTCAAAACACAAGACTGTGAAATTCTAGGTGTGGTGGAAACACACTATGGTGGAGACAAACAATTTTTGGAGAAGAAGCACGTTTTCTGCTTGCTGAAAGAAATAGTTTTAAAGCAGCAGCAACTGAAAAAAAATGATAAAGGGAAGCAAAAATAGTTTTGATCGACTTGTAAGTGAACATATCCTCTTTCTTTTTGTCTGGATTGCTTTTGACAGAATACCCTTGTGGGCTACATATTAGCAGGGAAAGCCTTAACATTGACCAATGGGCATAATTTTGCCTGGCAACTCTGTGCATATTTTCCTAATATCCAACATGCTGGATGCTCTCATGTTTTTCTACTTGTCCTCAGCCTTATGTCCCCCTATACTCTTCCCACTTGAATGTAAACATCCAAAAATCAAAAATCTTTAGATTAGGAAAAAATAATCCAGCAGCATCAGGCTCTGAGGAACATGGGGAGAGTTTCCACAGTGCAAACTCATCCATGGACACATCTACTCTAAGTGTCTGATTAAACGCTTGCCACAATTAACCTAGAGCAGATGTTGCTGTGGTGGTGATAGGGCATGTCAGGTCCTCTAGACCATTTGGATTAGATACCACAGATCATTGTACATTCAAATCAATCAAGATTATTTGGGAGAAAAACTTGACAAAGTGTACTAAAAAAATGCCACACTACAAAGATCAGTTTGTCCAGTATTTGAGGTCTGATGGGGAAATCTGAGTGCAAAGTCAAACCTATGAACCAGAGCAGATCTGCTGGGAGCTGCCAGTGCTCCTGTGACAGGTAACAGAGGGCTGGATCCAGGGAGGCAGTGTTAGAGCTGGTGTGCTTGGACCCCTTCCCACAGCATCCCAACAAGCAGGACATTCTCCCTTGGAGGTTTCCCTGTCTGAGCTGATGGCTGCCTGTTATTTAGCTGTTGCTGAAGTCCTCAGGATGGAGAGGCCTGGAGGATTGAGGATTGGCACCCACAGGCCAGAGCCTACTCCACGCTCAGAGGCAGAGGCACTGCATGTGGTTTCTGACCACACCAAGGAATTATCACACTGCTTCAGATGAGATCCTGGGAGGAACCAAACACCTGTAATTCCATTTAGTGATATCCATCATGTCTCAGAAACAGGCGCCACAGCTGAGAAGATGTACATTAAAGAGACATCCATTACATGACTCATACACAGAATCACATTAATTTAATCAGATACTAAGAAAAAAAGCCAGAAATCATGCAGGGTTTTTGTCCATGCCTTTCAGAGCAGCTCACTGATCCCATGCTCCCTGGCACCTGGGGCTCTTAGATTGGGGGACAGATGGATTATGTAGATGAGAACAAATCACATGCCATGTAGCTGCAGGAAGACACAGACAGAATTTTCCCTGGAGCTGCTAGAATTAATAGACCACTGACAACCACCATGGAAAACACACCAAGCAAGATTTTCAGCTGAGAGATTCCAAAATGTTTGAAGAAAACAGCATAGGACTGCAGGCATGTGACCTGTTTGCTGGGACACAGCCCTTGAGTTTGAAATTATTGTGGTTCCTTAAAATCAGCTTCCCTTACATGGCTCTAAAATATTATTCAGACAGTGAGTACATAATGACTGTGGAAACCCCTCTGCAAGTGTATGCTTACATATGTATTTACCTTCATGTGAGGATGAATCACTAAAGTATGAATATCTTCTGAAATATTCTTCAAGGCTGCTGCCCTGGATCAGGAGTCAAGAAAGAAGAGGCAGCAGTGCTTATACGAAAGGGAATGTGGATCTCCATGACACTCTGGGAGGAATGGATGCTTACATGTAATCTTTGACAGATGGGGATGTTAATGCTTTCATTTTATGGATAAAGAAGAGAGATATTAGATGATTGCTGTGTATTACCGAGTAGTAAAAGCTCTGTGATGTGGATAAAATTCTGGTCCTCCAGGGAGGAAATCTCTTTTCTCAAATTCAAGAGTAGAGCCTTTGTGAAATGGGTGATTTGCAGAGGGAAGGCAATAGCAACACTGGTGCACTCACTTTTGAGGAAGAACTCAGGAGTGAAATCCAGGAAGAGTATACAGAAATGTAGAGAGAACAGGCCACAGAATATTGATATTTTAGTGAGATTCATGATTTAAAAAAAACCCCCAAAACTCTGGGTTTAGAGACAAGGGTTAGGAAGAGCAAAAAAAAAACTTCATATGCATCCCAAAACTACTTGAGATTGCTTTCTGTGGTGGAACAAAATCCTGGAACATATCCACACAATCACATGGTGTTAAATTAATCACTGTAATGATCTATCCCTTGATCATCCATCCTTCTTCCTCCTTTACCATCATTCCTCACTTCCTATCTGAATACAGCTTGCTTCATGTTTTAATAACAAACTCTGCAAAAAAAAAGTTATAGAAATGTCAGGGGATTTTACAGACAGGATTTTTATGACTGTTGTCAATGCCAATTTATTTGCCTACTCATACCTTCTCTCCTGGAGTAATCGATATTGCAAAAATGACTGACAACAAATGGGTGTGGAACACTACTGCAGGAGAAATATGGCAAATTTGCAGTGTCTGTAGCAAAAAAAAAAGTCAGTTCCAAGGGCTTTCAAAAGAGCATCAGTTCCCCTTGAAATAACAGGCAGAAATGTGCAGAAGAGGAAACTTAACACTAGGGAAGGTCACTGCTATGGACACTAAAGGTGCACACAGGTGTTGGAGAGAGGAAAATGCAAAGAGGGAAAGAGAAGGAAAAAAAGGTGTTTCTGGAGGTCACTGCCCAGGCAAAGCAATTGCTAATGCCATGGCCAACACATCAGCAATCTCAGGAAGTTTATAGGATTTGATGCTGCTGTTCCAGAGTAATGAAGTAATCTTGAAAGCAACGCTGGTGGCTGATCAGTTTGCTGGTGCTTCTCCTGCCCCTGTGGCAATCCCAGCTGAGACAACCAATGGCAAACCAGTCTCTGAAATCAGCTTTGTCAACCTGGTTTTATTTGTGTGCTTTGAAAAGATTCCAAATCAGGTCAGGATTTGGTAGTGGTTGCTGGGATTTTAAATAATGCTCTGTTAGCAGTGATCTACCAAGGAAAACAACAACAAAAAAAATTGGCTTGTGCTCTTGCTTGTGCTTTTATTTCTATACAAAAACAAGGTGTAAGAGGATTGGGACTGCTTCTTATAGCTCTAAAAGAAAAAATATATTTAAAATGTCAATTTTGGCTATCACTATTTTTGCTGAAGAATTTGCAGGATGTCTAATATAGTGCTTGCCCATCTCTTAGCTGGGCAAGATGGCAGAATTATCCAACCATTTAACATGAGTATATTTTCTCCTACATATTTGAAGGCATTTCAATGAAACAGAATAAAAGTCCCCAAAGGACATGAGTAGTCTTAATGAAAAACTGTTACTCCTCTCAGCAAAGCAGATTTCATATGTATCTGTATTATGCCAGTTATCCAGTGAGTCTATTAGGACTAGCCCTGGAGTAATCATAAAAAGAAAGCAAAGGGATATTATTGGATAAGGAGGGAGAAACCTCTTTGGCCAGCTCCACGCAGCATAAACAAGGGAAGAAAGCAAACATAATTCTTGTTTCCCCTTGACAGGACACCCTTAGATGGAGCTCAAGACATTTACTAAAGATGAGATATAGGGGAAAAAGTGGGTCAGAGCCTGAGAAGGAAAGAAAAAAGAGGGTAATTTCCATTATGGTCTGAATTTAGACCTCTGTTGTGTTCATTTTTAAGCACGACTGACAAAAACGATCCTATGGCTTATTTGCAGCTATTGTTGAAACAAGATGTGGAGCCATAGCTGATGCACCAAGGTTGCCCAGAGTGAAATTCAACAGGATGTTGATCTTGCTGACAAATGGCAAGTAAAGCTGAAAATTAGATGAAACGTTCATTAAAAAACTCCCAAAGCAAACAATAAATGCTCTATACATCTAGGCTGAATGTGATCAGAGCACGACAGCTGAAAGGCCACTGCACAAAAGACAGGCTGTAAAATGGTGTGTATCAACTAACAAAAGCTCAAATGCAGAAGGTGCAAAAGAAGAGAATTCAGAGGAAATCAACATTTTTTGTGTAAAATCTCTGTTCATACATTTTAATGCTGAGAATTATATTTCAAAACATGGAATTAGTGCACTTACCCTGATGGAACTACTTCCACGGCTTTCCTGCATCTCCTGTGCCAGGACACAGAGGGCCAAATTCTGCCTGTGGGTACAGGACTAGGTTACATCACTGAAATACTGCATGGTCTATGGTGCTCCTTTATAATGGAAATCAACAGATAATGGCCAGGCTACCCTCATTTCTCCAGTTTTTTGTTTTTCAGGCAAGTTTACAGCCTCTGAGCACAGCACAGAGCAGTCTGTCTGCCGCAGGCTCACAGAAGCAGGATCACTGAAGCACTCCACAGCTCTAAAACCAGATAACCCAAGACCTGAGGGGCAAAAGGAAAATCCCAGACAAGCTAGCACTTCTTGGAAGACTGTTATAGGGGAAAGAAAAATAAGTGGTCTAAGAAATAATCGGACAATAATTACCTAAGCTGAGAGAAGAATTTGGCCCAGCATGGATATTAAGTAAAATTCATGCTCCTGCAAGCCAGGAAGGGTCTGGCAGTGCCTGGGGTGCCACCCGAGAGCTGCATTCTTCTGGATTTGCATCACAATTGATTTCTAAGCATAACCCACTGATTCAAGCAGACTCTTCTTGGACAGACATGGCACTTAGGCAGCAGTGGAGAGGTAAATAATTGTATTTCCTCCACCCAATGGCCTTCCTTTGCATTCTCCTCCCTCCTGCTTCTCCATTGGCAATACAGAAGGCTGTCTGTGGCTTGGCAGGACAGTTTCCCTCCAGCAAGTTGAGGAGAAGCTACAGCACTGCAGAGCAACCAGGCAGAGCAGTCATCACATCGGGGCCCACACTCAACCACCCCAGAAAAGCCTCTCCCACTCAGAGGTGCTCTTGTCAGGGGGACCAGCATGAATGGGAGCTGCTCCCAGGAAGGGGTTTAGCCCCCTCTGTGCACCTGGGCTGCCTATTCCTCTGCATGGCTTCCAAAGCACAAACAGCCAGGCAGGATTGTGGCAAATCATCTCATCCTCTCCAGGATGGACATCGCAAGGGACAACTGGAGAGTGTCACGACTCATTCCAGACTCTTCCTCAAGTGCTGCACTAATTGAAACAACAAGTGGGACGATTCAGCTTGAAAGACTCAGTCTCTTCCCAGCCCCATGTTCAACACTGATCCTAAACACAAAACACACTGCACAGGACTGCTACCTGTATACAAACTGCAGGAGTGGGAATTTAGCCACAAGCAGGCAGAAGAGCCCCCAACTAAGAAGGATTTAAGTAAATGAGCATTTTTTTTCCACATTCAGAAACTCTTTTTCCCCATTGCAAAATCCATTATTAATTCCCCACCGCACCTCCCTCTGCAGCCTCTGCCCGACAAGCCTTTGAACTCCTCCCCACCCTCCGAAGATTTCTTCTCTGCCTACACCCCTTGGAGATGGGAATGGACGCTGGGTTCGTGCAGGGGGCAGGGCTCTGGCAGCATTAGGAGAGGGCAGCAGCGTGGCCAGGCCCCTGGGAGGAGCATCGGCCAGGGAGTGACCGGCTGAGCAAGGCAGGAGACAGCCTGAGCACATAGCGGGATTGCGCTCGTCTGCCGTCCCTCCTGCCGTGCCAGCTGCCCAGAGCCGGCTCCCAGGGTCTGGCTCCTGGCTGCAGAGGAGGAAGGAAACGCTGCCAAAACCTTTCCCTGACATTTCTTCCTGGGCTGTGGGTGCTGCCTGCACTCTGCAGGGACACTTATTAGTAAGTGTTCAGTGCTTGAACGTGTTTAGCAAATCAGCTACAAGTCAAAATAGTTTTGTATAAAAATGTTTTTGTGCCTTTGACAAGGATACACAGTGGCATGTGTGCTCTTCCTGCTCAACTCAGAAACAGCAGCAGGAGCAGAGCTGGTGCTGGCAGCATGGCAGGGCAGCAGAGTATTTCATTAACATGGCATTGATTCATTCTGTGTAAAATTCTCTCAAAAGTGCACTTGGAATGCATCAAAACTTAAAAGGAGACTGGACCACCAGCAAACAGTTGTGTGGACGAAGAAATAATGTAGGATGTAGGACAAACTGGAGTTGTGTAGGTGCCATTCTAAGGGTTACCACTCCTAGCTCTTACCAGGGCATGGTTATGCCAGGAGCTCCTGAGTCACCTCCCTCAGATTCTCAGGGGTGGAAGTTCTTATGACCACAGGTCACCTCCAGCCAGAGTCCTAATGCTGGCAAAGTTACTTTGTCACACAACAGGGTCCAGTACCCAAGTTTCCATAGCCTTTACATCTAATACAGTTGCTCTTCAATGGCTTGCAAGCTGGGTGAACACAAGTTCTAAAAAATCCCAATTTGTTTTGGTGAAAATGAGAGCTTGAAGTCATGGCTGGCAAGTCAAACAGTGGATACCACAATTCTCTGGATCTCTGGTGGGGCAGGTTAAATGGGAACATGCGTTTTGGATCAACTTTTTAGTCCCAGGGCAAGTAGATTTTCCCAAATGATATTTTCCTTGTCTCCCACATGTTTTGTGGAGGGTTTCTGTGGTGTTCCAGAGAACTAAGACCTGTTTTACAAATAAGTGTGATATCTCAGGTGACATTTGTGATCTGCATTGCAGATGATCCATCACTAGATGAGAGAAAGAAATTTAGACTGAGTCCTGCTGTGGTCCTTGGCTGGCTACTGGCAGCTGCCTTGCAAGAGGCAGCCATGTGCTGGGAGCTGCTTGGACAGACAGACAGACAGTGCCACCTGTAAAACCAGCAGTGAAGCCCTTAGGTCAAACTCCTTTACACCAGCCATAGTCCTCAACAGAAAGTGAGCTTACACAAAGGCCAAAGAATAACTCATGTGGCAGGAGGGTGTTGAAAACACCTCTGTCCTGCTGAGTAGTGACTTCTATGGTGTTAGGGGTGCCAAAGACGGGTGATGTTTGGCCATGAAGAGAGGTCTCTGGAGAGGTATGGCAATGTTTCACATCATCTACATTTGGCACTAATGCTAAGTAACAAACCTGTCAGAGAACACTTCCCAATCCAGTGCACTGATTCCTCTTTAGCCCTCTTACAGAGTGATTGCAGAGTTCCCAGGCACAGGGGAATGGCTCACAGCCCTCAAACTGCTTCTAATTCAGTCTCAAACTTTAATTTGCAGCAGCAGCAGAAGCTGTCCAGGTTTCCCTCATTTGTGGAGGTTATAGCTGTGTCATTAATGCATTATGTCCCTGCACATATTTACCCAAACCACCTGTGAGGGGTGACAGCAAAGTGAGACATCAGAGGAGATGCTGGTCAGCGTGGGATGCCCAGCTGCTTCCTTACGGATGAGCTGACCCATGACAGTGGCACGAGCTGACAGGAGAGCACAGCACTGGAGATTAATTGCTTCTAATGAGAACCACTGCAGCCCACAGAGAAGGGACACAGGACTGCCTCAGAAACTACAGCACTTTAACCCTCTGTGGTGCAAGACCCCACATCAGAGATTTTGGGCACCACACAGACAGCCTGAAAGGGAGAGGGAGTTTCTGCATGGTCTTTTGCCCACAGCAAGTGAAAAGGAGGGATCCCAGCTCAGCTTGCTCGGCCACAGCACTATGCAAAACACTGGTCCTGCCACAAGCTTCTAAACCCAGCATGAATTTGTTTAAATCTCCCCTTTCAGGACAGACTTATTTTCTAATCTTGCTGCAGCCTCCCTGTTCCCTCATCATTCCCTGCAGCAGCACTGCCAGCTAGGACTGCTTGCACTCCAGTGTAAATTGAGGGTAACTCCATGGAACTTCAGAAGTGCATGCTGTATTTACACCTCTGAGAAGGAGCCTAGGCTTGGATATCTGTCATCTATCTGGAAGAGCTCTATGAAGTGACTCTCTCTCTCCCCCCGGCCCCTGCCCCACCCTGGTTTTTTGCTTCTCCCTTTCTGTAGCGCTTTCTTTGTCAGTACATCTTTTAATAAAAAATTAAAAAACAAAACCCAGAAATAGAGCATTCCTGCCTTCAGGCAGCTATCTGGGGCAGCCATGAAAATAGCAGCAAACACTGAGTAGCTCAGGGTTTAGATCAGGTCAGCAGCTCAAGGTCAGCTACCAGTTCTCTTTTAGGCAATTTCTGCAGGGTTCATCAAGTTTGCCATTGGGTCTGTCCGGGTTCATCAGGTCAGTGCACAGAAGCACACAAACTATTCCTGTGCCCCCATCCCATTGAAAAATCTCCTCTAAACTTTCAGGAGGTAGCATGGCTTCATACACACAGGAGGAAAACTGTCAGTCAGCAGATATCAGATCCATTTGCAGTGCCCATTCCCTGGCACTGTCCAGCACTGTCCCGTGTCCACACTGGGCTTGGCTGCCCAGGAGCTGGCACCCTGCTGCCAGGTCGACTGGAGCAGGGAAGAGCCCTGCTGGGACAAAGATGCCTGGGCTGGGAGGACCAGCCCTCTCAGTGGCTGTCCATCCACACTGACATGAAACAGAGGGAGAGAAGCAAATGAGCTGTAGGTTTCCCCAAAATGAGTATTTTCAGCTTCAGGGGGCAGAGGGGAAAACAAGCAACTTGATAATTTGACCAGTTTTAGCTGGAAAAAGAAACTGTAGAAGAAAAAATCAGTCATTGGCTTGTGACAGTTTGGTGGAAAATCACTAAGGCTTTTCCAGGCTGTTTTCATGTCAGAACTGACCTAGTTTTTTAAATGCTAAAGAGGTGGGGGCGTACTGAGCTACAGAAGAACCAAACTATCCCAGACCAAGCAGAATCATAAGTTGGGGGAGTTTTTCTTAAGTCAGTCCAGACTGAATTTTTTGGGAAGCTGTAGCTGGTGGGTCTTGCTTTGTCTTTAGGGACATGGGCAGAAGATCTTTTTTGGAGAGGAGAGCAGAGCAGGAATAGGTGATGATCAGGAGCCCTGGGGAGAGAGAGGCTGGGCATTGCATGAGCCACCCAACAGCTGGTTGTGGGCAGATATAGGTCACTCAGAGGCTGGTGCAAACAGAGCCTGCTGATTAGGGCACCAAATCACTCACTAACCATAGAAAAGAGATCAATCTGCTTGGTGACATGAAAAAACCTGAAGGCTCGTGCTGTGCTGTTTGTTTGGGCACATACACCACATCTAAGACCAAAGACACAAAGCTAAGAAATGCTTTTCTAGAAACCCTCAAGCTACAACTGTTTCAAACAAGTTTGCACAATTCAACAATTGCTCCATAAATCTTTCCAAAAGGTTTTCATCTTGGATAAGAGACTTGGTATTGTTGTTAATGTTTTTTGTGGGAACAGGAGAGGATGCTTTATTCCACCTGGCTGCTTTTGTACTCTGAGACCATGTTTCATGGAATGACAGGAACTGTAGTTTAGCTATTCTTTAAGGGTTTCTACTGAACATACCCTAAACCATATAAGCTAAAAAAGTATTCCATTTGGAACGTTGATTTTTAGAATAATTTAAATTGCATTTAAATAATGAAACAAACAAAAATAAATATTTTACTCAATTTATATACTTTTTTACAAATATAGGAATCATAGTCACACATGTATAGGAACAATATTTTAATCCATTTCAATGCTTTAGCCTTGAAGTAATTCAACTCCAAGCTGTAATATATGTTTTAATAAGTAATAAAATATAAAATTATTTTTACTTAAATGAAATTATGTATAAAACTGGTGTTTTAAAATAGTTGAAGTCCTTCCTCTAGTGATAAAACCTGCATATTTTTGGGTCAGTTTACAGGGTGTTGTCCTTTTCTGCAAGAAACTGCTGCTCTAGAGCATCCTAAGGTCATTCTTATTGTAGAAGTTGGTTGTAAAAACGAAGCATACTGTTGCATACCATAAAAAAATGTATCTTCTAATACAGTTTCCAAGGGAAAAAAAACCCCACATGAATATGTTACTTGTGAGAGGAACTGTGTAACAGAGCTTGTTTTGGGTGGTTTTTTTCCCCGTGTATTACTGATAAAGAATGTACTTTTAAGAAACTACCAGGGTAATGTGTGAACACGGGAAAATGTCCTCCTACAATAAACAAGAATTCTCTCATTAGCAAACTGCTTGAGTACTACTATAAGGCCTTAGTGCAGCTGGCACAGTTCCTAAGAATAGAATTATTCATTGCCATGGTTACCCATGCTGAAAATATTACCCTTTGCAATCATTGTAAACAAAGACCCTTTCACAACAGTGTAAAAATTAGAGTGCTTCAAGAAATTATAAATTGTACAGTGGTTGAAGTTATGCCTTGTAAGCACTGTAGCTTTTCTAACACACCCGGGGTTCAAAAACCCTCTGCAGAGATCTGATCCTCTCCCAGCCTGAGCAACTTGTGAAGATCTCACCCATCACCACCGAGAGCAGGGTCAGAGCCTGAGAACCAGAGTGCCTGTGTAGCACACAAGCCCTTCTGTGTGTCACAGGTCCTCAGTGGAAGTGTGCTGTAAAAGCCACTCACAAGGGGCTGGTCAGGCGAAGACAACAGGTGGGGACTTATCCCACGTCACCCATGGAGCTCTCCAGATGAAGGGTATCATGGAGCTAACTTGCATCAAACCTTCAAGTCATGGAGGAGAGCAACCCCTGGAGCTGACACAAGCTTGGATAGAAACAGCAGCCACAAACTGGGCTAATCTCCTGCACTGCACTTGAATAGCTGGAGCAGAAGATATTCCAGCAAATGACACTGGCACTGTGCAAATGCCCAGCAAGGAGGAGGGTTCGTTCACATGCAGCAGGGGAGTGGGGGAAGCAGGACTGAAACTCAGGCGTTCTTTGGTCCTGTAAGTGCCTTTTCCACCTGGACACATTTCCTCAGGGTGGGGTTGATTTCTCCAGATGCCCATGCCTTCCTTCTGTCTGGTCTGTTGGCACAGTGTGGATCCAGCACACACAACCTGGAAAGGCTCTCATCCTGCTGGCAATTCACAGCAGAGTATGAGGACATCCTAAAAAAACCACTTGCAGTGGTGCAAAAATTGAAGAATTTGGCCACATGAAATCTTTCCCCTGGAAAGCTGGCCATCCCCATTTAGGGGTGGGAAAAGCAAAGGGGTGTGGTTCTGCACTGAAGGTCACAGGAGGACATCTGTGAAAGGATATCACAGCCTGACTCCAATTCTCTGCTCTGCTCTGTGGCCATTCTCCTTCCTGAGCCATGTTAAACAGCCCCACAGGAGCACCAGGGAGCCTGGAGAAAAGCCCTAGGGAGGAAAGAGTAAGTTCAGTGATGCAGAACAAGACAAGGAAACGAGCAGCCTACAAACCTCAGCAGAGTGGTCCTTACCTCTGCTGGGCAGCTGGGGCACAGCAGAGCATTAGTGATCCTTGCTGCATGGGAGCATTCCTGCAGCGGGGAGGTCGGACAGGCCACGAGAGCTGCGGGTTGGGAACCTCTGGAGGAAGCTCCTGCACATCATCCAACTGGAAAAAAACAGATGTGACAAGATAACACTGAAATGGAATCCCAAGGGGGAAAGAGAAATTGGGGAGCTTGTTAAGAACCCTGCTGACATCTGGAAGGCAGGGAGAGGCAGGCATCTGTGAGAAAGTGGCATCTCAGGGGGGAGCCTGGGTGATCGCAGCTGGCACTGCATGAGGAAAGGATGGGGAGTAGCTGTTGGGCCTGCCCTGCCCTGGAAATCGGATCTGAGGGTGAAAGCAAGGTTGATTTTCATTTTCCCAAGACTTCAGGGAATGTAGCAGAATCTAAAATAATCACATCGGGCTGATTGTTGTCCTTGGCAGGAACAGTAACTTTGTGGCCCAAAGGGTTTAATTGAAGATACAAGGGGGGAAATGGGAACACTTTGGGCTCTTGATTTGCTAATAGGAGTCTTTTGTGCAGTTTATTGGTTCGGAGCCATCTCCTAGGTCTTAACCCTTTACTCCTTAGTTGCCATGAAAACATGTGGTCTTCCTCGACTATGCTTTTTTTTCAGAGGTAAGAACCGTTCTTTTTGAGCTTTCTCTAAGCTCCCATCATTGGTGCTAAATCTGGGGCATAGAGAGAGAAGAGAAGGCCTATGCCATGGTAACAGATGCCTTTGAATTAGTAACTGGTTTTCTAGTAACTGATATTTTCTGTAATTCAGCCCAATGAACACCAGCTTAACACTGGCCTTCTCTTATGGAAATGAAGGACAAAAGGCTTTTACTTTTTGGTTAGTCATCTAAATCCTCCGATGAAGCCTATTCTACCAGAAGGGTAGTAAAAGGCTGTGCTATAAATAGTGCTGTGTGTTTGCCTGGGCTGAGGCAGAAATGTAAGGTTTCATAGCTCAGGCTGAGGACCCCGGTTGCTTCAGAGCCAGGGGCTGACATTTGCCTTTATGTTTGTGCTCTGATGTCTGTTTTGTTTCCCGATACAGTCATTTATTTTAAATTGGTCTGAATACGTTACATCTTGAGAAAGAATTAAGATCTGGCATAGACAAGTTAACTTGTCTCTGTAATCTCATCCAACGGTTTTTCCATAAAACATGCGGATTTATGGTGTTTTCTATCAGACCCCGGGAAAAAAAACACAGGCAAATTTAACAGCATGTAGTGGTGACAGACATAAATATATTAAGCCCCTGAGAAAGCAGCAATAGGCAGCTCAGCAAAGGACACAAGCACTATTTCTGTAGTTGCTGCATAGGAGCATTTCTTACTGATTTGAATGAAGCTGTTCAGATGCAGCAGCTGCATAATCAGACACTAAATCTGGTATGATAATGACTGGATGTGGTCTAATTGGGAGGATCAAATACTTAATTAGTTAACAGCAGGGAAAAAAAGACATCTATAAGAAAAAGAGTAGCAAGGGTGATTTCTTCACTCTAAGTGCTGCATTTTTGTGTAATTTGTTATCTGTCCGTAAACAAAATCTATTAGTGCAGAATGTGAAAGGTAGAAAGTCAGAGAAAGATGTAGATTCAATACATCCCAACTATAAAGATAGACCAAACCTAGCTAAATCCTTATCTGTCTCTATTTTTCCTTAAGAACTACTCAGAGCAATCCTTTTGATTGTTTTCAATGTTTTTCTGATCCTCTACATTACTTTAGTAGAGCAGATGATTTTTTCATGTCCACTTTAGATGATGATCAGTATCTCTACAACCATAGTCAAAAGGAGGGTTTTCCCTACTCATATTTACTAAGACATATTTGCCTTTATTTATTCAAATGTATTTCCTTGCAAAATTAGGCATTTTGTCTTTACAGGTGGACAAATGAAGCTGGGCAGGAATGAAACAGATTTGCTTTTACATGACATACATAATTTCTGTCCTTAAAATACTGTTTGGTCATCAGATTTTTGCTTTCTTTGCATTCTGCATGTTACCCTGCATGTTCCCAGCTCCATGCAAGGAGCTCAGCACCATTTGTTCCCATGCTAGCCTACAACTGAATGTGCTCTTGAGGCACGTTGAGCCACATCGGTGCCCTGGAGGCAACTATCTCCCTGTGAAGCAGAAGAGGACATTGCTGCCTGTGAGGCTTCTGGCTGCCCCAGGTTTACTGCCTCAACCTCTCCCATCACCTCCATGATTCTACCCAGGCAACCTCTGCTCATTCAAGACCTCAGAGAATCTTTATTCAAGTCTCTTCTCTGTCCTAGGGACTTAAGAGTTTCAAGTGACACCAGCAGAAGGCTGATGAGGCCAGAGGAAGAGCCTATCTGTGACTCCTGGGAGAGCAGACCCAGCCATGCAATGCTTTTGAGCCTGCCCAGGGCAAGCACCTAAGTGATAGTGAAATTTGACCATAAAACTTCAGACCACAGGCTCTGAGCAGCAACACCACAGAGTGCCACTGATTTTGTGGATGCAACTTCAAAATGTGGCACCTGCAGACTTTTCTAAGTTGGGAAAGGAAGCAGTGGAAGAAGGCCTCAGACCTCCCTGGTCCAGGACAGTGCTTCATCACTGGAGCCCTCCCTCCCCTCTCTGTTGGCACCCTTTGCTCAAGGTCACCTTTCCCCTGGCATTCACATGGGAGTGCTGCACAGAGGCACTTTGTGAAGGGACTTTGCATAAGGATGAAACATCAACATGGCTCATTTGTTAGTCTCTTCAGTAGCTGCAGGGAGTTTTACTTAAGAGACTCATTGCATTTTTCCTAAGCTGGAAAATATACACATAATGATCAAGGACAAGTCTCCTTCATTAGTCAAAATAGGAGACCTCCTGTTCCCAAAGTCTAAGTGAATACCTGATCCAAGTGCTAAGGGTCTTTGCAGAGCATAAACAGTGATGTCATTAGAGATGAAGTAGTTTCTTGGTCCTCAGCTGCCATAGGAGCATCCATGGCCGCTGGAATAACCCTTTGGAGAACTTTGGAGCCTTCTCCCCATCCCCCTCAGGGCACTGTGGAATGGTTTTAATTGGAAGCAGATGTGCAGTGTGGTAGGTAGAAGCAGGCGTCTGCTCAATGTGAGCTCCTAGTAAACAACTCCTGTACAATGACTTTGAAAGGCAAAAATGCCATGATTCAAGAGAAAGGTTTTAAAATTAGACTAGTACTCACTCATGGTCAGTTGACTGGTCCATTAGACTTGCCAACACTCCTTACCAATTATTCAGAGTCAAGAATATTATCTTCTCCTTGTTGCTTGATAGATTTTAGATGGAGCATTCACTTTCAATGTATGGGTCACAGAGAGATTTCCACGTCATCACTCCCATTGCAAACACTTTTCCAGTGAGACAGCCTTGAAAGTCATAGAGATGTACTGTTGGGAATGATTGATTTTGGTTTGAATCAGGAAGAGACTTTTAGCTCAATATTAGAAATTTCATTTTGATTTCAAAAAGAAAATTTGGGCCAAGTCTTGTTTCAGGAGATTTTTCATTTTTTTTCTATCACAGTGGATCTGCCAGGTGTCTGTCATCTGGGTTTGTGGAAGGTATTAACAGCTGCATGACACAGATCTACAGTTATCAAGGTTCATGAGGTTGCTGTACATTTGCCCTGCACTTCATTGAAACCCCTTTGTCCCCCAGTATCACAGCAATATCCCTTGCTTTTGTTCAGTAGCTTGGACAAAAGCAAGGAAATCACTAGGCAATCTGTGTGGCCACGAATTTAAACCACAACTCTTCTGCTTTCAGATGCATGGGATAGAAGACAGGAACTGCAATAGTCGACACAGACTGAGAAGGCCTGAATGTAAAACTGTTTGTACACTAAATCACCGGGAAAACATTTCTTCAGCCTAGTTCCAACTATTGGAAAGAGGAGTTATACATGTGCGAGCACAGCATCAATTGTGTCACTGTGTCCTGCTCCTTACTAGAATTAATGAGATTTTTATGCCTTTTGCTTTGTTGTTCCTTGAAAACCCTTGAGCAGATTTTATTCTAGTTCTTATTCTGGCTGGCTCAGAGTTATATTCCATGGGAGAACCTTGAGCGTGACAGTGCCACTTAGCTCAGCAAAGTAAGTAAACCTAAGGATTAAAACTTGACTGATGAAAATGCTTTATGCATGTTCAAAATGCAAGAAATTTAGAGAAAGTTGCAAACTAGAGGTTCTAATAAATGTAACTTAGTAGTCATAGGAAGGAAGAGACATTTTAAAGGTGGGAAATGTAGTTTACTGCAGATTGCATTTTCTGTCACACCAAAACTGCAACTCCAAAGTAAATTTGTGCCAAAAGAACAAGCTTTCCCACTTGCTTCTGAACCGGGAGAATCAGAAAACAAAGCTGATTTGAAAAACAAAATAAAAACTGAGTCCATTTCATTGTGTAAGTGGTTTAAAGGGAAAAAAAATCCAAAACCAAACAAAATGCACATGCTGATGAAACAGAAGACAAGAAGACGAAAACTCTCATTTCTGAAAGTCCTCCTTTAAGTAACAAATTCAGTTTAGCTATTCTGTGCTGTTATTAGTAAAACTGCTAAAGGCATTTCTACTTAAAAATGAAATTGTGCATATGCCCAAGTATTCTCTTTTATGCTATTTTGGTGACACAACTTCCTAATGTCTTGCTTTGAAAAGCCTAGTATTTTCCAGGGCACTCGATAGATTGGCTCTAACTTGAACATCAAAAAGTAACCTTCACGTTCATCAATGAAAAGTGACAACTGATTTTATTGACTGTTTTCATTATAACACATGACAGTGGGAATATTCTTCACTGTTAAGATTTTTGAATGGAAGAAAAGTGCAGTTAGTCTGAGTTCCTTACATTCATTAGAAGCAAGACTATTGAAACCATCAACATTTACAATGACACATAAGCAAACACCAGAATCAGTGCCAATAAATACACAGAGTACCAAAATAAATATTTACAGAATTAAAAATATAACAAACACTGATTAGTATATCCTTGTGAACTGCCAGGGAAGAAAGACACCTATTGCTATCAGTTAGGTTGTAAATACATTAAGAATACAGTGATTCGAGGAGACATGTACTCATCAAAGTTTGTAGAGGTGGAAAAGAGCAGAGTGTGTCTAACAGTCTGTTTTAAAAAACAGCCCGCCAGAATGTTGTGAGCTTTCATTAAGAAAAAGTTGGTGCACACAGACCCATCAGATTATTACCAAGCCTTTTAGATGTGAAGAGTGGGGAGTTCTGGCTTTACTCACTCATTATCTCAAACAGGTCGTACGCTACTTTACAGGAGGTGGCTGACACAAAAATACAAGGAAATATTGCAATTAACTGTCAGCTATATCACATCTTACAGAAACAGGCTGAGTGACCTCTAGCAGGACTTACACGTCCCCTTCAGCACGCAGGAAACACCAAGAGGATTGGTTTGTGTGATGCAGACCCTGCGACCGTTTTCTCAGGCACACCACGATGTTTCAGCAGAGTTGGGCTGTCATAAAAGACTAAAACTATGTTGTATTTTCTGTGTTTATCGTATTTTCCATCACCTACATTCATACTTCATCTCCCATTTCAACAGGGCCATAACACCAGGCTTCAACACCTGAACTTTTCTGAGACAGAGTTTGTTAACAAACAAAGCAGGGAAAATTCAGATGGAGCCAAGTTATGGGATCCTCACTCAATAAAAACCAACAGCACTAACAGATCCACTGATTTCAGAAAGAATACTGGTGGAATGAGATATTGTCTAGCTGTTACAATTTCACCCATGGTAGAGGATTTATTTTAATTTCACGAAAAAGCAACAGCTTTAGTCTTGTTCCTCCTTTAGAAAAGCAGGATAATGCTGCTTAGTACTTGGTGCTGCTGCACAGTGTGTCTTACACTCCCTCCCCACTTGACCTTGGGCTGCAAGGGTGCAGCCAGAGCTCACCACTGCCTAGAGCTTGGTTCTTCATATCTGCCAGGCAAAATGAGGGTGGAAGAGCTGTGAGATGCCACAGACCAGTGCTGGGCTACAGAGGATTTGTGGATGTTTCTGTGCTGAAACTGCCTTTAGAAACTAAGACAGTGCGCATTGCTCAGGTGTTGATGAGAGCAGTCACATGGTAGCCCACCTGCAGGAGCACTGGCTTCAGCTCACCCAAACTCACACTGGCTCCTCAGCCAGTGTAACACAGCAACCCAAGCATCAGTGCAAGAAAGAAAGGATACAGATTTTTTTTTTTTTAGGCATATGTGTAACTCTTTTTCCACAAGGACATGAGGTCCAGGCCTTGCTCTCAGCCCATCTCCCACATGCCCTGTCAGCCCTTCCACCCCACTACAGCACCACCACCTTTTCCTGCTGCTGTCCAGGGCTGACACCTCCACATGGCAACAATTGCACTCCTCAGCTGGCAGCAGATGGCAAGGTCAGACAGCAAACTCTGCCAGTGACTTGGGGTGCCTTGCTCCCCCAGTCCACAGGCTGCAGGTGAGTTGGGACACACCCTCCCCTCTGCTGCCATTAACCAAGAATTACATTGTAAGGTCAGCCTTAATTCAAAGCAGATATAACCAATTTTCTTTTACAAGCACATTATGTTCAAAGCTTCCAATGCATCTGTATAAAAAGCCCATGGAAACAACCTGATACTGATTTAGCAACTGTTTTGATGCAACATCATCCAAAATAATAAAGATCTGTTAAAGATCTTACCATTCAGTCCCCACATACCTTCTCCCTAATGACACATTTAAAATGTGGCTGTGCAATAATTAAAGGGAGGCTTCATTAGTTACCATATCAAAAACACGAACAATGACAAAATACGCGGGGGGTTTAGAGCTCTGGAAAGAATCTGGTCCTGTTTTTGCCATCAAGAGTTAAATTAAAGAAGGCAGTGATTGTGTTAGCTGTAATTTAAACATGCTGAGCACTGGAGTTATGTGCAGGAGTGTAGCTTGTTAAGATGAAAAACAATGGAAAGACATGTTTTGCATTCAGAGCAGTGAAAACACTACCACAGTAATAAAAAAGACTGCACAAACACCTGAATAATGTTTATCTTAAAAAATAAAAAAAAAAGGAAGACTTGTTTAAGAAACTCTTTCTATTTCCTTAAGAGTTTAAGGACTTCTGCCAGTTCTTACTGGAGTCAGTGGAAGTTGCCACAGCAAAACTAGACCCTGGAATGAGATTGTCCTGTTGGCAAATGCCAGTTTCCTAACTTTGTGGCCATAGCTGGATTAGCTTTTATTGCAGAGCATTGCTTGAATGTGATGTCAAAGTAGGCAAAGCAATCTTCTTTTAGCCATTGCTACAAGAAGCCTTTCAGCCTGGCAGTTTAAATTCCTTGCCCTGTGAAGAGCACAACCTTTTCCTCTCTTGTACTACAACTTTGGCTCTATTTATTTAAGTATGTACAGAAAGGAAAAAGGAAAGCAAAGATAAAATCTGGGCAGAGTCTCCATAACCAACAGCTCCTGGGCGTTCCTACAAGAGTGACCTGCTTCCCTGCTACATTTATTAAATTGTCCACTACAGGAAAGTGGAAGAATGCATTCCATGCTATGCAAAATATCACTCAACATCCTCATTCATGTGTATGAGATCACACAGCAGACATCTCCATTTTAAATATCTTTGCCACTTATTCTGAGGGGGTTTAATTTTTTTAAGACCAAGAAGTAGAAGCAAAGACCTCCTGAAGAGGAGGCACAGTGGCAGCAGCTCCTCTCTTCTAGTGCTAGAAGGCTGGATCAAAAATCTCAGTTTCCCAAGCAACTGCAGTATGGCTGAGAAGGAATGAGAGACATAGAGGGGAAAAAAAAAGCACCCTAGGCAATAGTACTCACTGTTTTGGGTGGAGAAGCCTTCTAAGGCAAGAAGAGTTTTAACAACCTGCTTTTGCAGGAATCAAGGCCCCCATGATGTGGCTAAAGTGGTTGTAGCTATTATTCCTTTGCATATGACAAGTTCTTTCATTTCTCTCTACAGGAAATGGACCTAGGAAACACCAAATCAGTGCTGAATGTTCCTAGAGATGCTCACAAGGAAGACAAGATAAGAACTAATGATGAGTAAACAATTCCTGTGAGTTAAGTTAAAAATAAATCATCCCCTGAAAACAAACAGCAAGACAGACTGAGATACCTCCTGCTCACAGTAAACAGCACGTGGACTCAGGACAAGGGAATCCTATCATCCCACCCCTCCCATCCCTCAGTGGACGGGAGGGTTGTTCAGCAGGAACCAGTCTCAGGCCACTGGGGACATCTGACAGTGTATTCTTAGCAGTGAATCTCAGAAGAGTCAGTTGTTGTGCCATTCTGCTCGGACACGTGGGGTTATGTCACCACGATAAAAACATAAACAAAGGGGAGAAAAAAAAGAAAAGACAAAATGAAAACCAAAAACAAACGCTGCAGAAGCTGTCATGTATGAACTCTGCCAAGACTCATTTCTGCATTGTCTTTGAGTTAGTGTCAATTTGTTTTTCGAAGGCAGAAACCTCAGCCTTTCATCTCAGTAACTATGAAAACACATTTTCAGGCCACCTTGCCTAGAATCCCCCGCGTTGTGGCTGTTGGATAACCATCTGTCTTGTAAGTGGCTATTGTTACTGTGATCTGTCCCTTTCATACCATTATCTTCCTGAAAAGCCTTTTCTGCAAGTAGTCCATTAGAGCAGGGAAAGAAAAACCTCGGTGCATGGCCACGAAGCAGAATCAATGGCTCCCTTTGATCTGCATGCTCAGTCAGTACTACAAATTTAAGAAACAAGAAGGTTTTGCTTTGCTAAGCAAAGCCTGTTAATTTGGCTCATCTGCACTCATAGCATCTTACTGAAAATACCATCTGTATCAGATGTTTTAAGACTTTGGTGCAATATTCGCTTAGCTTAGATAAATAATTTTGTAAGATTCATTAAAAAATAATCAGTGAATTAATTTTCATAGTGTACATCTATGCGCGTAATTTTTAAAATTCAGTCCTCTACTACCCTGAACGGTGGTGAGGATAT
Source organism: Illadopsis cleaveri (assembly GCA_013399915.1). Taxonomy (NCBI): domain Eukaryota; kingdom Metazoa; phylum Chordata; class Aves; order Passeriformes; family Timaliidae; genus Illadopsis; species Illadopsis cleaveri. The sequence goes on from VXBB01019267.1 coordinate 38,775, forward strand.
TCACAGTGGATGAAGAAAATGCTGGTTATTGATGGAATAAGACTGAACATAGCTTTTTCTTATTCTAGTCATGGAATTTCCTCTGAAATCTACTAAGAATGTTTGAGTCCTATTACTGGCAAGAGGAAAATGCATATGCACTACATGGAAAATAAGACCTTTTATGTCTGTTGCAGGCCACACGTTTGGTACAGGAAACTTAGCTCCTATCATGACAAATCAAGTCCACAAAAACATAATTTCATGCTACTGAAAGGAAATCTTTTGTGCTGATATAAAGGACAGGAGTGTATACCACTGAAATCACAGTAGATAGCTATAAAACACTATGCAATATATAGAAAAACTCTAAGAACATACAAAATTTACCAGTAGGGACCTGAAAGTGCAAAGAGTACACGTAACTAAATACCAAGTCCTGATCTATAAAATCCTTTATGAACGACATACAGCTGATAATTACAAAGCATCATTCAGACCACCAAATAACAAATGAAACAAATAAAGAAAAATATACTTTAAGGAAATCAAAACAATGACACCATTGGGAATGTTATCTTTGGGACTCAGAACACCATTTCTACCTCAATACCTACCAAAGCCAATGAAAATATATACTTGAACAGGTTAACATAAATAAGAATGCAAGCTACCAGAAAATGCCTCAGGACTATTACCTCTTTATGTCTCAGCCTTTAAATCCAGCAAGCCATTAACTGTTTGTTCTTAGGCATCTCACAGTATTTTACAGGGATCTTTCAGGAATTATTTATAGGTCTAAAGAAAGCCTTTGAACCTCCTTTCAATGATTGTTTTAGGCATTGTGTGGAGTTATACAAATATATTTGTATGAAAATTGAAAGCCCTAGTAAATATTAGATCTATTACCTTTCGAAACAAAAAACATGGATGGCTTAGAGACAAAAGTGAATTTTAGAAGTACAAAGTTAATTTGAACATTAAATTGTATCATTATTCTCACACAACCATTACCCTGAATCAACGTCAGCATGTTGCAGTGACTCAAAATACTGACGCCCTACTACCAGCTACTTTCCCATTTTCCTTTTAAGGATATGATTGTCCTTAAAATATGTACATAGCAAGCAGCCAAACTAACCGCCAAGAGATTTGCAAAATGTACTTACAGCGGGCATGTGACAGAAAGCTTGAGGGAGTGGCTGCGGAGCACCTGGCCTGGGCAGCTGCCCTCCCACCCACGCTCTGCGCCAGCCCAGGGCTCCTCGCTCCAGGGGTTAGCATCGAGGAGGAGGAGGCTGCCTGCCACCATGCAGAGGATGGAGGGAAAAACGTGGCAGAAAACAAAGGAGAGAGAGAAGAATGAAGGGAAGCCAAAGCATTTTAATGATGATTCGTGTTAGTGGTTACGTGAGTGGAAGTTAGTCTAGGGTCATACTATTGGTTTCTCAATACAGACATGCCACAATGCAAACAAAACACATATGATGAATAATTTGACACACACAAGTCCTGTAGAGATGGCAGCTGGTATCTCCTAGTGGGTTTAAAAATGCACCACTCCTACTACCTGTACTCAGTGCTTCCAGTTTTTATGGTACTACCATCACATCCTCCCTCCCTCTCAACTTCCAGTACCCTATAGAACCTCTCAACACAATTTTTCCATAGAACAAAATGGGGAATAATGATTCTTTCTGCAGAGTTGTCATGCAAGGAAAGATGCATCCCTTCCAGTCAAACAAAAACAAAAGAAGGGGAAAAGGAATGCCATGTTTAGGGCTGAGGAGCAAGATAATATTCCGTGTTCTGTGCATACATCCTTTCAAGGGTGTTTCAGCACTGACTTTTTAAAATGCACAAGTGGAGTCAGACCAAATGCAAATCCAAATGCGTGTTTGGAGGCAGATGTGGAGCACAGCCCCCAGGCTGTGTGTGGGAGTCCTCACAAGGGTGTGAGTGTGCACAGAGACCCTGCCAGGATCTGCGTGCTCACTGCCCATGCATCTGTACGACACGGCAGTGTGAGTGGGCAGACAGGGAACCACACACGTACATGTCAGGAAGAAAACATAAAATAATCTTCTTTGAAGTGTATTAAGGTTCTTAAACCATGAAAACGGACTGGTCAGGGAAACTAACACTTCTACTGGGATGCTGCAACTCAGTATTAAATTCTGCAGCAATTTCAAAACTGGATGTCAATTTCACCTTCATGACTTTAAGGTCATTTCCCCAGTGAACCATGAATCATGCATATACATATATACAATTCTTATTATGGTATTTCCTGGCTTTTTATGGTTTGCCTACAACCTTAATATCCTTCAAATGTATATTCTGTATATTTTTTTTCCTTTTTTTTCCTTTTGATTTAAGAGACAATAAAACCAACTGCTATGTAAGATCAGACCCATTAGCTTCAATGATGTGAATTTAGGATTCTCTGCATAATATAGACGTATATTTTTAAAATGTATATTATTTTTTAGATACACTGGAGCATATATTTTATATTAACTGTGGTCTGATGATTAAATACTTATATCAAAATATTTTGTAAATACATAACATTTACCTTTAGACTTCAGTGATTTTTAGAGCTTTTTCAGTGTATCATAAAAATATGTCCTCAGGCACATTAAAACCCTATTATATTTCTTTGAAATGTTGCCAATGCCCATGTACAGTAGCTGCTGTTCAAAAAAGTCATGGCCATTAATACATTTCTCCTAAGATCCAAGCTCATCCAACTATTTTATGTACCACTAGCTTACCATATTATTTTTTCTCTTAAAGTAAAATTATTCTGACGTTATTGAGAATGAAAATAAAAAGCAATGAGAACCCAAACTTTCTTTAAATAGTCAAAAACTAATTTTATATCTTTTTAAAAATAATACTTAAAAAACAAGTTTCTTTGCTGGGTTCCTTCTCGGTAAGGTTTAAGCCCAGAGCAACTTTGTCTAAACCCCTGAAAATAGAGGTTTGCAGTGGCAGTGCTGTCAGAACATCAGCTCTGAGCCATGGAATGTGCCACTGGAATAAAACCAGCACTTCAGACTTATTCATCTGGGGATGCATGAGCCCATACAAACCAGAGTTTTTCTAATTTAAGGTACTTACACAAAGTTCTATCCTTTTAGAACTGTAAAATTATCTACCTATAAAAACTAACTCTTGCTTAAACTCTAGATAATAAGGACAGGTGGGTTTTTTTAATATAAAAAATCTGCTAAAACACGTATATATTTACACACAGCGAGCAAGTTATTGTATAAATGTGGACAGTGTGTATATATTGGCATTTAGTAAAATGTTTCCCTGAACCTGATTGTATGCATTATCGGACAAGTATTGATGTAAACATCTGAACCTATGTCAGGTGTCTCTGTTACCCATTTACATTAGACCAGATCAAAACCAACCAGACAGACAGACAAACGAAAATATGTTTTCCTGTTAGACGAGTCCACCTAACTCCTTAGTTTTATCTCCTGCACACAAGTCAGTCAAGTCTGCTGCTGAGCAGTGTTCTCGTTCCTACAGCAGGTAAAATACCTGTTAGGTGGGTTGTTTTCTGCTTGGCATTTTTTCCAACATCTTGTGGAGCAAACATCATTTCCAGAGCCAGCCAGGCACCCTGCCTCTACTCCTCCCCAAGAAGTGATTAAAAGATAAGTATATTGGAGAACCTCTCATGTTGCTCCTTTTGTGACTCTGGTCCCTTGAAGAACTCATGACACTGCTTTGCAGGAGGAAGGATGGTCGTAATCCAAGTCCTGCTTCCAGAAAGGCATGTAAAAATGGACCTTCTCAGTGTTTTGTGTTGCAGAAAAAAGATACAAATGTAAAAAAAAGTGCTCAAAAAGAAGTTGACTTTTTGTATTCAGCCATACAGTCCAGTAAGAAAAGACTCAGAAGCGCAGGCCCACGGAGTACAGTGAAGGAAGCCTTTTAGGTGACTTTCTTCAGGTGATGCAAAACAAATCCATTATCTGTGGTCTCCTAAGCAGACTTTCCCACATGGACTTCGTTCTCTGCCTTCGTCTCCACCTCTTACCCAACTACTTTTTGGCACTGTCCTGGTACGTGGCAGTTTTCACTGTTGTCCCTGCTACACCCCTGTTACTGACCCGGCGTACCAGGACTTTGGAGACGGGGATTTTTGTTCTGTGCATCTCACTTTTGGCCGGGTGATGGTGTGCGACGTGATGGCTGTTACTGGCATCTGCTCCATGGCTGGCAGGATGTGAGGAAAGGTGTTTAATGCTGATGGGTATCTTGGAGTCCTTTGCTGTGCCTGAGGGTGTTTTCAGTGTGCTCACGGTTGTTATTGGAGACATGGGCTTGGAGCGTGGCACACTGGGCACTTCCTCGTTTGTAGGCCCTGCTGGTGGGTTCTCCTCCGGCTCAGCATAAAGGTCATAGAGAGCATCCCCACTGTAGCTATCCCTGGGAAGGGTTTCCTTCTGGATGCTTGTGGAGCTGTCTTCCTCGGGACCAGGGGTGGTGGAATCCCAGTAGCCCTCATCGCTGTTTGGGACACCCTCGTGCTGCTCCTTTTCCCTGCCCTTCTGCTCCTCTTTGTGGTTCAGGTGAATGGCAATCTGGTGGAGGCCACCACGTTTCACCATCACCCTATTCTGGGCTCCCTCGGTACCTCGGGTTTCCTTCAACCCCTCGGGCTTCTTTGTCCCTCCTCCGCTTCCTCCTCCTTGTGCCTGAGTCTCGTCTGTCTGTGACAGCATATCCCAGAACTCCTGCAGGCAGGTGTCATCCACCTGGTCGGGGCTGGCCATCTCCTCCCCTCCTCCCTGGTAGGCCACCATGGTGGGCTGCTTCTTGGTGGCACCCAGCTTGCTGGGCCCGGGGGTGCTCTTCTCGCAGACGCCACTCCCGCCGCCCACATCCTCCTCATGGTCCGCAATAATATCTCCGCAGCCTGTAAGAGAGTCAAAGCTTTTCAGTGAAGTCACGTCAGCAAACATCAAACAAATACGATCAATCGATTGCTCTGAGGGTGGATCAACAGAGGAAGGGTCAGGGGCAGCTGCCGTCTCTTGACCGCTATCACAGTGAGGTTCAACAGGGGGGATAGTCGTTATTGGAATGTCACCTGTTATCGCCGCATCCTTCGCACTCCCAACCTCTCCGGCGGCCGGCTCGGGTCGCTCTCGGCTGAGCTCCT
>VXBB01019267.1:44584-89534 GCA_013399915.1 Illadopsis cleaveri
ACCCGGCGGAGGGAGGGAAGGAGGGGAATAAGCCGCTTTCCCCCCGCCGCCCGTTCCGAGCCGCCCGCGCCGCCGCAGCGCCGCCCGCCCCGCGGCCCTTACATAACGCGGCCCCTGCCCGCCGCCCTACGCCGCCGCTCCCACCCACGGCCGGGCTCTCGGGTGCCCCGGCAGGGTGCCGCGCCCGGGCGGGCAAAGCTCGGCTTTAATTTATGAGAGCGTTTTTCATCGCCGCTGTGTCCTGCGGGCACGGTGGCACCGCGCTCTGGACCACGGGCATGGCGTGACTGAAGCCGTGGCCTGGGGGATGCAGCGAGGCCCTCGCAGCGCCGGCAGAAAGCGGGGGCCGGGGTCACTGGGGGGTGGTGGCGGTCTGCAGGTGCCGGTGCACCACACGGCAGGGACAGACGGGTGGGAAAATGGGACACACAGACCGAACCCGGTACGTAAACACTCCCGGTGGCAGAGGAAAAGGATGCTAAGTTCTTCCCCCTCCCCTTGCTTTCCCATCTCCCACCTCACCAGGACGACACGCACCGTCCCCGTGTCCCTCTTTCTCCGCAGTGCCCGGGGCCACATGTGCCCACTGCCGACTACCAGAGGGGAGCAGCGGTACAAGCTGGGGCACAGCCCAGCCTTCTCCCCAGTCGCCTCCCCGGCGGTGGAGGGGGAGCACCGTGGAGCCCCCACACAAACCTTCTCCTGGCCCCTGCATCCACTGCACACAGTCATGGCACCCAGTCATGTCCATGTCGAATAGCCACCAGGGATGATGGCCAGCTGTCCAGTCCCATCAGGTGGCTTGTGTCACCCTGACCATAAAAGTCCTAGCTGGCTGCAAATATATCCCAGGTGAGAATAGAACAGAATAGAGTAGAGCAGAGCAGTTGGGAGGAACCTACAGCGATCATCCAGCCCAACTGCCTGACATAATGCTTAAAGCACTTACTAGGGGTATTGTCCAAATGCCTCTTAAACGCTGACAGACTTGGGGCATCACCCACCTCTTTAGAAAGCCTCTTTGAGTGTTTACCACCCTCTTAGTAAAGAAATGCTTCCTAATGTCCAGTCTGAACCTCCCCTGGTGCAGCTTTGAGTCATTCCCATGCATCCTGTCTCTGGATACCAGGGGAAAGAGCTCAACACCTCCCTCTTCACTTCCCCTTCTCAGGATGCTGTGGAGAGCAAAGAGGTCACCTCTCAGTCTCATTTTCTATGAACTAGACAACCCTGGCCAAAATAACTGGCCTTGGGCTCTGGACTCACAGAACGCTCAGGAAGTTCCTTTGGGTTCCTTCAGCTTGGGGCAGTGCTCTGCACCAGAGCTGCAGAGCAGATCTGCTTTCACCCAGAGCTGTAATAGTGCCTGTGCCCTGGCAGCCCAGCTGTGCTATACATCACCAGTCTGGGCTCCTCAAAACAGAAACACTTGTCTGGGTTTAAGGTCTAAATGCAAGCGAGTACCACTAAAGAGAAGTCGTGTGTGGGCCCACTGGCATGGAGCTCCCTTTGAAGTCAATAAAAGGCTTTGCCATTGACTTCACTGGCTGGAAGAATTAGTTGTGGGTTTGGGTGTTTTTTTAACATCATCAGACTTTCATTGCACTCTCCCATGAGAGTGAATTATCTGTTGTGAATAATTTATCTAGTGAATTTAGTCCTGTTCATATAAAAGTGCCATTTGCATTCAGAATTATAAGTGTTCAATAAGAGCAATATCATGAGCACATTATTCAACTTCTGGCAAAGGCAGAGGAAAGGACAGATGAGGCAGAAACCAAGGTATTGGCTGGAGGAGGAGGAGTGAGTTACATTTTACAGAGTACATTTTGTAAACATGCCCAGCACCCAGAAGCCAGAGACAGGAGACAGACCAGAACCTTGACCCGGAGGTGCAAGTTCCTCACCTTGACTGTTCTTCCATTAATTGTACCATGTCATAAATTTCCCCGTTACTTGGTCATATTTTTGCTCTTTACACAGATGAAGGAAACTTGATAAAAGAGAGAGAATACTTAATGCTCTTGAGAAAATGCAAATACATGAGCCAGGCACACTTTCGAAATTTTAAAGAACAAACCCTGATCAAGTATCTTGGGGAAAAAATGGGTAAAAATGCTAACAAGTAAGACTTGGCCACCTGACTGCAATTCTCTGTTTTTGCACTTTCATCTTGATGACCTTTCACCAATCCTTTATATTTCACCAGTTCTTTCAAGCATTGGGTCCAATGGAGAGATACAAAAGACAGAGGAGAGGTGACTCAATGGTTCACAGCTGTATGGAACAGACAACTTATTGTGCCTTCTTTTTGTGTCAATATTTGTGGCTCTGATAGAAAGAGTGGACTTTCAGCTTGTTTTTCAGTCAGCTTAAAATCCAACTGTTAGTGGAGGAAAGTGACTTGAAGCCTACCTGAAATTACTACTTGGGAAATGTTTTGACAAATCGATTTTTTTCTATACATTTGGTTTCAATACTTTTTGCACTTTAAAAAACATTATTTAAATAATCGTGAAGTACCAAAAAGGAAATGGTAAAGCACTGAATTTTGAAAGTGACAAATGAAATATTCCCATTTTTTTCTTTTATCCTTTTGTTTTAACCTGAAGACATCTACAGATTCATCATGAACTTATGACATGCTTTTCAGTCCCCTGAATTATGGCAGGGATTTCTTTGTGGCTTTCCTTCATCTCTGTAGGTCTGAAATGGAAGTCTGCTTCTGACAGTGAAAAATGTCATAGCTCTGCATGCTCGGCAAGGGGGAAGAACGACTGACAGACACCTTGCAAAGTGAAAACAAATGAGGAGCTCTAATTTAAAATCACAGAGAGGCTGGGAGCCAGCAGGGAGCTCCTGATGACATGCAGACGAAGGGCAGCTGAGCCGCTGTTGATGGGACAGCTGTTCCTACTGCATTCCCCCCACACGACCTGGCTTAGCCTGGGGGGCATCTGATGTGGTGGAAGAGCTCCCATGCTGAGCTGCATGGCACGGCCACACCAGCAGGTTTTATTCTACCTGAAGGGGATATCAAAATGGATCTGTTCTCCAAGGTATTTTTTTCCATGTTTAGATTGAGTATCAATGAAGGAAACCAGACAAGAAACACTATATAAAAATTTTTATTCAACAAAATAAATGTAAAAGTAAAAGTAAATGTAAAATGTGGCATTTATAGGTATACATTTTTAAATAGCGATTAAGGACTTTGTAACAAAGGCTATCCTCTCCTTGTTTCCTGGACATATCCTACAGCTATTTTGGGCTGCTTGTTAAAGATTACTGTCACAGACTCCTGGTCCGGCGCTCATCCTTGGCTGCACCACTGACCTGTGCTGTGATCCTCAGGAAGCCAGGGCGTTGTTCATTTCCGACCACGGTGCCTTCTCTGGTGACCCACGGGCGCCACCGTCCTGTCCCAGCCTCAATCCCTACAGAGCCGCAGGGCCACCCCCGCAGCTGGTGCCATCAGGTGGAACAGCAGGATGGGTGGTCATTACAAACCAGCTGCAGAGCCTCACCCTGCTTTCTCCCCAGTCATTACAGCAGGCAGCACTCTCAGCTGCCCCAAAGACTGTAGTCTGTGGCACAGAATGAATACTGAATAACATCCTAGGTTTCATCATGTATGAGTTAGTGATGAGAGTGACATGTAGCAAACTATTTTGTACCTCATTTTGACAGAAGCCCCAGTTTTCGGTATTTCCAGGCTGCCTCGTGCTGAATGGGAGAACTGGGCACGGAGTGACAGGACAGAGGTGTTTGAACATCTCCACAGGAGTTTTTAACTTCATGCTTCCTTCCTGGGAAGCTTCAGTGACTCCAAGGAGTCAGGAGTAGCCCTCCCAACATAAGCAGGATACGTTCAGTTTTTAAGCCAGAAAACTTACAGAAAACTGCCTGTTTTTTGCTGAAGTTCCTTACCTTTTCTTTTTTTTTTTTAATTATTATTCTCTATGGTTGTATTTTACCCATCACATATACTATAGGCTTATAGAATTGTTCAGGTCAGAAAATACTTTTAAGACCATTGAGTACCACTGTTAATCGTACATATGCATATATAATTCATGGGGCTCAAAGATGCTACATCAATTTAAAACTTGTAGATCTTCTTAATGATAAACAGTGAATCTAAATCACAGAATGTGAATTGTAAGACTTTGGCTGGCACAGTGCCTGCATCTAGGCCCCAGCTGGTAATGGGAGAAAGTCAGCAGGCTTTTAGGAAGCAATAGATAATTACCTTGCCAGGATCTAGAATTTAAGGATGAGTGCAGGGAGGTCCAGAGCAATATTGTGTCCATAGGGAAAACAGGCCCACTACCTGAAAAGTTACAACACAGCAGTTTCTTTTCACATGAATAGGTCTGCTCCTGCACAGTTAAACTCTTCAGTGCATTACAGTACCAGGAAATGGGAGAGGTGCTGTTTGCTGGATTACTAAATCAATGGGCTCATTAAGAGAGACATAAGCAGTGTCAGATCTCTACTGATACCTTAAAATCTGCTTAGGGAGCCACTGGGACTAGAAAAACAGTACAGTTAAAACCAGCAAAACAATTCAGAAAAAGAAATAGGGAATTAAAGAATCCCTCTTATTTTCCGTTTGAGCATTTCTTGCTGTAACACATCAGTGGCAAGTGGCTGCTCATACAGGTAAAGGGGAAAAGTGTCTGGATTTCCTACATTTGCCACTTGTTTGCATTTGTCTCCCAATGGATCAATATCTCCTAATGCTGCATATTTCCTTCTTCCCTCTCCAGCCCATTCAGCAGCAGCTGACACCTCTTTGGGACCATTTGCTTTGTTACCTTTATGTCCGTTTTCCCAGGCCGGACCATTTTCCATATCCTTTCCTCAAACCAAACTTTCCTCAGCTGCAGAGACATAAAGACCAGCAGTGTGCAGTTCAGCATGACCAGAACCTGGCTGACTCTTGCTCACAGGCAGCTCAAATTTGGGGACGTGTCAGGGAAGAATTTCCTAAGGGAATCTAAAAAATGCAGTATATAGAAGGAAGACTAAAGAGTGCCATGTAGAAGATGAGGGATAAAGTGAGGAAACTCTATCAGACTGTCATCTCCACACAGGCTCACCAGAAAATGCCTGAATAACACACAGAAAACTGTCACCAGCAAAATCTGGTATCACTGCAATGTACAGATAGCAAAGTTCATCATGACTAGGAGATGTGCATGTCCCTGTACAGTATCTCTCCAGTCTCCAGGGAGATAATAAACTGTCATTACTGTGTTTTATTGGCTGAAGAGCTGCAGTACTGGGAAGTGTTCACTGAGCAGAACAAGACCTGTTTCTCAAAATAGAGACCTGGACTCTATTTTCAGAAAATTACGTCTAAACTCCACAAATTTATAGAATTTGAAAGTGCCCGCTGCAAAGCTATGTAATTTAAGTAAACCAGAACATCCTCTAAATCTCCAAGAAACCACACCAAACAAGAGCCAAGGTACAGAATCTTGAACAGGTAACAACCATGACCTTCCACAGCATAAATACGGAGGACAGATGAAAACAGCCCCTAACTTTTCACGTGTTTAAACACTGGCCCAGTCTAGCCAAAATGGGAAGAAGTCTCATTTCATGAGCCTAGCAGACTGTGTGTTAGACCTGAGACCTCCTAGTGAGGACTTAATGGAGGGAATACTTGACCTTACTGGTAACATCCTTGCAGCAGAGGCCAACAACTTCTCTGCACATGAAAGGAATCCTATGCCCACAGTGAGGTTTTCTTTTATTACTGTCCCTCAGGCCCAACATCCCTTCTGGGTGCACCTTCAGAGAGAAAAAAAAGTTCAGCAAGAAACAGATGTTCAGGTTGAACAAAACAATCATGGGGTTTCTGAAATCAAGTAAACCATCTGAACCGAGAAAAGATGAGGATACAGAAGCTCATCCAAGATTTTTGTAGAGTTTTTGTTGTCAAAAAACCATTTCTGTATAAAAGGCTTATATTTTGCTGTTTTAAAGTGGAAAATAGGAAAATAATAGTAACCCTCCCAAAATGAAGCAAAACATGATCTAGACTCCAAAGAAAATTATTCAATGTTTTCCAGTTCAGTCAACCAATTGAAAAACATCAATTCTCTGTATCTCTGTGTTATCCAACTGTTTTTCCCAATGCAAAACAAAAGGATTACAGTGAAATAAGGAAACAACTGAGAAACTGAAAGAGGGGAAATATCCATCATTTGTCTTAAAGCTAAATACAAATTAAAAATGAAGGCAGTGCATGTAGTCCCCCCAAGGGACAGATTTATTCTAATTAATAATATGTTAGTGCCCTAGCCCTCTGCATTAAAAACTCAAAACCTTTTAATCCTGCTGAAACAGTATAGCTCGAACCTCTAAGAATTAACCCAGTCCAATCCCAGATTTACTTGCACTGTAATTACTGGAAATGTTTAGAGTTTATTTTCTTCCATATACTGAACTGAAAAGAGGAAGGTTTTAAAAAATTGCATAAGTATGGGTTTTTTAGATGGATGTGCTGCCATTTTTCTTTGGATGTTTACAGTATCTGAGACACAATAAAAACTTAAATTTTATTTTTAATTCTGCTAGTAAAGTTTTTCTACTTCAAAAATAAATGAAAATAAAATTTTGGCTGTGCAGACTCAGCAGACCTGACAGACAATAGTACCACAGGAGGGATAGGTCTTCCCCACTATCTTTTAATTAAAGCTCAAACAGAAATGTAAGCAGATTAGGGGGACCATGGGGAATACCGGGTCAGAGTATGTTTTTCAAACAGTTGAGATGCAATTGAGCATGATTTTTGGAGAACAGTTCTGCTGAGACAATTAATCACATTGGGAATGCCTGAGGTTTTTCCTTACCTTTGTACTATCTCTGACCTTTCCATTGACTTCAGCAGAAATACTTCTGATTAGTGTCAGTAGGTATAAAAGAATTGGGACCTTAATTAAAGATTCAGCCTCCCTAAATAGGATACCCAGATAGATGTGATCTTTTTTTTAAAGTAAGAAATACCCAATTTGCTAGCAAGGCTTTTGTGAGATTCAGTTGATACAGATACATTTTTTTAAAAAAGTCCTTTCATTACAGTTATTGATAGATTCACTATTAGTTTGATTTCAGGAGTGCTCTGTCTCCCTTTCCTCCTCTCCCCTCATTTCACTTTTCATAAAGTAACCAGGTCCTGGGCAGAATATGGGTTGGAGCAGTTGGGTGCCAGCACCGTGGTAAAATGTGGAAATCTTTGGGTCCAGATGAAAGGACTCAGAGGCCAAATGTGAAAGAGGAAATAGACACCTGAGCACATGTTAAATACACAGGCTGCAAGGGAACTACTGAAAAGCTTTGGGATCAAATCTGTGTCTTGGGACATGGTGTGATTTTTATTATGACAGATTTTCAAAACTAATGACAAAATTCAGTTGCAGGATTTTTTTTAGGAACCCCAAAACTGCAACTACTCCTGTATGCAGATGCACACTACATGTTTTGTATTTGATACAGGGCATGCCTCAGCAGCCTCCAAAATGATTGGCTATAAGATGCCACTCAAAACTAGGCCATGCCTCGAAAACCTGTAGAGACCATTGGCTTCCCTCTGTCTCAAACCAAAAGGTAGATTTTGTCTCCCCATGCTTTAACCAGCTGCAGAGTAAACAGATGCATGTCATCTAGTTAGCTTAAATCCCCTTTCTTTAGTGTAGCAAAAGGCAGGTATTCTTAGGGTGCAGTTTATTTGACATGTTTTACAGACCAGCTTATGGGTGAATGGGGTAAATCCTATTCCAAAAGCTCTGAGCTGGAGTTAAATACTCAGAGAAAAACACCTAAGTTTGCTCAAACCAGCCCATCTCTAAATGTTTTGATACTTGTGGTGTTTAAGTTATTTCCTCACTTTCCCAAAAATATCAACTAACATTTTTCAGTTTTCAGATTTTCTGTTTGGGAAAAACATTGTTACACAGAAATAAAACGTTTTCCATCATCTCTAATGCAAGCATGTGCATGGCTCAGTGTATATACGTGTAGCAGTGCCTTCTTCTTGCACTGCAGGAGGCACTAAGATGGTCATGAGTTTGCAGGACTGGGACTCTGGTCAAGATCATACCATAAGAAAGGCTTGGTGCAGCCTGGACTTGGGTTGTGTTGGTCCCTCAGAGGTGTGAGGGTTCCTAAAGAAATCTGACTCCTCTTGCTCTTTCTAGAAACTCTGCCTTGGTGCACACCAGTGAGCTTCTTAGCTGGAGGCAGTGGTGGGGATGCTGGTGGGTCACGGAGCAGGGCACGGATAATTACGCGCACAGCACTTCCACTGATCCCGTTTCCATGTCGGTCCCTGCCATGCTGCTCTCACCAAGGAGCACTGTGTGGGACACGCAGCACAAATAACACCAGAGGTTTTTTTCCATGGGGCTATTTTTGACAAGTGCTGTTGCTTTGACAGCAGATCGCTCGATCAATTCTAACTGAATGTCAGCTAAAGGACGGCTTTTCAGTTGTCTCTTTATGCTTTTTTTTTCACCACTAAGAAAAACGAAGCAGTGGGTGTTGATTTATGACAGTTTTACTGAAATATCTAAGGAGTACAGTGCAGTTTAAGAATAGATTAGTACCGAGAGGAATAATCACTGGGGTTCCTACACTCCTACTCTTTTTTTTCGCTTGGACAAAACAGGTTTCCAGAGAAGCACCGTCTGAACAAGGACCATGTAAGAAACAAAGGATTAGGCCCTCTGAGTTGGCTGGTAGGGTACCTGGTAGGCAGAGCAAGCATCACCAGCCTCTAGGAATGTGAAAGTCTATCCTCAGTGGTGTTTCCACACACAATAGCTGGATTCAGCATCTACCAAGGATGGTAACTGCAAAACTCCCATCAAACTCCACAGTCCTGGATCAGGTCCAGGGACAAGCAAACTGGAAAGCAGTAGCACCAGTTTGCCCAATGTATATGACTGATTGGAAAAAGCCCATTTCTCTTGATTCCTGGCCAGGGCATATCATCTCCTGCTTCCAGCAAAACCCAATGGGAAAATTATTCACCAATCCAAAAGGTGTTATATCTATCGAATGGGACAGTCAAGATCATCTACTCATTTTTGTGGAGTTTTTCCATGGAGATTCACAAAAATAGGCTGACAGGTGGTCACAGAACCTTGCCTGAACTCATGGATTACCAGGACAGAAGGAAGCTTCCTGTGGCTGTTAGATCTGCAGACTTAGAAGAAACAAACTGGAGAAAATGACCTGATTTTTTTTCAAAAACAGATGACCAGGGCCTGTCTCTCTTTTGACTTTCTTGCTTCATAGCATACATGTGTACACATAGATATGTGCATATCTAAACACACAGAAGTCCCAGAGCATTTTTTTCAGAGGGATTCCTCTCCTTTTCACATCGGTCTTAAACATGCCCAACAGTTTTCTTTCTCTCAGAGTAACTCTCGGTATTAGTTTTTTTATCTGTAATTGTATCTATGAAATAGTAAAGGGGATAAACAGACAACAATCTGCATCCTTCACTAACACTTATCTCAGATCAATTGATAATCCCTTCTCGGGCTGATTGCTGTCAAAACCAGGACAAGCAAAGGCATTTTTCATTCCCACCATTGCAGCTGTTGTCTTTTTCTGTTAGCCCAATTAAGCAAAGCAAAAAGGAATAACCCCGTATCAGAGCCAGTTTGCCTTAGGATATAAATTGTCATCTTTTATTTGTTCATAGCCAATGCTGCAAGAATAACAAAGCCATGCCATAAAATTCAACCACTGTGCTGAAAACACAAAGGAGCCATTTTTTCCCCTCCAACTCTTGATGGCATCCAGCCACACTGCCCCATGGCAGGCACCGGCCCTCCCTCAGCCTGGCTGATGTCAGGGCTGTGCCCAGCCTCCCGTGCTGTCTGTGGCCAGTCCCGTGTCCCTGCTACTGGGCACCAGGGCTCAGCCTCCCTCAGCTGGAGCCCAGCACTCTTGGGCTTCCCGCCACCACTCCAGAGACAAGACAAGGGGTTTTGCAGGGTGCCTCCATGAAAGCTGTTTCCCCTCCTCCACTGCTACTTCACACTTGGCTGGAGAGAGCCCTACACCTTTCATCTTGGAAAGCAAGAGGGAGCCAGTAATTTTCTCTGGCACTGTTAGCCAAAGCCCTCCTGGAAAGTAGCTGACACTATTATTGTAGAAGTGTAGCTGACTTGTGGCAACAAATGCCAAAGAAGTGCATCACCCTTGTGGCTTGTTGTCTGCATGGCAGGACACCCTGTTGTGTGCTGGATTGTCACATGTAATCTATGCAAATGCAGTCATTAGCTTTAGCAGATGTTTTTTGATTATGCTGTCTCAAAACTGAAAAAGAGATCAGCAGGCATTTTTGTTTTCTTACCTAGATTTTGAGGAACAGAATAAATTGCAATGGCTTGTTGCTAACATGAACTCACCCTTCCTGATACATAATACTGTGAACCTACTTTCGCTCTATATAAGAACATTTTAATTCTGCTTTGCACTTTCTTGATCTAATTTTCAACAAGAATCCTCGTAACAGCTTAAGGAAAGTAGGTTTGCATTTAGTGCCTGCCTGTGACACAGGGAGACAAACAGATAACTTAGCAAGGCATCAAAGCAGAGAATCAGCAGCAAATTTAAGTTCTTCATTCCTGGTCTTTGCTGCCAGGCAGTGCCCCTCATCACAGAATACACTTTTTTCTCTCCCTGGGCTTGTGCATCTCCATTAGGTGCCTGCGACAGCTACCAGAGCAGCAGGCAAGGTAGTTTGGATACAGCCACTGGGTCTGAGGGGCAAGATAGTTTAGTGGCATGAATGCAGGCTATTCTGTGCCTAGTGTCTCACTACCAGACAGGACTCTGTGCGGAGAGCAGATATAACCAAAATGTCCCATCCTTGAGCTGTGGTCAGGCCGTGAGAGCGCCGAGGCCACAACAACAGCCTGACCATGAGAGCTTGCAGTGGGAGTTGGGACTGGAGCAGGGACCAAGGCAAGACCGACATCAAAGAGGCAAGAAAGAGGATGAAGCTGAACTAAGAGGATTTGCTGGGGGCTGTGCCAGGAAGCCCCTGGAGCAGCCATATGGCTGCAGGCAGTGCCGGGCACCACCAGCCTCCATCACTCCTGTGACCATACAAGCAGCTTCTCCTCAGCAGCAGGGCAGTGGTGGGCTGGGACAGCCCTGGGCTCCCCGCCCGCCTTCCCTACGCTGTGCAGCTGCTCGTCCGGGGCCTCCAGGCTCACCAGGGTGTGGGGACAGGGTGGAGAGGGCTCGGGGGTGGTGGGTCAGCAAAGCTGGGGGTGGGGGGCTGGAGTAGCCCAGCAGAGCTCAGGACCCTCCCCAACAGCCCCCGACCATGAGCCCACCCGTGGGCACAGAAGAGGGCATTAGGCTGTGCTGCAGTAATTAAGTGTGGATAGTGCATGTATCTCCTGGATATTTAAATGTGAACCAGTTTAACTGAGGTTTAATTAAAACTGTTGTGAATTGGCTTAAATCGGTGCTCCTGCAGTTCCCCGGGAAGATTTTAGCTGCAGAGGTGGGATGCTATCTCCCAGAAGCAGGAGGGTTTGAGGTGGTTAATTGTTAAAGACGTGTGAAAACTTAACTATGCTGACCCAAACTCTCAGGAAGGGCTCAACTCAGTATCCTCGGAGATCGCTGAGCACGTTTGCTCTGGGAGTGGAGTCTCACAGGAACTGGAGAATTCAGCCTTTCCCCTCTCAGTCCAAAAGACAAGGTGCACTTTCTCTCTCTGTTTTTGCCAATATAAATAGGTTTGTTTATCCTAAAGAGAGCAAAATTCACAGCTGCACCAATAAAAGGGAAAGAGTAAGAAAAAGACCAAATAACACCAATTACCTTTCTTGCTAAACAATTGGAAAGCACTTAGTGATAGAAAGGCATATAAAATAATAATAATGAACAGATCACATTAGCACAGAGCCCTAATGTAAATTTGGTGTGACTCCAGCATCTGACTTGCCTTTTGCACTTCAAATATGGTGAAGCATTTAAAGGGAATGATGCTTTTTCTATTAATCATTTATAGTATCAATAACTTCTTTTAAGAATCTTTTTTTCATACACTGAGCTTTATGGATGTTCAGTTACATTAAAGCATTGCAAACAATTTGCTTCTTGCTGAGGAGAAAGATTTTCGGAGAAGTTTCTCTTAACATCAAAAGTGAAAAGTCATTTCCACAAAGGAAATACATTAACCTGCTACCTGCTAGTATTTTCAAAAGGTCCTTAAAAGTTCCAAGTAGCATCAGATGATAAATTATTATCTTGTAACACAGTGTTTGTGCATAGTTGGTTGTGTTACTTTTACACTTAATAAGAATTGAAAAGAACAAGTATAGCACAAGACACTCTTAAAATAGCAGGAAGCAATAATCAAACAGTTTTATCCACCTCCATTTCACACTGGTAATATATTTTTCTCTCTCTTTCTTGGAAAGAGAGTACTACAACATGCCACTACAAATCTCTGTCCAGTGTGTTGCTCTTTACTAGGGGTTTCCTGCTGTAAGCTTTAGCTGGACAATCACACTACAGGGCTAAATTACAAAGGCAGGGCTCCAAAGTGCAGTTATTTTTACATCACAGCTGTAACACCAGGATCAAGTAGAACCTCGGGGTCCTGGTTGTGTAAGGCAGTGCTATCAGAGATGTAAAAAGCTGCACTTGCCAGTAATTTACATGAACACATTTCCAAGTGAGAAGTACAGATCTAGACATTGAATAAACCATAACCAGAGTGCCTACATCTGCATTTAAGCATCTTAATGCACAGCTAAGTTAAAGTACCAAAAATCAAAGTTTTAATGCAAGAATAGCAGTTGATTAACTCAGAGCTCAGCCAGACCCTGCAAAACCTGAGCCAAAGACCAAGAAGAGCAGTGAGGCTCCAGGTTTAGATGTGAGGATGCTGGAGATGGCAGCTGGATGCACTGGGACCAGCCCTGGGGCCAGTAAGGAGTTGGTTCCCAAAATCCTGATTCCTTGCTGCTCCCATTCCCTGGGTCTGGAGACACCTGAGGAACAGCCAGGAGATTACTCTTGCACAGAGTCAGGGAAATATGGGGTTGGAGATGTCACACAGAGCCCGAAGAGGATTTCCCTTTCCCGTAGGTCTCATGAGGACTGCAGGAGAAGAGAAAGCTTCTAATTCCAACTCCTCAGACCTCTCTAAGGGGAGAGGAGCACCTCCTGGGGAAGCAGTTGTGGGAAGAGGAGAACTCTGGACAGCATGGAGGGCAATGCCAAGTGCATCCTTTCTAGCAAGGCACAATGTGCCCAAGTTACACACAATGCCTCCAGGAGCCTCCCAGGCCATGTTTGATACACCTCACACGCATCAATTTTGGATCTTCACCCCACACTGATTCTATCTGTCTGTAACAAGGATGAAGAATAGGTTTGTCTTACACATAAAAAAAGCTTGGATATTACTGAATTTTAGAAAGTGCTGATCTTGTATGTATCACAACATTTTTTCTCTTAACGTGTGCAAAGACATCACTATTAGAGATATACAGGCTCCATAGAGTCGATGGTAATTGTCAAAATGGTTTTTTTCCTGTCCCTGTGCTTACTTAAGCAGTTTTCTGTAAAATTCAACTGGGAATTTCCTAAAGATACTAAAACTATCAGTTTAATTCCTTCTTGCTTTATCTGCATTTCTAAGTCTCAGAATGATTTAATTAGTAACCAGCATTACAGCATATGTGGATTACAGTCCTTCCTATCAAGACAAAAATATTTTTAGCAGGATTTAAAGAAAAATTTACAAACCTTCACTTTTCCCCAGTCCCTGTTCAGCTGGACAAATGGGAGCTCATGTTTGTGAAACAATTTTGGTTTTGAGCACATTTCTTGAGTTTTTTGCACCAGGGAACTGCAGAATTTTGAAGCTCCGTCTGTGGCTTCTCTGGAACACGAAGTATATAATGGATCACTGTCATCAAAATAGAAATGACTATGCAGGGCCAGGAGTTGGATTTGATGATTCTTGTGGGCCCCTTCCAACTCAGCTTATGCTTCATGATTCTGTGGTGTTTTTTTTTTTTTTCCCATAAATATGGAGATAATTTTGTTGAAACCTGGGGTGGACAGTAATCTTTCCTGACATCTTGTAAAGCAGAAGGAGCTGGTGCATGCTGGGGTTGGTCCATGTGAGTGGATACAGCCCCACACTCCAGAGAGCAGCTGGGCTAAGGATTGGAGAATTGTTTAAATAGCAGCAAGAGATGAGGACAGAAAAATTTTAAGGCCATGCCATACAGAAAATATAGCATGCAGACCTTGTCTTATGTCTCTAACATATAGCACAGACCAGTTCAGCTGGGAAGTACCCTGGGCTGCTGCAGCACAAGCTGACAGAGGCTAATGTGTGGAAGCAATGCCCAGGAGCAGATCCCAGGCACCAGCAGCTCCCAGCACTGGCATTTCTGTGGTGGTGTCAGAGTATCAGCTGCACTGAAGAGCAATCTGCTGAAAAGCAAAGCTGGAGACATGGCTGGAGTGCAGGCAGTACTGGCTGACAGAGCAGCCAGCAGTCCAACACCTTGTTTTGAAGGTGGGAACAGCCATGAGTGCTGAAACAGAAACTCAGCCCCAAACCTGGCTGCTCTGGAGCTGCGCCACCAGAACTGACCCAGGTGGGACCTGGCGGGGTAGACAATGAGTGAACAACCACAGATGGTCACGCAGGAACCTCCTGGCTGCAGATACTGCCCATCCTCTGCTGCTTTCCAGACAGAGGAGGCACCTGCTGGATGGCTGGAGGAGAGGACCCTTCAGGCTACTTTGTCCTGTGGGAATTGGCTGAGACCCTTGCTTCACCCCCATTTCCATACATGACTGAAAACCAAGGAAATTAAATATCCCTGAACTTGCAGGCATTGTTGCATAGAGATAAGAGGAAGGGAAAAGTATGCATGCCTTTCCCTTTTGTCCTTTCCAGGCAAGGGCAAACAAATCTGGCCAAGATAGTAGTTTTATAACTGAATTAAACTTGAGAAACAGACCTACTTTTGCTTAAGCTGAGACTATTTGAGCTCTCCCTAACACTTGAAAGGTTGCTGGGTTTGCCTGCCATGAGCCAAATTCCAGCCGGCTGGCATCCTTTTTGTGGTGTCTGACCACAAAGGCATCATTACTGGTGTGAGTGAGTTCAACTCACCAGTCACTGATCTTCTGGCCCTTCCAGATCTTCATCACATGGTTTCCTCTCACAGTTAAAGGGCAACACCCTCAAGAGAGGAATGTGGCAGTGTGGGAAGTGGCTGAGCTTTATAAGAAGTCCCAGGCAAAACCCTTTAATCTGAATTCTGTTTCTGATCACTTATTTCCAGCCATTTCTCAGCTCTGTCCTTAACAAATTCCTTGAGGGAAATGTATACCCCATGGAACTGGATTTATCCTTGATACCCTTCAAAGGTTGAATGTTACACAGGTGATTTGTTCTCTTCTTTTCTTCCCATGCATGCAGATGAGAGACATTCTGTTCAACAGTACTTTCAAACAGACGCTTCATATCCTTGTCCTCAAAAGCAGCACACACATTCAGTTCTTTATTGCTTTGAGGCAGTAAAGAAAAAACAGGGAAGGACAAGGCTTTTTGAGGACCACCTCCAGGAACAGAGGATAAAACACAGTGCCCAAAATGGGGCAGTTATAAAAAAGAAACGAGAGCAAAGAAAAACAGGAGTAACAAACAAAGGGCAGGGGAGAAAAAGCTGGTGTGCAACAGAAGTCTGACCAGGCTTCTTGCTGGGCATGATGAAAGACACACAAAACAGAGAGACTGGAAAGCCAAATGAGAGGCCAAAACCTCCACTCTGCAGTGCTGTATCCCAAGTCATGCCCCTGTGCCTGGAGCCACTCAAAGGAGAAAAGCCAGGACGTCTGCAGCCAAAGCCAGCACACAACTCACGGAAAAGCCACCAGCACCACCATGTCCACGCTGCAAAAGCACCCAAATCAGTTCTCTCTGGTGCTGAAAAGGGCATCAAAGCCCTCTAAAAAGAAATAGCTCACATGTAACACACACAGATTCACTGATTTGTGTACCTCCCTCGCTTAAAGGACCATTGATTCAATGGACATGCGTGATTTGAGTAACTGTAGAATTCAGAGTCAAACTGATGTGTCTGTGACAGACAATTTCATTTAAAAAAACCCAAAAAATCAGAATTGTCAGTTTTTCTAAGTGGCCAAGACTTGGAGAGACTACAAGGGATTCACAAGAGTTCAGTGAAAAATGAACCCTCAAACCCAAGAGCTGCCAGCTGACAAGAGCAGCCTGGAATTATTTGTCTCAATTAGTTAAATTTGTGATTTCACTTCCTCCAGGGTGGGTTTGTTGTATGTTTTTTGTATGTTTACACATAAATTCCTTAAATCCTTAAATCTTGACGCAACAGTTGAATGTCAAGACTCTCCTTTCAGCAGTTTTGTGGGAGAATACAGGCACATCATTTTAGTAAATAGGTTTCTGTTTCTCCAGCTATTCAACAGCGTAGTAATATGGTGAAATAATGTTTTAATGTTAATTTAGATTCCTTAAATTTATGATGCTGTGCAAGTGGAAAATAATTACCATGTGACCTCCTAGTATCTACAAAACCGACTGCAATTGTGCTTGTAGAAGGTCATTAGTCTTTCTTCAATAGAAAATTTGTCAATTAATGTATCACAACCTTTTTTCTTGCTGTTATTATCTGTGCGAGAGCTGTAAGAGGCTGTGGCAGTTTCTTGCTTTCCAAGTACAGAAATTCAGTCTATTCCAGCAGAATTTTGATATTTCTGTTAGTTGGTGTAAGGCTGTGCCTATTTGCCTTAGATTTCATGTTTAATTAGGTCTGCAATATTCTATAATTAATCTCTTAAACAAGATCTGAAATGGAGATTAGCTCTTGTTAGAATTCTCAGCTTAGTCATCTCTTTTTGCTACATGAAAAAAGCCAATGCGTTTATCTCAGACAATATGTTAACTCTTCATGCTGTTGCCCTAGTCCAAATATTCCAACACTTCCAATCAATATGTACAAAAAAACCCTCCAAAAATCCAAGCATTCTGAGATGGATTGGATTTTCCCTCTAGCCAGGCTCCCACCTATAAAATTTCTTCCACCAGCACTTCACTCCCACTGATGCAAAAGTAAAAACAGCCTGCATGACTGCTCTGCTGCAAAGTTTCCCTCTTTCCACCCCAGCTCCCAGCCTGAATGTGCTTTGTCTGTGCTGCTGCTTTGATGTTGCATCAGGCAGTTTTGGAACAATAACTTGAAGACAGCATTAAAGCCAGCCAAGGGTAAAACATCCAGCCACTACTGTGCAATTGTGCAAGACAATATGCTGTGGCTTTGCAGGAAATCTGGAGATGGGCACAAAGTCCCCAAATTTGAGATCAGGGGTTGACTGACTGCCTCTCACAAGGAGCTCCACAAAAGCCAGGCCAGAGCAAAGCTCCTTCCTCCCAGTTTGAAGTGGTCACTACTTTGAGTGCAAACAGGACAGACACAGCCTTGCCAGGGCTGTTGTCCTGTGGTGGTTTTGAACAATGAAGGATTGAGAGGGGGGAAAAAAAGTTGTTTGTGTGTGTGTGTGCATTTGTCAATAAGGGAGCTTAAGTTGGGGATGAGAGACGAGTGCTAGAGAGGTACTTAGAGAGATTAAGTGCAGCAGATTTATAGGTGAAATCTGGTTAGTGTTGATGCAAAAGGTTGTGGGGGAGATTTTCAAAAGCACATGTGGGAGGAGACTGCTTGCATACTATCGATTTTCTATTTTGGTGCCTGGATCTCATCACTGCATGATAGTCTTGTGAAGCACCGGAGCTTCTGGAGACACTGGAAGAGGTCTGTGAAGCAAGCAGGTGATGAGTCAACACTGACACCATTACCCACTGCAGAAAGGGAGGGAGGAAACCACGTGAAAGAAGCCCTCTCCCCCCATATTACAAAGTGAAAGCAGTGCAATAGTCCCAATTCCCCATGTTTTCCAAATAACTGGTGGCACAGGCAGAGGTCAGAGAGCAGGAGCACGATACACAGCACACATTCATGAGCTGTGGGCATGTTTCCAGCTCTGTGAGCAGGAGTCATCGCTGCACAGAGGGGACTGCAGCCTGTGAGTCCACTTTCCCTGTAATTAACCCATCTTCATCTGGAGACAATCCCTTCCAGTTTGTCCAGACCTGAGTGATGGCATCCGAGCACCAGAGACAAGATTGCAGCCAGTGCCCACACACAGGGAGCAGGGAGAGGAGGATGTGAAAACAGAAGTGGGTTTAGCCAAGCTCTGAATCAAGGGCACTGCAGCTCTTCACTCTCTGTCAGGAAACAGCAGCTGCTGCTCCACCACGTGCACTTTGTTTTTCCTCTGAAGGCAGAAAATAAAGTAGGTCACTATTTTATTTTCCAGAAGCCGAGATTAAGGATATTAGGAAATGGCACAGTATAGCGTAAGCTGCTGATGAAAACACCAGAGACTCAAGCTGCATGTGTTTACACATGACATGAATGAGAAACTCAGTTGTTGACATGAAAAACAGAGATCATGTGTAGATACTACATAAAGAAGAGATGTAATGTGCATTAATTAGAGGCTATGAAGGCAAACGTAAGGTTTTTGGCTCTTGAAAAAAAGAGGAGACAAAGTAGAAAAAATATTAGCTATCATATAAATTGAAGAGTGCTAGTCAAGTACATGTTTATTTTCTTTAGAAGGCTCAGTTTTTGTAGGTGTGCTGTGTTTTACAGCCTCTCCAAACCACTGTGGTAACCAACAGTGGTTAGGATGATTAAACTGGTGCTGGGAGCAGCAGGACATCACTTGTAGGACCACAGCTATAAATCCATAGCCATTTGGCACAACAAGGACTGCCACATGTGAAGAATTTGGGTGTTTTTTCATTAAATCTTACACCCTGAGATGATAATTGTTCACACTCCCAATTCAGGCATGTTCCATCCAGCAAGGATCAGGGAACATGATATGTAAGAAAAGTCCAATTACAAACAATTGGCAAATTCTAGGGAAGTGAGAGAACCAAAAAGCATTTCTTTGGATTTTAATTAAGAAAAATAATGAAGACATTCAATGAAGAACTACAGAAGATCATCCACAGAAATTATACAATGCAACAAGGATTTGTACACAATTCTCATAACTATGAGTTATATATTTCAGTGAAGTGGGCAGTTTGAAACTTCAAAGTTCTCTCCACCTTAGACCCCTCTCTTGTGACTCTCTCCACACAGATGTGTCCTTACACAAGCAAGGAGGCAATAGTTCTTGTTAAAAGAAGTGAAGGTTTTAAGAAACGCCCCCTCCAGCCCAGCATGTCACTACTGGGACCTCTCCTGAGCAAGCATGTCACAGAGGAACTGAAGTTTTTGCAAGTGGTCAAAAGGCAGCAAGACTGCAACACTCACTTCTATCTGTGATAAAGCAAGAATTTTAAGGTTAGACATTATTGTTGTGTATGTTGCCTTGGAAACAGACAACATCTGAAAGGAAGGGAGAGCAGAGACTGGGCAGATTTATCCGTAAGTCATTATATGAAATTAACTCCTGTTCAGAGCATGGTGCTAATAATGCCAGGGTTGTGGGTTTGATCTCTGTATGGGCTATGAACTTTGGAGCTGGTCTTGATGATCTTTGTGGGTCCCTCCCAACTCTGAACATTCTGTGGTTTCTTGCTCTTTTTTTTTCTTTTTTTTTTCATAATAATTAGTTTATTTGTTTTTAAATCCCCTTTCTTTCACTATATGAGGAAGGACTCTTGAAAAAAGCTAGCAATGAAGTCTCAGCCTGGATTCCTGTGTATGTTTCTGCCTAAACCTTTCCAGTACAGATAAAGGTTTATTTGCCATATAAACCAAAACCATGGCTTTCACAGTGTCCAGGACTCAGCCCAGTTCCCCAAAGCTGAGAACCCCCTTGGCCTTTCCCACAAACAGACAGGGAGTCCCAGGCCCTGGCAGTAGTGGCAGGCTGGGGCTGCCCCTGCAGGAAAAGCACAGGTGGAATTACTGAGGCAGTCAGTCAAGGCTGCCATCAGCCCAAGCCACAGCCTGGACATGGATTTGTGCTGCCCTCTATGTGACAGCAGAAGAGCCTGGAGCTGGTCTAGCCCCTGGGGATCCACCAGAGCCACACTTATCCTACGGAGGGGGAAAAAGTTATTTCAGACACGATTCATCCTTCATGGTCAGGCAAGAGAAACCTGGAGTTAGAGGTCTAAAACAGGACACATGGATGGCTACCTAGAAACATCTTTCTCTGCATTGTCCACAAGGGAGTCCAGAGGAGTTTCAAATATTGTCACCTAACACCTGGACAGAAGCACTCAGACTCTGCAGCCTTGTCCCAGCTCCTGTGTGCCACCTAGGAGGCACAACTAAAGCCATGCTGATGGGTGGGGGAAGGTTTCAGCCCACCAGGAGGAGCTGGCAGCTCCCAGGAGCAGGGCAGTCAGAATTCAGAGGTTTGGACCCACTTCATCCAAGGCAAAGAAATCTGGATCCTTGGTGTTATTTATCTGATTCTGAACAGCTTTAGGGAAAGATTTTTGTTATGCATATCTTCATTAACTGTTGGTTAATTCCGTACTTCCCAGTTTCTCAAGGCCTCTAGATGTAACAATTGCAATTCTCTTTACAGAGGAAGGCTAATGCATTCAAACAAGTCACTCCAGACTTTCATTTTGCTTGTTGTTCTTAAGTTGTTCTTATTCTTCCTCAGTTTTGCCTCACAAGCTAATGGAAAAGAAAGATTTACTGTCTTCATTTTCACTGGTGCTTACCTTTAGCACTTTTTCTTGCCCAATAGATCTGTTGCAACTGGTAATAAGGGGAATTGCTACTGTCTGACTTCTGCAGAACTTACTTTTACTCCTTTACAAGCTTTTATGACCTTATGTAAATACCAGCCATCTTAAATTAAGAACAGCACTTTAGCATAAAATATTCAGACTGTGCCAACACTGGGGACCTTCCTATTGCAGCTTTATGCTGTTGTTCCAGTCATCTAGATATAATATTGCCATTCTGCAATTTGAGAGAAGTTTTAAGCATTTTGGGAGGAATTGTTATTCAGTGTGATTTTACTGGATTCATAGATAAATTGTAGATATTTTCCAGATAACACTATTAGAAAATAGAATTATCTGTAGATCCAGCCTCAGGGCCCTCAATGAAATTGGTCCATATAAATAAGATAAGGCTAAATGTTTGACCTGAATAGACTGCAATCTAAGCAAACCAAAGGGAGAGCTGATGAAAAGAGGATATTATCATCGTTTTCCATGGGTGAACAGAAGTAAGACTGAGATTAAATTATTTATCTGAGGTCAGAGATAGCCTGCAGCAGACCCTGCCATTCAATTCGCATCTGTTAGAGTCCCACATTTAACTATGAAGCCATCTTCCTACTCTCATATACAAGATAATTTTAAAAGCTAGAGAATTAAATCTTGGTTTATTACTGTCTGGAAATTATTACAATGTCTCTGAGAGAAATAAAATATCTTTCTTTGCATCATGTATCTGTTAGTAATTAGGTGTTTTTCAAGACAGAAAAGGTAAAATCAAAGGTTTTTGCTTGTTCCACCTAAAGAATCTGGAATATGGAAATATTTACTAAGTATCTAAGATGCTTTGGTGAAAGGAAGTTGCATAATTCACATCATCTATTTTGTTAGACTTGCCACCATGGAAAGGAAATATTGCTTTCTGTAGCAATTGCTACATTATTTCCCACTTACCTTGAAGTGAATCTCCTTCAGAGAGACCAAAACTAAGAGGTAACAAATTAATGTCTTCACTGCACAGAACAATTGCTGACCACGACATGGATGGGAATTTATATATTGTGTTTTAAACTCTGCACTTCCAGAGAGAAGAGAGAGTAGAATTTCCTACGTGTCCAAGGGAATGAAAGCTTCACCTCTACACAACATCTGGGGCTTCATCCCCAGTGAGGAGCACTTCACTCTATGCAGCACTACAGACCCAGCTCTTCCACTTCCTCTTCCACTTAAATGTTCTCAGCTATTGGCGTCACTTCTTATCCTCAGACCTTGGTACACCCATGCTACCATGATACATCCAGAACATGCCTTGGAAATAAGGAGGATCCAACACTAGTACCAGTGAGCTCTTTGGGAAGTACATGAGTAGGGGGAGAGAAATATTCCTTGGGGACATCCCAGTTTAATCACACAAAGTACATCTCCTTTCAGCATTGCAAAGCTCTGCAGAAACCTGCTTTTTAGTCCTAGGCTGGCTTTCCCAGCACCCTACTTTACAGCCCAGACCACTTCAGACATTCCCCCTCTTAGAGCTGACTCATCTATTTAAAAGTATCCTCTGGCCCATTAGGTTCATCTTCCTACCTGGGATAGAGACTCTGGTTCAAAGCCTTCTCCTTATCCAAGCTGATCTCACGGCAAGTTCTGAGCCCGAAGGAGTCCCAGAGCACGTGCTCAGGAAGATGAAGACCAGGGTTACAGTGATCTTAGATGAGTACACACAGTGTTGTATTCCCTCTTAAGCCCCTTTCCTTCTCTTTAATTCATGTATCTTGATTCGTTACCTGGAGGCCAGCCTTGCTTCCCTAGGTGCTAGAAAGCCCTCTGGTGCTCCATGGCAAGATTTAGTCATCCCAGAGAGGCCCCAGGAGAGACCAAAGATGAGAAGGGGAATGATCTCTCAGGGTTTCTGCGGCACTGCAACCCTGCTCAGCCCAGCATGGAGCCAGGACAGCTATGAGTGAGAGGTGTCTGCCTGAACCTGCCCAGGTTTGTTAGTAAATTAACTAGAGCCTCTCCTTTCATGTGCAACTCTTAACCACTCCATTAATAGCTAAAATGCAGCAGAGCAATGGGAGGCTTTGGGACCTGACTTTCTTTGCCTCTTTCATCAGGCACCAGCATCCCTTGCTGGCAGTCTCTTAACCAGGTCCTTGCTCTTCACATCAGTGTTTGGAATGCTATTCTTCAGTGTCTCTTGCCAGCCAAGCAAACCCATCTCTGGGCTGCAGCCCAAGCTTTACTACCAGTGGGATGAGACTTCAGGCTCTGGTGTCCATAAATAGCATCCTATGAGTCCCCCCAGTCCCCACAAACAGCACAAGATGCCTTGTAATTCTCCCCAGTGCTGCTGTGGAGGCCACTGCCAGGAAATGCTCCATCCAACAACCACTGCAGTGTTCAACCTCCAGGCACTTTGCTCCTCCATCAGCCCTTACTTTCCCAGGCATGTTTTGGAGCTACTCCAAAATCCAGCCCTTTAGCCTGTAAAAGCAGCAGGGATGGAACTCAAGGCACCTCACCTGGCACAACTGAGGAGATCACCTGGGGCTCCCTGCAGTGAAATGACAGAAACAGGCATTTGCACCATGTGGTTCCTGTGACCCATTTCAGACGTGCACTGTCCCCAGGGCAGCTGTGCACCAGAAGCAGCTGCTGCTCTGCGCAGGAAGCCAAGGGTGACCAGCTCAGAGGTCGTGTCTGCACAGAAGTGGGCACATAAAGCTGGGTATGAATCCCACAGTGTGCCACTGGGATCTGGGTACGTGCCAGCAGCTTGTGATTCCTCCTTCACGTCTGCTGGAAGAGTGCCCAAGGATTTTGATAATTTACACGGATACTGGCTGAAGTGGGCAGAGTAATTTCTTCTCTCCATTGCTTGTGCATGATTTACAGCTTTGACATGTATTTCTGCATTGCTCCTGTTTTATTAAATTAGTGCTGGGATCTCTTGAGGCAACTTTTAAATAATTTGCACAGCTTACCTAACATCACTTGCTTGCTCAGGGTCTCATATGAAATTCACTTGCATTCAACCCAACTCTTCCAACCAGCTAAATGTATTATTCTGGAAACAACTGAGAATTTCAGGATTGATGAATTGTTCAGCAACCTCATCATTATTCTGCAGGTTTTCATTTCTATTGGTAGTCTTAGAGGACTTGATAAAAGTAGTAATTAGTAAACATCTTCCCTAGGAAGTTATACAGATGCCTTTCCCTGCTGTACTTGTGGCTTTCAGTTTTAAAAAAAAATCTGTTTTGCAAAAATCAAACTTTTCCAACAAAATAAGTCTGATAAAACATAACGAACTTCATATCAATACCTACAGAAAATGGCAGAAAGAAAGAGGGCAGTTGCTATTATCTTTATAGTACAGAGAGGGAAAAAATAATGCTTAAAGGAGCAATAAATCAAATTATAGCTGAAAATGATAATGTCACAGCAACATAACTGCATTATGTAAGTAGCCTCAGGCTCTTTCCATAGTTCTAACTCAGCCTAGATGACACATAAAAGCTCATTGGGCAAGGCTGCTAGTGGCTGCATGGCTCCAGCCACATTGTCATTAGAATTGCAGGAAAAACAAGGAACTAAACAGCATGGAGAGCTGCCTCTCAAACTCAGACTGACAGGAGCTAATATTTCAATTTTCGAGTCACCATAAAGATTGGTTCCAGGTATTTTATGTTCTAATAACAAGGTATACTTAGCTTTGATAGACTTTTTCTGAAGAAGCTGCTTCTCTCCTCCACTCCCCTGCCCTGGTTCTGTTTAACTTTATATCCAGAGAGTCAAGGTCCCTGAAGCAGAGCAAGCAGCTGGATGAGGATGTCATGAATGCATTTCTGTGCTGAGCCCTTCACCCTCCATGAGGGTTTAAAAATGAAACGAGACTTTGCTTAGCTTGTCAATGTAAACTGGAGTACAAAGGCTTGACAGCTCCGTCTCCTAAACATCAGTGTATTTGAAGTCTAACACTCCAGAATGGGCAATTAAAGCATTGTGGAGTACATGTCATCATTATTTGATGGATATTAATAAAATATTCCACTAAGTAAAAAATATTTGGAAAAGAGAGTCTGCGAACACATCATTTCCTTCACCCAAAACAAGTCACTCCTCCTTCATCTGACTAGAAACATCATCAAGACAATGGATCACTTAGAAACACTCCTTGAATGCAGGAAAATATCCTATTCCTAACAAAGAAAATATTTTCCTAACAGGGAAAATATTGAGGAAATATTGCGGTTAGCAAATGTCGAGGCCACAGTGCTCATGATATTGTCTTCAGAGAAACTTTACTTTCCCACTTCAGAGAGTATGAATCCATTACAAAGAAAAGTATGAAAAAATTACACCAAATGCTCAATATTATTTTCAGAATTAAGCCAAAAGATATCCTCATTTTTTTTCTTTCTTAAAACTATATGGATTAAAAAGATGTTTTACACAAAATCTCACCAGTTTTAAATGGCTACATTTAATTGAAAAACTAATCAAACAGACACAGCTTCATCCTAGATGGTTTTTTCCTCCTATAAAGCATACTGTACTTTTTGACCAAATAAAAATAAAATTTGTTATCTAAAGTGAAAAACTCAGTTTAGCCCAAGCTCTATCAGAGAGCTGTGAGGGCAGCTTTTCCTTAATTTAGAAGCAGTAGACACTCAGAGGTGTATTTGCAGTTCTGTTCAATGGACCAAATGCTGCTACAAAATCAAGTTCCCTTGACCTGGTAAGACCCGAGAGTCCTTAGTCCCTTCTAGGCTGTGATTACCAACTCTCATCACCTTGCCAGGGAGAGCACATCCTCAGCTCACACACTGCCTGCTTAACCAACACTAAAGGCAGCCCCATTATCTCTTACACTAATAAGCCTACAAAGCCACAGACTGAGCATGAGCAGCACAATTTCAGAATGCCTTTTAATTGCAGGAAATCAGAGCAGCTCTCCCTAATCCTCCCAATGAAAGAGTACCACGCTCTTCAGATCCTCAAGTGCTGCTCAGAAATGCTGTTCTTGCAGCACTTGCCTAATGGTCCTTTTCAGAATGGGGTCAGGCCATTAGGAAATCTGCAGACCTGCAGATACCAATACCAAATTACTGTGCTGTGCTGCAGCTCAGACCCACTGCAGTGCATTGTTGCTAGAAATCCCCAGTGGAGGGTTTCCACCTTGCTAACTTGGATAGCTGCTACCAAGAGGAGCAGCTCAGTAGTAAACCACTGTCCCTTGGCTGACCTCTGCAGCTACATGTGAACAGCTCTCCTCAGCCTCACTTGCCTTGGAGTCTGACTATAGAGAAAGGCAAAGCAAGAGAATAGCAGAAATCACCAGAAACTCAATAGCCATAAGAGCACTTAATCACAACAGAGCATAGAGGGCTCAATGCAAATCTGCAGATAAGAGAGCAGTCTCTGCCCAGTTTTGCTCTTTAAATAAACTTTAGGCAGGACTTTAGGATAGCAAAGCAGAATTTTACATATGGATTCTCTTCCTAAAATAGAACAAGCCAAATAGAGACCCAGGAATTTGAACTTTTAGAACTATATATAACTCAGCTTTAGGGTAATAGAAATAGCTCAATTGCTCTATACATTATAACACTTCAAATATCAGTAAGT
Source organism: Illadopsis cleaveri (assembly GCA_013399915.1). Classification (NCBI taxonomy): domain Eukaryota; kingdom Metazoa; phylum Chordata; class Aves; order Passeriformes; family Timaliidae; genus Illadopsis; species Illadopsis cleaveri. The sequence goes on from VXBB01019267.1 coordinate 71,052, forward strand.
TAAAGTCATTCTTATTGCTAACTCATATCCTTTCCCTACTGCCCTACTCCAGCTGACCAACCTTTCCTGCAACAGTCCAAGTAGAAATTCATCCTCTGATAACCACGTGACACACTCTTGGTATGCAATCTCCTCCATGTGATCTCTGCTTGGGAAGCAGCTCTCCTTTCCTTTTCTTGGCTGGTATCAGGAAATTGCCAGATATCAGTTATCTCTTCTCCCAGGCTGTCCTTTGGCAGCATAGATGGACCTGTGTGGTATAGGATATAAGCAGCAGCAAGGGAATAACTGAGGATTAGTGCAATTCAGCCTCAAATGTTTTTACAGCTACCAAAACCTCAGTGCTCTCCTCTGCACCGCATTTCCCAAAATTCAGAGTGATGCTTACATTCAGCTGTGCTCCATGTTCCCCATTTACATTTTCCTACTCCAAAACGCATTCACCATCCAAAATCAACTCACTGTAATGTTAAAAAGAGCCATTAGATTAGTATTTACAAAACTGTCTTGATAAAGCACCAGGCACTAGAAGTTCTTATGCCTCTCTTTTGTGTCTACTGCCCATGCACCTCTATCATTCTTGATCCATTCAACTGGAATTTCATTAATGAAGTAGCACAAAACAAACCCCTCCTTAAATGTAGAGTTAACATAGGCATAAACATTAATGCTTTTTCATCCACTAACCATTCCTTTCAGTATATGTCATAATAGCTGTAGGTAAGTCTTCTCTGACATTTCCTGTACCCACAATGTGCATTTAAAAGCCATTCAGACAAATGATATAACAGCAATTAGAACCATTTTTCCTGCTAGCATGCTGTCCTTATCACATTCAAGGAAAAAAGTAATCAAAGCTATTATTCTATCTTGGCAGACACACTTTAATCTCTTGCATATATTGTGGACTAATGGGACACATCACCAGATAAAGTAGAAAGCCACTGTACATGCAAAGTCCAGCGATCAAGCAAAAACCATTCAGTTTATCAAGAATCATTTCCTCCACCAGTGTACTACTGAGAACAAGTTTACTAAAAGCTTAAAGTGGGATTAGAAGATAAAGAGAGATCCAATCACTGACAGCATTTTCCCCTCTAAAGCATTCTCACATGAATCTTAGCGCACTAAGCTGCGGCAGTCTTGTGCTTTCACAGAGGGACTCAGCTTGAGTAGTGTCAGAGTAGAGGAACACATCTGAACAACATCCACGCTGCTGAATATTCAGAGAACAGCCCTGTCCTCTGCCAAGCCATACACTTGCAAGAAAGCAACCATCTTAAGTGTGTTACCCAGGGCAGCTTCAGGGATGGAAAAATAAACACAAAGACAGCATTTTTAGGATCACTCTACCTTTTGTCAAATTCTGGAATTAACTCAGTATTGAAGCCCTCAAGCCACTGCCATATCAGTCCTTCCTCCTCCACAGCCCAGTGTGGCCACCACAAAGATGAAGAATGACATATCCCTGTCTGTTTAGCCTTTATATAGTTTTTATGTCCCATTTTCTTCACTTCAATCATTCTGCACAGTAGGCAGCATTTCTCACATGTATTGTCAGCCCTCAGTCTGAACATGCACTCTACAAGTAATGCATGAACTCTGGCAGGCTGCACTTACAGACAGGTGAGGCAATGGATGTGCCCTGGACTAAGTCAGTGAAATAAATCAGCCAGGCTCCTGGTTATCCTCAGAGCACATTAAGATTAGCTTTTCGCCCCACTTGTGTATGCACATCCGGAACCAGCACTTCCACCACAGCCAGCAGCATCTGTGCACAGGAGATGTGGATGAACATGCTCATGCCCTTCGTGTTCTGTGCCACTGGACACAGAACCAGCTGACATATGCTATCATTGTTGAGGCATATGCTTAAATCATGCTCTGACTTCTGCAGGAGTTTTAGCATTTTCCCCTAATGGTGCTAGCCAGATTCTCCCAGTGTATCCTGACCACCCAGCCTGCCTGACCTGAAAGGAAGACATTGAATAAAACAGATTGAGGGAGGAGAGCCCTTTAAGTTGCATCTCCCTACGGCAGGAGGGTCCCATTCTGTAATAAAGATCACATTGACCAGAAAATGCACACTCCAATGCTCCAGTGCATGAGTTGCCACCTGTACTATGCACAAAACCCATGTTCTCAGCATAGATCATGATGAAGCTGGACGTGGCTTAAGTAAATATGAGCTGTAGGAAGAAGCCTGAGCACTCTGTAGCAAGTACTAGTCAAGGAGAGCTTTAGCAATCATTTTTGTCATGGTACTATCTTACTAATGAGGAATACAGCTGTATAGACCCTAAGAGGACTCAGAATTAAGAATTAAAGAAAACTGTTCTTAATAGTTAGTCACTGAGAAGAGAAAATCACTCTAATTTCCTAACCACATTTATTGCAGCTGTTGAAAACACTTATCTGGATAGCCAAGTATGCAGTAATGGTAACAATAAATAAATACACTGCTCTCCTGACAGCTAAGTTCTAATTTAATCTCAGAACAGTGCATGTAATTAACAGGCCAGCAGTCAAGATTCAGTAACACAAAGCTGAGCCAGTCTCCCATATCTAAAAGCTACAGAAGCATTGAAGAACCTAATAAATAGGTCAACCCATTTCTGTACTCTGTATCAGGTATGATTCATCCATAAAATGGAAATTTTGATGTTCACACACAGTTATTATAAATGCTTATATATGTTACTATAAATATTTAATGTCCAGTTCGATTGGCAATATTAAGATCACTTTATTTTAAGCCTTATGGATTTTGAAAACACGTACAAATAAAATACTTGTTACAAAATTCCATTTGCCAAAGATTCTTCAGGTATATACATCAAGCATGATCCCAGCACACAGATAAATGACTTTTACAGAAAGCATTACATAGAGCAATAAATGTTAGTGAAACAGCCAGTCTTTCCAGATATTTTACAATGAAAAATTCTCTTTCCCTTTGCCATATCTAATATTTGACTAAGTTTTTAATTTCTTTATTTTAAATAGCCATGTCTGAATTCAAAATGTGCAACAAAACCAACTGGAAGTCAACAGGCACTCAGAAGCCCCAAAGAGGACAGTAAGCACTATTTTTCAAGTGCACTAGTTCAGGGGTAAAAATCCCTGAGAGACAGAAAAACACTGAAGCCATTTTCTTCAATGGAAAGATGCTTGTCAAGGGACATTGTCAACAGACAGTTGTAAAGATAAACTGGAAGGCTGAAGAGCAATCGTACTACAGAGGAAGGAAAGCAATCTGTAACACTAGGTAATGAGGAATGCTTGGTGGAGCAGCATCATGGGACTTCACCAAGGCTGCTTGCTTTCAAGAAAAGCACTCAGCAGAAATATATGCAGAGATACAAAGCACATGATATGTACGTGCTTGTCATTAACGTGGAAAACAGTGCGTGCCAAAACTATAATCCCACCTAGTTATAAACAGTATGCAACTGACCTCAAGAGTTAAAATACAAACAAGAATAAACAAGATATTGTGCTCCAATTTCAACGTCACCATCAGGACATTTATTATGTGAAGCCGGCAGGTTAAGAAACACAGATCCATATATATTTTCTGCTCCTAAATACCAGTACAGAACTGCTCAGCAAAAAGTGTTTAACAGACCAGGTCACTGAATTCTCTGGGACCTGGAAACTGATCCCAGATGCAGAATGCCTCTGATCTTCCACCTCAAGTCCCTGAGTTGCTGCTGGACATCAAAACAGCTTTACTGCTTCTACTTTATGAGTCATACCCCTGCAGTATCCTGTTCCTTGCTACATGCTGTGACATGGGTCCCCGACTACATCCCTGTCCTTAAGCCTATTGTGCGTACAGAGGCTGCACCACTGAATGACAATGCCGTGCTGATTTTCAGTGTTATTTAACACGGAGGCAGGTCAAGCTAGCTAGATCAAGCATGAGTTCACTCACACTGTTCACTAAGGCTGATGTGAGCCTTCAGAGCAGTGGAAGAAGCCACAGTACTCTCACTTTATTGACACATCCAGAGCATTAAGAAGCCCGTTACATCTGACGGATGTCAAGCACCACAATAAGCAACACTAGGAGGAAAGTGTGGCATGAATGGTGAAAGCAAGTCCAAGCAGACTTCAATCTAAAGATCTAATCCTAAAAGTTAATATATGTTTCACAACCACACTTAGCCTATGATCAGCCACAGGTTTAAAACTATTAGCAAATAAACAAGAGTTCTAAGAGCAACCTTTAGTATCTGACCTAAAGATCTATAAATATCACTGGGGGGATGATCTAGTTTGAAATCAGATTATCTTTAAACTAACTAGAAAGCAATCATGCTTACGAGAGGCCCTTATGCCTGTCACACTTGCTCCAGAACAGGGCAGCACACTAAAGAACAGATGTTGATAGCATGTGCCCTGTGCTATTTTAACACTGAGTTTCCTTATATTATTTATATCACTTCCTTAAGAGGACAGGAGTAGTTAAGCTAAGCTATCCCAGCCCCACTTCAGCTCAAGTGCAGCCAGTTTTGTGCTCAGTTTACCAGAATGGGAGGAGCAAGATCTCGGAGATTCGTTGATGTGTTACTTTATCAAAAGGTCTCAGGAAAACAGCAGCCAGAGAGGAAGAACACATCACCTGTCCCAGCAAGGCATTCTCCACTGTTTACCCTGAGGAGTAGACACATCAAACTGTCACAGTTTGATTTGTGCTAGCTTTCCCTCTGCAAAACCATTCTATTAGGGCATTTGTTCCACACAGGGATGTGCGGTTTTATGGAAGGACTGCTCTTCCAGTTCTCTAAAAGGACTCTCCAGACTTCAGGCTTCTGCCCTAGATTTAGGTCACTAGTATTTGGACATGTGTAGAAAATGCACAGGCTCAGTTCAGTGTTGCCTAATTAATTTCTTAGTCTGTTGATTTGGCAGTCGCCCTACAAAACAGAACAGTTGGATACTTAAAATTGTATGGAAGAATACCTTATGACACTAGCAAGCCTCCCAAAAAATAAGCCAAACTCTTTAGTACTACTGAAATAAATATTTTAAATTGCCTGGAGTACAAAAGTGAGATCAGTTTTCTCAGGTGAGACTACCAGCTTGGTTCATTAAAAGAAAAAAGAGCAAGCACAGCACGGAATGTAGAAACCCAAAAACTTCACCTAAAGAGACCTCCTTATGATGAAGCACAGAACTGACAGGTGCCTAACAAGTCTAGCAACCTATGGAGCAGAATCAAATGTAGCAGCTTTCTGTCTGGGACATTATATTCCCAAGCAACTGGTGAGCATACCAACCACAAACTAATTCACAGCCTGAGAGAGTTCTGCACATTATTTTGATCTGTATGAGGTGCCTTTCAGTAAGTAACTGCTCTTGGAGTAGCATATTCGTGATGAAGAAAAGCTCATCCATTGAAATTAGAAGTTAAATTCTTTCTGTTTCTAGGCTTCTGATGCAGTTTTTTAGTCAAATTGCCTGATTTTTAAAAAATCCTACTTGAAGGACACAGAACAGCCCCACTGTGCTGAGTCTGGGCTATCCTGCCAAGCTTTCTGTTTGAGCTCACTTGACTACCATCTATTCACTTCACCACAGGTCCCCTGTGCTTTAGGTAGTTTTGGCTTAGGCCTAAACAGCAAATGAGAAGAGACAGATGCCTCTCTGCAGGAACTTTCCTCATTGGTGACCCTGGGGGTTGAGTTGGCAGAGCTACCTGAACCTTACAAGGTGGTTGCTCTACAAAACAGCCTTATAAAACGCTATTCACATATTAACTGGAGTAAAATATTTACTTCAGATCAGGAAGTACTGTATTTTTTTGATCGAGAAACAAGCTCAGTGCCTGAGCAGACAGTTTTATGGCACTTTAAAGGTGACCTAACATGCCTACCTTGATTTAAAATAGAAACACATTCCAGTTCCTTTCCCTAAGAAGTGAACTCTGCCAATAGAAAGGACCTCAAGACTGAAATAAACTAACTGTAACAGTACTGAAAGGGAATAGATCTTCTCTGCAAAAGCCTTGTATACAGGAGCACTCAGATGGCTGTTAAAGCAAAAACAACATACAACAATATTTGCAAAAAAGCTTAATATAATCTTTTGAGTCTATAAACTCTAAACAATAAATAGGAAAAGTGTACATGGCACACCAGAGCAAGTAAATATTAAAACAAATACAAACACTTACCTATATTGTTAGCAATAAGTTTGTTTCACTACTGTGATATAATACAAGCTTAATATACAGGATGTTTTTACAAAGGAAACAAAGTTAATACAGAAGGTGAGAGAGAAGGGGAGACAATAAATAACAAGGCACAAAAACCTCTCTTGCTGCAACCCTGTAAGGCACCACTTGTGCAAACATGAAACTATCAAAACCTGTAGTTGGAGACATTTTAAATGTGCTTAGGTAACTAGATAATGTATTTTGAATATGACACTATGCTTTTTATCTTTGAAAATAAAAATGCTTAGGTTTCAAAAATCAAATTAGTGAAACGGGGGCATTAATAGCCAAATACAAGACTCCCAGCTGGTTTCTCCCAGACAGCTCCACAAGTGCATCTTGACCTTGACCTATACTGGCCTTGGTAAGAGTCCTGGATCCAAAATGGTGCAGAGGGAAATGCTGCCAAATCATGTCAAATTGTGCACACCAGTAATTGTGACAAAACACACTTCAGGGATTAGGACGAGATTGAAATTACTTTCATTTGAAACCAAAAATTATTTAAATCATGATGCAAAAGGTCAGTAGCATTAATCTAACATAATTAGGAATCTTAATACCCAAAGTTATAATTTACACCTCTGTTTAAGAACTGACCACCAACATTTTTCTTCCTTACTCTCTTACCTGCTCAGAAAATCTATCATGAGACAAACTTCAGAAAAACCTTCTCCCTTACCAGAAGATTACGTAGTTAAGCACACAAACTGTAAGATTCCCCCTTTTTTCTTATGTCCCATGATCTCTACCACACCCTGCTAGAAGAAGATTTGTCCTGTCTCCAAATACATTAAAATCGCCAGATACTAAAATTACTTCAAATATGCACAGGTTGGACAAGTTTTTACAAGATGAGAAGGGTTTTCACGAATAACCAAAGTTTTCTTCTAATGAAACATTCAGGAAGCACTCTGTTTCTCACAAGCTTCAGACACATGGCTTTTTTTCACTTGGGAAAAATGTCATAGACTACATTTCCAAAGGTTTTGCTTGCGTTCTTGCACCTTGAACAACAGCACAGCACATGGTAAACAATCTGAATGAACCTGATTATTCAGTTATTGGTTAGTTTTGTTTTCTTATGTGACATGTCTTATTTTACACTTAAATACCTTGCCACAAATCAAAACACTTAAGGTCAGACAACCTGCAGCTTTAATGATGCTCAATCTACTGAGCTGCCAGAGAGGAAAATCAGGTCAATCTATTATATTTTAAACAACAGAGTAAATGGAAAAAAAACCAGTCTGAAGTGATAAGTTAACATTCATATAGCTATTTGCTGAAAGGCTGTGCCAGCTTAGGCATGCTCCATTCTTTATATTCAGTTCTGTTTTAAGGATATAAAAATTCGAGCAAATACAATGTAAACAGAGCCAGTAGACTGCAGTAGTAAAAGACAAAATCATTGATCTGACAGGTTTAAGGCCAACTGTTTATGATTTCAAATATGTCATACTTTTCCATGGCACTTAATACACTGAAGGTTAGTACTGGGTGACACTAAGCACGGGAATACATATTCATATGAGATATATACACATAGCCTCAGTTCTTAAAATAGAAAGTTCAAGTTTTCTTGTCCAAATAAAATCGATTTGTGAAAGATCACCTGTGGTTTCCTACACTGAATAAAGTAATATTACTATTTAAAACAATTTAGTGCAAACTGACCTAAGTCCAAAGACATAACATTCCTTGATTTTCAGTCACTACTTACAAAATGCCCCTATTTCTTTCAAAAAGACAACTACACCTTTTTTTTCCCCCCCCTTAAAAGAACAGCAAACACCTGACAACTAGCATGCTGTTCTAGGCTACATGAACAAAACTTGCTGATACACAAATCGTGTTTTGGTCATGCAGCACAGATCCATCCTAAAACTGACCCATCTCTTCATTTAACCAGTCCAGAAGAACACAGTGCCAGACGTCAATTAGCAGGTCATCCTGGCCACTCCGTACTCCAAGCTGACCATGGCAGGCTCAGCTTTGGAGAACTCGGATACCAGTTCGCTGTAGCGATTGTCTGCTGTGTTGCTGCCCTCTATGGTTCGCACAGCGTCATTCACTGGCATCGGCGGCGGCTCCTTCTGGAAGCACGGAGGTGATTTCAGTGCCACGGGGGCAGGATGAGCCGTCTGTTCCTCCTCCTTCTCCTTCTCAATAGGATCATCTGACTGCCCGTTTCTCTGCTTTATTTTCTGAAATACAAAGAACAATTACTAAGAGCGGGCATGATTCTTTACTGATGATATTCTGCTTTTTAAGGAAACGTATCCCCTTCTTTTGCTGACCAACTCAGTGTCTGCAGAACTCTGTTACACACCCTAGCTTAGATACCTAACAGTATTGTTAAACGTTAGGCCATTCCTTATGACATTCTTCCCCATAGTTTACACCAGATGCCACAAGCATTCTTTGCTTAAAATTTGCTGAAGGGCAGAAGACTAAGAATGCTGATCAATATCCCTAGAGGAGAGGTTCTTCCAGGCTTGCCCCTTCTTTGGTTGCTGTCAAGGTGGAAATACTTTCTGGAGTAGAAGCAGAGGAAGACAGGCTTTGGTACTGTAGCCAGCAGGGATCTTGCAGTCTCTTAAAGACCATGAGTCTCCTAATGACAAAGCAGCTTGATATCTAAAGCCCTTCTATCCTTCCTAAAAACCTTCTAGAAGACTTTTCCTTTAGATCCAAAAAATGCCAATACAGTTTATTCAAATGCACGAATACTCTAAAAAACAGGAAAGGAAAAATAGGATGTATCTTGCCAGCATGAGCAAGACAATACAAAATATTAGGATTAAGGGATTTTTCAGTTACATGGTTTGGGTTGTTTGCTTCTTTCATTTTTAATTAAAACTCACTCACGCAGTAACTGGGAGGCTGTACTAGTTAACTGAACAGATTTGTTGGTTGATGTGTTTGTATTTTATTAGAACTGAGACTAAAACCAGAAGACACATGTCTCTTGGCATCAACTTTTCATAGATGGAAACAGCAGTAGCAAAGTCTGCATCAGGATTTCAAACAACTACATCTCATCATCACTCAAGTGAGAAATGTAGGCTCAGGTGAAATTAACATCTTGGAATGACGTTCTAGAAAATTCAAAGCTGAGATTTCACTTTGCCTTGTGCTTATCCTTTAGATTGCTTTTTGAGTTTTCTTCACCTTGCTGCTTCAATTGTATAAATTTTTTTAAATATAAAATTAAGATTTAAAACAGTATTAGATTAATTGACCTGTATTCATTACTTTACAGTAGGATCAATCTAATAAAATCTTTCCTCCTAGAAAAGCTGTACTTCCCCCCCTCTGCCCCTCAACAAAATATACAGGAGTTGTGTTACCATTTCTGTCCACACACAAATATTAAAACTGATGATCAGAAAACTTCTGCCTTTCAATTCCTTAAAAGGCATTATTCTGAAGTTTCAGCACCCTAACTGACTGTAACAGAAGTATCAATCAGCCTTTTCTGGCTGTTTACTGCAACACCTAGAAGTCAGTTATAGACATGTAATCTCTGGATTAAGCCCTGTCTTCATAAAAACATTACAATGTACATGACCCATAATTATGATGACTTACAACAGCATGCATCTGCATATGAAGTTAAAAGAAGGACAATACTTACTGCTTCCATTTTAGTAGCTATAATAGAAATAAAATATTTTCAGTCTCCTTAGTTTAGCAACACAGCTGTAGATACATGGATACCTTGTTATCCAATACAGTTTAATGTAGGTTAAGTTTCTTTTAAACTTACCTTCAGTAAAGCTTTGATAGCAGCACTTTTACAAAACAGAGCTCATTAATAAAGCAGAATAAATAGTGCCTTAGAGCAGTCATCTTCAGCAGTGAAAGTCCAAGTCACCATTACACAGAGTAAGCGCTAGGTCATATAGCAGTGACATTCATGGGAAAGCCAGCAGCACTGTAACAACTAAAATCTGAAGAACAGGTCACACATACACGCACACATATTTTGTACTACTTACAGCTTCCAGTTCTTTAATGTCTTCCTCCAGTTGTTTATTCTGCTCACTCGTACTCATGATAAGGTTGAACATAGACTGCCTGGGATGCATACTTCTATCAAACTGATGGTACATATTCCTCCAAAACCTGCACAAAACAGACAGTTTTAACTATAATGATAATGATAGAGCTGAAGAAAAGATACTGTATCTTATTTAAACTTACTTAAAATTAAATGATACTGTATTAGGCTCCAAAAGAGTTAGTTCTGGAGAAAAGTCCGGATTATACAGAGGATTTTGGTATTTCTTCTGTTCAGCCAAAAGGAACGGCCACAAGGAATAGGTCTTCTCTTTTAGTCTTAAAGCAAAAAGAGATGGAGGTCAACACACCGACTGCAAGCAAACAAGTAGAAGATATTGCTTATGGTGTACAAGTTTTGCCTACTTGAAATAAATACTCTTAAAATATAATGTAAGAGGAACTGATAAAAAACTTCACAGAAGTTTTCCAGCTAAAAGCATTGAAGATATGCTACTAATACTTCTAAATGAGTAGTCTTGAGCAGGCAAGAATTTCACGGTTACCTAAAAAGAGATTGGGAGAGAAAATGACATGATACTTCCAAACTTAAGCTTACCTACTTTTAGAGGGGAAAAAAACCAAAAAACAGATGAGCAGGAAAACCTTAATTTTCCCTACGAAAAAGATGTGATTTTCTACCAGAATTAGAAAGACTGTCTTCAGCATGTAAAAGCTCAAGAAGCACTACTGTTCCCTGATGCAGTTCAACACAGGCTTCAGTCCTACCAATCCTTCCTCTATTCAGAGCCTAAAATGAAGCAGATTCATTCAAGTTCTTAGTCTGCCAGAATAAACAAAAGACACATTACTATGAGCCTGCTTACTTTAGCTCTTCTCGTTCTTTTTGACAGTTTCCAAGGAAGTTACCAAACTGGCATGAATGGACATGTTCATGGATTTGAAGGAGGAAAGCTTCATTGTACTCAAAGGCTTGTGGAAACTGCTCAGTCAGATTCCATACACTTTCTAAAAACTGGGTGAACACTGGCGAGATCTCTTTTGGATCACCATCCAACTGACAACATCTGAAAAAGATTCCACAAACAGATTGAAACTGGTTTAAGTTAGTAGAAATCAAGGAAGTCTTAGCTGCAATTGTTTTTAAATGACAGCACCTTAATTTGACACTAGCTTTGATTTGGAAATTGAGCAGCTAACTTCAAGAACTGGGGCAATTTTTGAATAGAAATAAGTCTATATTTAACCTGTTTTTCTGACTTACAAGTAATCACGCATCTATATTAAGTACAAAATAGCAACATAAGACAGTTAAGTTCCTTTGTGTCTAATACTCTCACAGTCAATATGTGGAGCATATCAGCTAAAAGCAAATTAATAAGCAGTAAATAGCAGCAAGACTATTGTCATAGCTGATGACAGGCAGATCAAGGGAAAAAACCAGAACTCTTAACATATAGGACTTCTAAAGGTAGGTGTGCCTTCATCATCAAAGTAAATATAAATGCAAACTTATCTTTAAAGATACCAAAATTATGTGTTTCATATTGCCTAAACAGCAGGGATGTAGCTTTAGATTGGCTTTGCACTGTCTATACAGACCTTCCTGCAGTCATCAACTTCTGCGAGCAAGGCACCAGTAGCACTAAAAATGTACATCTGCAATATAAATCAATTATCCAATAGGTATTCAAATAAATTACAGTACACTGTACGCAGCAAGAGAAGTGCCTTGTCTACTGAAAACAGCTTACTCATTGCTGAACTGGTGCAGTGTGGCTAGAAATGCAACATCTACAAGCTGTCTTTTGTTTAAGAACACTTAGCTCAGCTTGCTGTATACACTTTACTCTATGGGATGAGTGAACTACCTGTCAGAGAACTTGTGCCCAAAGGAGATCCAGTCTTTCTCTATCAAGACCTAGAGGGTGAAAAAACCAAAATCTTATGTAAAATATTACTCAATCTTACACCTACAGTATTAACCCCACAGGCTATTGATACATTATACTGTAAATCTGAGTCCAATAAGTTATAGTAGAAATAACTATTTATCACTTTGTACCTTCTTGATTTTCTTGGAAGATTTTCATGAGATTCTCAAAGCACATTTGTGAAAAACTATTAAAAAACATTAAGCAACTTGCTAATCAGGTAACCAATAATTTTAAGAAAAATGTTGCATGACTTCACTAGTAGATTATCAACTTTCTATGGCAAAGAATAAGAAAAATGTTAGTACTGCATGCCTGTTATCATCGTTTACATAAAACCACATAATATATTCTTTCTAATATCTATAGCAGTAAGTTTGTTCATATCAACACTATCTTGTTTTATCACTTTGGTCACCCTATCAAGCACCAAAAAGAACACAGGACCTTCACAGAAATTCAACTGAAAGCAAGGATTAATCAAAACTCAAAAAGATTAAATTACTTCCCTAAAGATTACTAAACACATTCTCACTGCTCACAACAAATTAATCATCTTCTAATTCTTCCTCAACTTCACTTTCAGTGCTTGTAATATTTGTGGCAGTTAGTTTTAAACAATACACTGAACTAGTTTTATGTACTATCCTTGAGGAGTTCCCATAACACCTCGCATTGCAGAACACTGTTGATTTTCCTAGTCTAAAATTTGGAATAATGGTACTGAAATCCTTCTCTCTATATAAAAAGATGAAGAAATTTAGATTGCTTAGACATCTCTAAGTCTCTATCACTGCGAGAATTGTCACTTTTAGATTTAAAAAATGTTTTGGAGACAGACAAAAACGTCTTACAGCAGCACAGAACTGCTGTAATTTAGTACATGTGCTACCTCACAAAAGCACTCTGGAATCCTTCTATGCCATAGATAAGGGATTTATTTGGATGCAAAAGGCAACCACTGCAACATTTCTGCAGGGTGACTAAAGCAATCTGCTATCTGGATTTCAATTTTTTAGATGTTAAATATTTTTTTCAAGTAGCGAAGTATTTCTATATGAAATAGTTATCAATCTATCTCATCTTACAAATCTCATCTTACACTTTTAACTACCAAAAAAAAAAAAAATCAGTAAGTTTGCTCCCTTTCACACTCCAACATTTTACACCCTTTCTTTACCAAGGAACAAATCAACATTGCAACGGTCTGCTTACCATGAATCCTTTGATTGTTCTGTAATAGGAATCTAGCAAGAGAGCTCCAAGGGAACAAACTTGGGAAGTCCTATCCCAGCCATCTGAACAGTGCACCAATACACTTGCACTCTCAACTGCTATTGCCTGCAAAACACAGTTGTTCCTTAATCAGTGTTCTTTTCTAGATAGAAGTCAAAAACTAATAAATAAATTTTAAAACCTAAATTTATTTCCAACTCATACCACAGGCCATCTTATTTAACAAAGCAAGAAAAGTGCTTACTATAAGGAAAAGATTTAATAGTATCAAAAAGTTGGAACCTATCTCCATGGAAGTATAGAAAAGTCCTTGAAAAGAAAAGAAATTTCACTCCCACCTTTGCATAAGCTAACCTCTACAGGAGTTCCCAGTTCTCTCTCTCTCTCCCCATTACAAAACTAAATTTACAAGAAAACCGACCAATAATTAGATTACACATTACTGAGTACATATTAAAAAAAATCAAATTATGTCAACTCATCACTGAAGATACCACTTGTTCATCATTATGCTACATAATAGTAAAGGCCTAGGAAATGCTTATTAGCTTCAGCTGAGAAATCAGCTCCTGTTGGCTCAGACATTTTTGAGGGTCATCACTTTTAACTGAGATAACTCCTTTTTATTTCACCTAGCAAAAACAAAGATCCAGGTTTTTTCTTTACCCACTACCATGAGATCAAGCCCTTGGCTTCGTAAGTGCTTGGCAAAAGCAATTGTTCCTCTGAACTATTCACAGAATCCTATTTCCTTGCCAAATGAAGTCAGCTTAGCCATTTTGGCTGCTCTACAATTACTGCCCCAGTTCTATTTTTCAGAGTACACTAAACAATAGCTTGTACCACCACCAAACTGGTTACACTTTTCAAAAATACCTAGAGAACCAGGAAGCATAAGAATCCCTTTGTCCCCCCACAAGATGACGAAACAGCACTCAAAAAATCCCAGAACACTGGCTGGAATATTTAGTATCTCCAATCATAAAGAAATACATAATACTTTAACCAGCGTATTAGATGCACTGGTATATATACTAAACATCTATCTCCAAAAAGGTCAATTGCAGATTTTTACACATTACAAAATATTAAGCATAATTTTTCTGGTAGGAAGCCAACTCCCCATCAGAAGCAGGCTGCAAGTTACCTTGGCTAGGAAGACAGCAGCATCCAATACAGCTTTGATGTGACGCAGCCATCCAGAATTCTCCAAACCAGACAAAAAGTCATTGACAGACAAACCCCTTGTGCCACTGACTGAAAGAAACCAAGAATTAAAAAACCTTAAGCAGTTGTAGCTATCTACACCCTGCAATGCAGAAAGAAGAATAATTGCATGTTGTATCTAATCCCCTATGTTCTAAACTGAGTGCTGGTTTCCTGAAAGGTACTACAAAATGTTCTCCAATCAGAATTCAACTCTGTAGAACGATATAACCAGGAGTGACAAGAGTAAGATCTTTGTGTCTTTTTGACAAAAAAACATTCTAAGTTAATACATTGGTTATCCCCACCTGGAAGCCTTACTCTTGTCTCACCAAGGAAGGCAAAGTAACTGCCAAAGGCTCATTGGAAATACTTAATTAGTACTAGTAGTAGGGAAGTAGCTGCATCCAGACTCAGACAACATACACAGTTCAGAGTAGTCACACTGCCAGGGTTTTGTCACTTCCACCCTGCTCAGGAGAATAAGGTAAGTGCAGACAAGAACACAGGAATGAATAAAATCCACTGAAATTTTGTCTACCTTCACACTTGACACACTGAATTTTGACTGATCTCTACCATTCTTCCCTAATATGCTTGGATCTTGTAACAATAATGTCAATTCAGAGAGCAAGGAAGAACTCAAAGGAAAGATGCTTTGCATTGTAGAAGCAAGAGATGCAGAGGGAGATTGAAAGATGCTCACACAGAACCAATTCACATATAGGACAGATAACCTGGTTCTTGTTCAATTTTGAATAGTAACTCACACAGCTACCTTACTGTTCAACCATGACAAACTTCTGGCAATTAAAAAAAAAATATGATGACTAACATAACTTCAGCTATGTGTAATTCTAAGAGAAGACATCCAAGGCTGGTAGCTACAAAAATACAGTGGAAGCCTACTCTCCACTAAGCTTAACAGCTAGACTTCATGATCTTGAAAGTCTTTTTCAAACTAAACGATTTTATGATTCTAAAGCATTGGGGCCTGGATGAAAATAAAAAGATTCTGTAGACGAAAGTCAGCAGTAGGGATACCACAACTGCAAAATCATCTTTATCTCTAGTCATGGAAGGAAGTGAGTCAGCAGCAAAAGCAGAGAACAAAATTCACCAAATCATTCTGTGATGCAGCTTCATATTCAATCAAGTTCCCTGATGTACTGAGGGCTATAAACTCAAATCACTGCCTCCAAGAGCTTTCCTGTATCTGCACTGAGATTTTCTCAGCTTTCAGTCAAACAAGTTTTGGTACACCCCCCATTGCTCAGGAAAATTCATAGAACCAAGTGCTGCTGAATACCAGAAGAATGACAGGCTTCCAAATAAATATTGCAGCACCTTTTCTAAAACCCACAGATCATCATCATCATCTACAAAACTACGTAGCAAACCACAGCACAATGAGGTAACAGAACATCAAAAAACACCAGAACAGAAGACCTACTTTTAAAGATTAGTCTGTAAATATCAGTAAAAGAAGTAAAAACAAGCTAGCTTTCCCCTATCTTTGAAAGGCATTATTAGGCAAAAGTTCTGCTTCCAAAAGATCTGGCACATGGAGGAAATCAGATGAGAATGTGAGCTAGCTGAAAGGATCAAGTCATTCTCTGTACCAGTGGTTCCATACACTTGATCAGTCACAACAGTACACAAACACATCCACCACTCTATGGTAAAGGAAAGAAACTGAGAATAGTGAAGCATCTGGAAATTCAAACATCTGCAGACAAGGAACTGGACAGACAAAGGCATGTCTAGAGGTGTTCTTCATGGCAGCACACCTACATATTCCGTAGCTTATGATTTGAAGCACAAGCTTTCCAGCTAGAAAATAAACGGGCTTCCAGCCCTCAGTGTGTTTTCACCCAGATACTGCTGTCAAAATCTACTTTTGATCACTATTTTCAGCTTGGCATAAGTACTTCACCACCAGTATTTCCCCTTTCTAGCTAGATTTCTATATTTTTATAAACGAAGGCAGAGATAGGAAGACATATGTTGAGCCCCAAGAGTTACCTTCTATTTCTGTGAATTAACACAAACGTTTTTATACTAGTTGGTGATTAAATCAACTGCATTGATACTGTTCTGGCTCTTATATGCTGAAAAAAGTTATCTTCCAGTTCCCTATGGTCTTTTAAAAGGTCAAATATGACTTATGGTACCATTTATAGAACCACTAAGATAATTCAGCTAGTTCACAAAAAATAGGATTCAAGATAGTTCTGCCTATATGGATCCCACCATATAAAACACAAGCCCTATATGCACATGAGCCCCAAACCCTCAATGTTCCCTTACTTGACTGTCCTTATTCACACTACTAGCAAAGCCTCAAGCAGCAGTTCAGGAGGTGACCAGACCTGCAGAGTGAAGCATAGCAGGTTGCAGGAAGTGGGGGTAATAAACCTATATAATCCCTATACAGAAAATTCCACATAACTCATAAAACCCCCTCAGTTAACACACTTCCACCACCAAAATATATGCAACAGATTGCAACATCTGTTGAGCCTTTTCCCCAAACATTTTCTGCAGAAATGTCCCTCTTGACATACCCCAAACCCTTTTGCTTATCAGAATTCAATCCTTTCTATTATGCAATATTGTAATTTAAATATAGAAAAACTGAACTTTGTACTTAATGTCACAGCTACAAATTTAGTCTATGTGAAGTTTCTCTCATGAGTGTTGTAGTCTGCTCATCATGTTCACGCTGAAGAAAACTATTTTAGAAAAGTTTTGAACCAGTGCATGTAAGATATTTAAGTAACAGCTGAATCCAAAATGAAGAATACACTGTAAATCCTCCTAGCATGCTCCATGGTGTAGTCCCATCACAAAAGGATGTTGGGAAGGATTTTGTCCCACATTCAGCTTGCCAGCGGAATCTTTAGATTCTGAAGGAAATCAGGCAGACACAGAGCCAAGGAGCAGGACACACACACCAAACAACGAATAACAGTTGTTTGTTATAAAAAGCCCAAACAACTAAGGGCAATCCCAGTTACAGTGGTGCTTGAACAAACAGTGTCACTGGTATCACGCTCTGATTTGAGAACATTCAGTTCAGCACATTCAGGGGAAGTGAGTACACAGAAGCTAAATGGCATTTGCCTCATTTTAAGTTATGAACCATTTTCAGGGCATTTTCTTCCTGATCATTCCACTGATGGCACATTTCTACAAGGGGCTGAAGAGTAAATGATTGCATACATCCCTAAATTTTAAGGGTCCTTCCTGCTCCTGAAGACGCTCCTACTCCTAAAGTGGCATTCAGCAAAACTACAGTGAATCATACAGACTGAACAGAGGTAAACAACTGTGTTCATTTACCAAAAAAAGTTATATGAAAAACAAGCAGTAGAGATCACTCATGATTTTGTTCAATAGTGTTAAAACAAACTGATTCTCCACACAAGTAAAACTAAAACATAAACCGTATTCCATCCTTAAAGAAAGTTACAGACACGTATTTGGTAAGTATTGCTGCTGGGATGCCAACTCAAATGGAAGGATTATGAAGTCTGTGAAGCTTAACTGTGTGATACATGCACTTCTGTACCAGACATTATTACACAGGAGCAGGCCTCTTAAAAAATTAAAACCACCATCAAGTTTTATTAGCTAGTTTTCTAAAACTGAAAGTATTAGTAAGAGAAAGAGGGATTATGACAAATCTAAAAACTCAAGCTCAGGATCATGCTTCTCATCTTTCCTTTAGGAAAAACACATGCAGGAATAACCAGAAAGATCCATATTATCAAAGCTCAGCAGGATTCCATGCACAGTGCCTGAAGAATAGGTTAGCAGCACATCCAGGATCAATGAAATGAAGACTACACTAGT